>JAZAYU010000500.1:0-292588 GCA_038501625.1 Corbicula japonica | reverse complement strand
TTATCACCCTTGTTATGTCATATTATCCTGGGAAAGTCTATCACCCAGGGAATGTCATATCACCCTTGTTATGTCATATCATCCTGCGAAAGTCTATCACCCAGGGAATGTCATATCACCCTTGTTATGTCATATCACCCTGGGAAAGTCTATCACCCAGTGACCCAGTGAATGTCATATCATCCTTGTTAGGTCATATCACCCTGGGAAAGTCTATCACCAGGGAATGTCATATCACACTTTTTAGGTCATATCACCCTGGGAAAGTCTATCACCCAGGGAATGTCATATCATCCTTGTTAGGTCATATCACCCTGGGAAAGTCTATCACCTGAGGAATGACATATCACCCTTGGTAGGTCATTTCACCCTGGGAGTCTATCACCTGGTGAATGTCATATCACCCTTGGTAGGTTTATATCATATTCTAAATATCTCTGAAGAATGGGTAACTGAAGCATGGGGTGTGGGTTCTTGTATTTACATTATAACTTCACATGTACACTAATGTGTATTGATTGTGAGAGGTAATTAATGTTAACAATTTTTGTGGAAAGTTATATTACACTATATCGCTGCATTGTTGTATATGATGTGTTTGTTCGTGAATCTCACTCGCTACAGAAACTATAATCCTGTTATATAAGTGACCTGAGCCTGTTTAACCTTTTGCTCCATGAAATTATTGTTTATTATATAGCATACCTGTGAACCCTCCCGACTTAGGCGGGAGACTCCCGATTTTTCAGTCCAATCTCCTGCCTCCCGCATATTATACTATTTCTCCCGACTTTTGACATTTCCATGTAACATTTACAAAATCTCCCCATTAAAACACATCATGCTTTCATCACGTGAGTACAAATTAGACTGGTTTACGATATTTTGGCGCCTTTTTGAATGACAGGAAGTCGTAAATGGATAACCAGTCAATGTAATGTCATGCATGGCCTTGAACTTCAGACAGGTTGATGTTTTGATAACAATTAATGATTTTCTCACCTTACATGTGCACAAATGAAATTTTCATGGAATTTAAGCTATATATTCCATGAAAATCCACATCAGACAGCATATCAATATACACTGTCTGCTTGATTCTTTAGGTTATTTTTGACAATACAATACAATACAATACAATAAGATTTATTTTGAGTCGGCAAGACAAGTACAATAGAATAACATAAGCTCTCAGGAGCTTATTAACCGACTATAATAACAAATGTAAACAGGGTAAAAACAAGTGTAAAGAGGCTGTAATAAAAGCATAGTTAAATGTTAAACAGTGTGTCATAGTATAAAAAAAACAACACATTCTAAGTTAAATTCTGACAGTTAAAAGCTAATGAACATTAAATAGTTAAGATAATACATTCATTATATATATAGGATTTCTAAAATGTGACATGTCTTAATAGTTAATAAAAGTTTCATTTATCACAGAAGTTTTACTAAGATTTATTTAAAATTTTATCACACATGAGGAGGTTGGCTTCACTCATGCCGGTGTTTGAATACCAGTTCTACCAGCAAAAAGTGACAAAGCAAAAAGTGTAGATCTAGATCAGACAGCACAAATGTGCGATCTGTATCTAAAAGCCCATGTGTTAAAAAGCTATGGGAGTAAAGAGTTAATACTTTAATTTGATGACATTCTTATGAGGAAACTTTTCTTGTTTTCATGAGACAACATTTCTGAGTAACATGTATTAATAGTATTTTTTTAATGATTTTACAGAGACAAAAGCTGCTTCTGGGTTTAGCATTTAAATAATTTTGGTAATCCAGGAGTTATCTCCGTGTTTTTCAAGAGTTAGCGTCCATAAATAAATTCCCATGATGGAGATGAGAATAAGCTCATCAATAGTATTTCCCACAATAACAAAACTCGCTGCTGACAAAAAATAAGCATGGTTACAGGATAGTAAAAGTAAATCTGTTGATTGTTGTAGATTTGAAGCCGGCTAGTGATGTGCAGAAAGAGGCGGAGCAAGCAGAGGATATGCCTGTCATCATCATCCTAGTTGTCTGTATTGTCGGAATTTTCCTGCTGGCCCTCAATATCGGACTTATTCTCTTCTTTGTACGACGTCGAAAAAAGAGAATGGAAAGTAAGGCTCTTAAGTTTGCTTGTTTGGTTTCATATACATGCAACATGCAAAAACTTTTAGTCTTGTTATTTGGATTGATATCTTTAACTTTGTAAAAAAATTTATTCTGTAATAAGAATTCCTAATGAAAACGGATAAGTGCACATAAAATGATGATGGCTTTGATTTGCACAAGATGACTGCCAGCTGACATTGTCAGGGCTCTTTTCGCTAGTCTCATGGGGCCGATAATTGGCCCCATTCCCAATGCCAAATAGGGACCATTTTTCCCAATTTCAAGAAAAAATTCCCAATTTCAAGAAAAAAATTCCCATTTTAACGGAAATAATTCTTTTGCCTATAAAATAGTAACAAACAAGAATATCCATATAATCAAGGGACTTTTCAAATTACAAAATTAGTTTGTTTACTTTTGATGAGTGATCTGTGAAAACTACAATCCTTGAATCTATGTTTGCAACCTTTGTAAAAACCAGTGTATACAGTGTTTTTTTTCACTTTTGGGGGAAGGGGGTCGCAGCCCTTTGGAGGGGGAAAATTGCGACGTGAACTAAGGAAAGAGGGAATATTTGGAATATACTTGCAGCCTGTCAAACACAACAAAACAAAGGGTTCACTGATTTTTTAATTCAAAGAAAGTCATTAGTCTACAGTGAAATATGTCTCTTTCTCCCTCTGCAATTTTATCAATTATTCTTGTCAATGTATTGTCTATCAGTGGGGTATCCATTAAACATATACTGACTCATTACGGTCTGTAACAGACTCCAGCAAAGGGGGAATTTTTTATTAGAAATAGGGGAAAAATATATACTATTTTGAGGGGGGAATGGGGCCCTATTTCTCCCAATATTTGGCATAAAAAAATCACTGGTATACCGTGAAAAAAATATCCCAATTTGTGCAGGGGCCTTTTCCCCAAATACCCCTGAAAAAAACCTGATTGTTAACAATATTGAATTGACAATATCTCAGCATTCAGTGCATTTTCAGATTGCTCAGTTTTGAAATATCTTTGGAATGGAAACTGATTCTATATTCCAGAATGCCTCAAAATTCAATTTAAACCCTGCTAAATTTGCGTTATGGTCTCTTTAAACTCTCTTTGTTTGAATATTTGACAAGACATGTTTTTGCAGGAAGCCAATGTACTTAATAGAGAATAGTCTAGACCCATATGCTTACAAATGCAACTATAGCCTGGTATGAGTCTACACTGCAAACAGATGCAAGTATAATAAAAAAGTTCTATCATAATTAACTTCATAGCTATATAGTTAATAGAAAATTGCTGCTGTAAAGCTGCATAAAATGCAGACAGAAACTTTGGAAGATCATTTCAAACTTGAGTTGGAGAGATTGTTTGTTACTGCTCTTTTACCCCTAGATGACAGTGACACAACAAGCCACACAAACACTATTGAGCTGTATGGACCAACGAAAGAAACCCAACTCTATCCCATGACCCCATCTGACGAGTCGAGAAGTTACGGAACTTACGATAAAAATGAAGATGATTTCTCGGACGATTATAAATCTTACGAGGTATGGCTTCAAATCGTGGTCATTAGTTTTGTTTAATGGTTAAGTATTTTGTCGCAGACCATGTGTTCTCAAAACTGTTTGCTGATGTTCACAAAATTACTGGACAATAATTATGTTGATCATGAATGTTTGATAATGAATGAATACTAATCTGATTCTACAGTTGAACCTGTCTTCAAAGACTAATGAGGCGAACAACAAGTGGTCTGTAAAGGGAGGGGTCTTTGTTCAGAGGTTGCGTAAAAAAGTCAATTGAGTACATAAAATGTGGTCTTTATCACCAGGTGGTCTTTGATTAAAAGGTTGTCTTTAGCACAAGTTGGACTGTATAATATGGATTCATTCTTTTAAAATTTGAATACATAATATTCCACCTAAGATTTTGTTTTAAATAAAATTCAATGTGAAATATTGGATGATGCATGTGTTAGCCAATGGTGAAAACTGATAATGGTTTTGTGAACACAGGGTCTGGTATGTTTGTTCCTAAGAAGAAAGCTGGGTTAGGGGGTTGTGGTTCTGATTATTTCTTTAAATAGGTCATTAACCCTTTACTTCACTCTGGATATGACATATCCCGTATGTGACCAGTGTAGATCCAAATCATCATGAACAACTAATCAGTCTGATCCGGATCTACTCCATTCACTTCTTAGTCAAGAAGAACCTATAAGATGCATAGATCCTGATCTAACTGCACAAATTACTGGATGATTTGTGTCTTAACCGGTCGCACATGTGATATAAGCTGTATTTGATGAAGCAAAGGTTCAAGCAATGGTTTACTACCGTATAGCGGGTTATTTCTGCGGTTATAAATTTCTAAGTTTACCCTCAAAAATGGACGCAAAATTTTCTGCGTTTTTTATTTCATCGTTTTCGGTTCCCATGAAGGATAAATTTTTGCGGTTCATAATGGGTAAGGTGTCGTAAGAATAACACGACTGTGATATATGTACACATACTATTTGTTTTTCACAGATATTTTATTCATGGGTAATACCTGTTACTCAATTTATTTTATAAAAAAATAACAAAAAGATATTATCTATCCGATAAATAACAACTCTCAAACAACTATTCAACTGATTTGAATGTTTGAGAAATGTTTGAGCAAATGTCGCGTTTATACTATGCCTATATGATAAAATGAGATAATATTTTGCGATTTAAATTTCTGCTGGTTTTTTTTTCTGCTGGACATATTTCTGCGATTTCATCCAAAGACCGCAGAAACGCAGAAATTTGGCACCCGCAGAAATTACCCGCTATACGGTAATTAAAATTTCAGTGTTTATTATTTGCACAAACACGACACAGAAGGTTGTTACTACTCAATGTGTTCTCACGTTAAATTGGTTATGGTGGTACATAGACCTGCACTGTAAACTTTGGCAGAACAAAGAGCAGTGTTTTTATGCTTTTAAGGCCAATAATAACATGTTTTTACAATTAGAACTGTCAGATTATCTGACTTCAAAAGGAAATATTGTTAGGGTCACTTCCTTACAGGGCTTGTGATCCTGAAAAACTACTTTCCATGCACAAAATTGGCACCTGGCATTTTTCAAGAACAGAGTCTGGAAATGCTTATTACTCATTATGTATGTTGGGATTTAGAGAATTTTCATCTCCCATGTTATTGAATTTCTACTCATTTTACCTTGATATTCACTCACTGGTGCTGAATGGTGAGTGGATTTATTACAGTAAAAATCCTAATAAAGACCACGCAGAAACTTAGACCAATTAGACAACTCTTTCAGTGTTCCTTGCAAGAGTTTGAACTATTTCATATCCCAAAATTAAGATCACTCCACTATTAAGGCTGCTTCCGGGTAGTCCTAGAGTTGGTCTAAATAGAGAGGTTTCACTGTATATTGGTAGTTTTAACAACAGTACCCAAGGTTATAAAACTGAGCATGGAAACCAGTCTCAAATCTCAAGCATCTGATTGGCTGAAATGGCGACTGGTCGCCATTTCAGCCAATCAGATGCTTGAGATTTGAGACTGGTTTCCAATCTCAGCTTTATAACCTTCAACCCACAATTAACCAGCTTCTCTTATTTCTTGAAGCTTATCTTATGTTTAGCTTGGCCAGTCCCACCAAAACTTAGTATGATTGGGTTATGTTTTAAATCTGATGGTGTTATGTTTGTTGGTCATTCTATGTTGGTATAGTTGCACAGAAAATGTGTTCATTAAATATGTAGTTTATATTGCATGGATATGATGGCATGTATGGTCCCTTGAAAACCCCTCTGTTAACTTTGCATGTTTTAGATAAATAACGTTAAGTGTGGAGTCCAGTTTAGAAATGGGTTGGTTTATTAGTATTTACATTTCTCAAATCCTGGAATCCTGTTTTAAAAATTTTTTATCTTGTTTTATCATCATGACTGTGTAAAGTTCGCTGTATAACCATATTGATATAACACACAAAAAATTTATATAAGTATCATGTTCACGGCTTTTGAAGGGCTGTATAATCGATAACAGCACAGATTGATTGTACAGGGAGCTTTTTTATGTTTGCAACATGGCATAATCAAAGCTACAGTGATAATTATTATCCCCCGCCGATGAAATCGGGAGGGGGATATTGTTTTGGCGTTGTCCGTCCGTCACGGTGTCACGTCGTCACGCTGTCCGTCCGAATTTTGTTTCCGCGCTATTTCTCCGCAACCACTGGATGGATTTCAACAAAACTTGGTGGCAACCATCAGTACCAAGAGGAGATGCGCATATCGTCGTCTTGTTCCGGTCAGACCATTTAACACAGAGTTATGGCCCTTTGATAACCTATGCATTATGTATATAGAGCAGTATTCTTTTCGCGCTATTTCTCTGCAACTACTGTATGGATTTCAATGAAACTTGGTGGGAACCATCAGTACCAAGAGGAGATGCGCATATCGTCGTCTTGTTCCGGTCAGACCATTTAACACAGAGTTATGGCCCTTTGATAAACTATGCATTATGTATATAGAGCAGTGTTTGTTTCCGCGCTATTTCTCTGCAACTACCGTATGGATTTCAATGAAACTTGCTGAAAACCATCTTTACCAAGAGGAGATGCGCATATCGTCGTCTTGTTGACATCAGACTATTTAACACAGGGTTATTGCCCTTTGATAACTTCCGTGCCATTTCTCTGCAACTACCAGATGGATTTCAATGAATCTTTCTGAGAACCATCAATACCGAGAGGAGATGCGCATGTTGTCGTCTTGTCGTCTTGTTCCAGTCAGACTGTTGAACACAGAGTTACGGCCCTTTGATAACTTATGCATTATGCATATAGAGCAGTATTCATTTCCTTGCTATTTCTCTGCAACTACTGAATGTTTTTCAATGAAACTTTCTGAAAACCATCAATACCAAGAAGAGCTGCACATATCATTGTCTTGTTCCGGTCAGACTGTTTATCACAGAGTTATGGCTCTTTGATAACTTATGCATTATGCATATAGAGCAGTATTTGTTTCCGTGCAACTTTTGGATGGATTTCAATGAAACACTTTCTGGAAACCATCTATACCAAGAGGAAATGCGCATATCACCCTCTTGTTCCCGTCAGACTATTTAACACAGGGTTATGGCCCTTTGATAACTAATGCATTATGCATATTATAGAGCAGTATTCATTTCCCCTATTTCTCTGCAACTACTGGATGGATTTCAATTAATCTTTCTGAGAACCATAACAGATGTGTATATTGTTATCTTGTTCCAGTTGGACTGTAACACAGAGTTATTGCCCTTTGATAACTTATGTATGATGCATATAGAGAAGTATTTGTTTCCGCTCTATTTCTTTGCAAGTTCTTGATGGATTGAAATGAAACTTTCTGGGAAACATCAATACTGAGATGAGATGCACATTTTGTCATCTTGTTCCGGTCAGACTATTTAACACAGAGTTATTGCCCTTTGATAACTAATGTATTATGCATATAGAGCAGAATTTGTTTCAGCACTATTTCTCTGCAACTACTGGGTGGATTTTAATGAAACTTTCTGGGAACCATCAATACAAAAAGGAGATGCGCATATTGTCATCTTGTTTCAGTCAGATCCTTTAACACAGAGTTATGGCCCTTTGATAAATTATGCATTTTGCATGTAGAGCAGTATTTATTTCCTTGCTATTTCTCGGCAGGAATCTATGGAAACCATCAATACCAAGACAAGATGCCCATATTTTTGTCTTGTTCTGGTCTGACCGTTTAACACAGTTATGGCCCTTTGATAAGTTATGCACTATGCATATAGATTAGTATTCGTTTCCATGCCACTTCTATGCAACTTCTGCATGGATTTATATTAAATGAAGCGCTATATTTTTACTACTGCATTCTTCATTTCAACACTTTGAAGACTTTTAGTCTTATTTTTATATTCTGTTTTTTTTTTAATATCTGAAGTTTTTTTTCACCTTTTTTGACATCCATGATAAATATCGAAATAAAGCCCTATGTCTTCAGCTGTTATGTTAGTAACAACCAGTATTCGGCGGGGGATATAAATTCAACGAATTTGCTTGTATAGTTTAAAAAGAAACTTTGAAAGCCGACGAACACGACAGCAAAACAACTCCCAAACTCCACTAAACATCTAGTGGTAATCCTAAAAGAAAAATGTTCATTCAGTTTGTCAGAATATGGATTCTGTAACTTTAAAGATTTTTCACCATAATTTCTCTAAAAAACAAACTTCGTGATATGAAGTATTAGCATTGCCAACTGGTCTGTCAACGATAATTTCTGATGTATTCAAAAGACCTTGGGTGTCCAATATCCAAACCAATTAAATTCCTACTCAGTTTTTATCTCGGGGAGAAAATGTTGTTTGAGTGACAATCCATTTATTGGTAATTATTTACTTAAAACTGATTAAAACATAGCTGTGCAGTTTCCTTTGCCAGATTTCATATAATATTCAGTCTCAGACTCAAAGCCTAATAATGTTACCTAAAACACTTGAAGTACTGTTACATAAAAGCCAGCAGCTAGCCTGAACATTACAGCTGTTATACTGGGAATGCTAAATGTACCATATCGTCAGCCTAATATCAAAACCTTATAAGAGGTTTAGAACTTATGAAATATCCTCCAATCAGAATAGGTAATTTCAACACATGGCATAGATTTAAACAGATTTCTGTAATCTCACGTTGCGAAAAGTCAAATTTGGCAGACATGAGGTTTTGATATTGGGCCGACGATAACATTGTATGCACCCATATTTTACTTGTAAGCTACTGCATGCTACCCTGTTTACAGCAACAACGCCAACATAAATACATATCTGCTGGAGATTGTTTATGCCTCGGGAAAACAACAACATGGAAAGATAACTGCTGTTTTGATCCGGGGGTCGGTAATTTCTAGTAATCTAGTGTGTAGAAAATATATACTTTGTAGTGCTTTGCATTCTGATGTAACATAACCGCTTCTGTTTTGTCATATTTGTTTAGCTTATAATGTGGGAATCGGTACTTGTGACTAAAGTTTAACAATTAATTTCTTTACTAGTTCTGTTATTCTAAATGAAACAAAAATGCAGACTTCTCAGACGGAACAATACTTATTCTTTAAAATTTATAAAACATTTATTTATGCATGTAAATGTCTTTCAATTCTTGCAAATTTCTCCCAAGGATCAATATATTTTTGCTCGCAAATTTCTAAAATGTAACATTTTTTATGCATGCAAATTTATAACAGGGAACATTATTTATGCAAATTTCTAAAGGAGAAACATTTTAATCCATGCAAATTTTTTACATGGAACATTTTTTATGCATTCAAATTTCTAAAATGGAACATTATTCATGCATGCAAAAATCTAAAATGGAACATTATTCATGCATGCAAAAATCTAAAATGGAACATTATTCATGCATGCAAATTTCTTAAATGGAACATCATTTATGTATGCAAATCCTAAAATGGAACAGTCTTTATGTGTGCTTATTTCTCGCATAAAACAGTATTTATGTCTGCACAATATGGAACTCGATTTATATAAACAAATGTCTCAAAGAAAACAGTATTAATTCTTACAAATTTCTCCTATTTTTTTATTGATTGTTATGTTGACAGCAATCACCAGAAAATGTAAGGATAGTTCGCCGTTGCAAAATTTGATTTTAGACTGTTTTTCTGTTTGTTGATTAGTTTCTTGGATTCATTTTGCCTAACTATTTACTCCATATATACATCTTAACTTCCTGAAAGTTGAAAAAAGTGTCAGACATTCTGGTCAGACAAGATGTGAAAATCTGTTTGACCGAAACAAATTCTGACTGACCAAAACATGTTAAAAAGGAATTAGCAGTTCAAATTTTAACTGACACTCGGTTTGATAACATAAGAAATCATGTGAGACCAGCCCAAATTTAACCAGACAGGTCCGTCGATATGTCTGTTATCCATGTGCGAACAGTGTTGATCCGGATCAGATGTCCAATCCGTGGCAGATAGATCTAAGTTTACACTGCTCACACAGTCTATTCTGCCTGAACTGGATCTGCGCGGGTCAAACATGTGATAAAACACTTATATATATGTAGTAAAGGGTTAAACTCTGTTTTTCTCTAAGTCTTTGTTGTTTTTTCTTTCAAGCTTTATCATAAATTATTCTGTTTGAAGTAATTAGTAGTTAATTTTCAAGACCATGTTATTTATAAAGGATACAAAATGACTTTTCTAACATGTTTCTGTTCTGCTTTTGGTTCACTCTGCTAGACTTAAATGATATTTTGCACATTAACCCAGCAAAGAGTGATTGTAGTTGTCTAAAACATAATGGAATAGGCAGCTTACACACCCTTGTCTTCAAACTTTGATAATATGCTTTTTCTCTAAGTGCACATACTGTGGTACACTGCAACTCCATTATATCGCGGACCTCAGGGTCCAAGCCCGCCAATCGCGATATAAACGGAGCGCGATATAAGTAAATAATCGCGCATAATCCATGAGAATTCATTTGTTTTGGCTGTCAGATGCATGTATATCGCGGTGTTGCGTAATTAACACGCCGTGAAATCTCCTGTTATATCAGGGAGTACGTTCCGTGCTGGACAATTTTTTTTAAACAACTTTATTCAATAATATATCAAGATTAATTTTTAATAAAAAGAAATTAAGTAATGTACAAACAAAGATCGCCGTCATAAATTTCCAACGGTGCCGTAATATTGTTTTCGGTACTTTCAACTGATCGACAATCTGTTGGTCGGTCATGGTCGGCGATGTTAGTTGGTCGTCGTCAGTCGTTTACCAGCTTGATATGTCGATGAGCAGGTAATGTCAAAACAATAAACTGTTTTGATGTTTCCTGCTCAATGTCTATTATGGTTAGCAAGTTGCATTATTTGTCGCTAATTTGCGGTTTGTCTCGTGAACGAAATTCTGTCAGTACCTTATCAGCTTGGTGTTTTTCGCACCTATTGTTTGTCACAATGGGGGTTTCATGTCAAATCAAAAGCAACATAATTGATAATAAACCTTTCATTTATTTTCATACGTTTGATGTTAAATTGTATCTGTTGGTCAACGTGTACATCCCCTTTTAAATCTCTGTATACAAAATGTAATAAACAGCCATCGCCGATAATGACGTAATACGACACGAAAAAAGCGTGCGTTTCGTGAATTTGTCACCAAGGTTGATTTAATCATTTGATTTTTTTTACCACCCGCAAAGAATGAACAAACATATACATTGTAAGTGTACAAAAAATTGGGATCCACGGACCAAGCGCGATATATTAGATATCGCAATATAACGGATCGCGATATAACGGAGCTGCAGTGTATCATTATTTATCGCTGTGGTTTAATTTTCGCCTATTTCGAGATAGGGTAAGTGCGTAAAATCAAACCCTAGCGAATCCAAACCATTGAATATCTGGTCTTATTAGGATATTACAATAGTGCGAATTTAAACCCTCGCGAAAATGTCACTAATGTCATTTGCACAAAATTTGATCACCGCAAAATTAAATGATACAAAAGTAGTTAGTTGCATTTCTGTATGCTTCATTAAATATTAAAATGGCTTAGAATGTTTTTATTAGTGTAATTGTTTTTCTAGTAAATGAATCATCAGATACTGAGGAATTGTTTTATTTTGAACATGTTTTATTTTACATTTTTCACACTCATATAGCACAAAGTCAAGCCTTGATATTAAAACCTTTTGTCTAATGTGGCATAGTGTAAATCTGTTCAGTCGCATTAGGATTTACACTTGTCGCTTTGAGATTAATTGGGTTATTTTTGACCACAGATGTGGCTGATCTGGGTCTACACTGGTCGCACATGCGATAAAATGTGTATATATGGAGGAAGGGTTAACAAACTGAGAGACAATTTGCAAGCTGATGGGACATAGAAGTGTCATAAATGAAAGTAAAAATAATTGGTTTCAGAGATATTTGACTCACCGTGACAAAGTGGGGTTTATTGACTTACCGGTAGTACAGGTTTTATCGTGTAGGAAACCAACATAGATCCAGATCATCTGGCACATTTGTGCTGTCTGATCGGGATCTATTCAAATGTACTGGCTGATTTGAATGTACACTGTTTGCTTTTAAATTTATTATGTTGATTCTGACCAAGAAGCCATCAGTGCAGATCCAGACCAGAAAGCTCAGATATAAATCAATATTTACATTCCTATTGATCCTTCGTTTAAAAAAATTCGGTTCATTTTGCATGAATCGCATGACCCGTAATGACGTCTTTAACGTCATGGCTGTTACTATTGAAAACTCCCACGTATTACTCCCCCTTTTCACCTAATACTAATTTTTGAAAGCGTTCGACTTAAGTTTATTTAAAGAAAAAAATGAATAAAATGTAAATATAAGTAATGATTCTTATTTTGGTGTGGTTCATGCAGATTGGACGTGCACGCGAGAGCTGGCAAATTTACCATGGATTTGCCAGCTCTCGCGTGCACGTCCAATCTGCATGAACCGCACCAAAATAAAAATCATTCCTTAAGTGTACATGGAGTAAAGGGTTAAAAACTTGAACTGGTTATCAGTATTAATCAGTTTGTTAACCTCAATCAGCAAATTCAGGAATAAGGTAAAGTCCAAGGTTGTTTTCTCCATAATTTGCCTGCGTGCTTATAAAAAGTGGAAAAAAAACCAACAGGGAATAACATCTTTACAGATTGCATGACTTTAGTTGGAGGAATCCGGCTTGCTGAATATAGTTTTTAACTGCAAATGCAGACATAATATTTACAATTATCATTCTTACTTTATTTTTCAGGATGAAGATTTGAAGCGTGTATTTTTACCTCCTCCGGAGTATGGTGGCGTCACCTACTCTCACAACAAACTGGATTCTCCGACATTTGATCACCGGCATCCGGTGCATACAGAACCGAAACATCCCTACCCACCCAGTGATACAGATTCTTGCCGGAAATCACCGTGGCAGTATGAAGGTAACGTGTTTTGTAACGGGCACCATAATGATTTGAAGTTAGCATTTCATGTATTGTTGATTCACTGAAGATGTTCTTACAGTGGAACTGAATGCTATTACTCATAAAACACACCTATGTCTTATGGAGAGTGTCAACACTTTCCATGTTTATGACACTATATACATGGATATAGCCAGGTTCAGATGCAAGATTTCTAGAAAGATGGTTCATTTGGGGCAGTCTTAAGGTACATGTAGTTAAGATAATTTCCAATTTACGGGTCAAAATCCCTATGAAAATTAAATATTGCTGTCCCAAAAGGGGTTTGAGCAACCCCATTGAAATACCTCGGGATCTGTCCCTGGCAGCCATTTCAATAAATGTTTTGAACAATTAGACAGTTATGCCAATCCTCATTTACTTCTGTGATTGTTGTAGGCGACAATCTGATTGGTTTTGAAGGTTGTTGAAAAAAAAGCATGTTTTAGTATTGTAGCAGTGATGATTTGAATCTCAGTGACCTCCAGCAAGTGTTAGATTTTTATTTTCTCCTTAACACTGCTAAACCTTCTCTATATTCTGACACCTTTGGCAGAATCTGATTGCTTAACATTTCTACGTTTCAGATAACTACATTATGCACCATAGAAAGGGGACATTTGACAGCGACTATCCCGATCGTGGCAAGGACATGTCCAGGCCTCACTATGAACAAAATGGGCACATAGGCAGTGGTAGACCTAAGGTAAATCTACTGGCAACCGATTACCCCCATGGATCTGGCTGGTCTTCGGTGTAGATCCAGATCAGCAGGCAATTCCTTACTGTCTGATCAGGACGCATATTTGCTTTTTGATTCATAGGGTTACATACACATGATACACAACCGTGATTGCTGAAATTTTATGTGCAACTTTGTGTTTTATGATTAGATGCACCAGTATTGTTGTATTGCAACTGTTATTATATTACCATCTTGGATGGTTTGTACATGTAAGTTAATAAAAAAATCTCTTATATTTATGTTGTGAATCTCAAAAAAATACATAGCAGTACAGCATTCCATTCAATGACAGGATAATAATAAATGAATGTTATGAAATCCAGTCTAAATATAATATTTTTGCTCGTTGTATTTCAGAGTATAACAGAATTGTCGGAGAGGTCAAGTCGACCATCTAGTCGTGGGGTAAACAAGACCCCTCCCCCACCCCCAGTGCGGTCTTCCAGTAAGGGAGCTGTAGATGGTATACCGCCCCTTCCTGCCAGAAATTATGATACTCAAGATGTTCTTCCAAGATATGTGCCAGTCCCAGGTTCGTATCAGGTACCAGCGAACTTGAGAGAAACATTTTTTGGGGGAAAAAATTAAATAATAATAACTGTGAAATATAAATATTGAAGTTAGGAGCTGAGTTTAATTGCTGTCAGTGTATAAAGTAAGCAGGCTGTCAACCGATTCCTATATTCCTATATTTCTCCTATATTTTGGATCAGAATCCTATATTCTGAAAAGCCTCCTATATTCCTATATTTCTCCTATATTTTTATGTATATTCCTATATTTTTTAGTCTTTGTTTTTGCCGATTAATGAAGAGAGTAAATATTGCTTTGATACTGCTTTTGCTTTCTTTTTTTTTTCAAGAACAAAACTCAACTTTTAGATTGGTGAAAACTTGGCGGGTGGCATTTAATTAAGTTTTAATCTGGTTCTCTAACAACTTTGTAGCAGGTTTCTGTGTATTAAGGCTTACCTAACAAAAAACAAATTTTCACTTCTATGCAGAATTCTTGTTGCAGTTGCAAACAAATGCAAAAAATTTTAAAGATCATTAAATTTTATTCACCAACTGCAAGGACTAGAGAGCTTATATTTGGTATGGTGTATGTGGTTGTCTAAAACGTCAAGATTGACCCCTGGGAAAAACATGCTTGACTGTGACCAAGAATTTTTCAACTGACTTTTGTGGTCAGTTTTCCAGTTTGAAAAGAGTGTTATCAAACTCTGTTGGGAAAGAGTGTATACAAAAGTAGGTGTCCTTACAATAACAATAATTTTCAAAAGGCAAAGTCAAATAAAGGGAGGTAATAAAAACAATATTATTTGATAATTTGCAACAACTGTTCGTTAAATAAATTGAGATAACTTTCGAATTTTTTTATTTGGATAATCTGCAAAATATTTGCATAGTTTTCTAAAATTACTGTTTTTTATGGAACTACTTAATGGATAAAAGTTAAATTACTCTTAAACTTCAATGAACCTAATACATTTTGTATAGGTTATTGTTCATTTAGAGACTTGTATGAAAATTAAACGGTCAGGCCCAGCGCAGCTGGGCGACCGTTTAATTTTTCATACAAGTATCTAAATAAACTATAAACGTATATAATGGTTGAAATTATTTTTGTAACTGACAAAACCATAACAATTACCATAAATGGGTGTACACAAAATCAATGGGTCTCAGGGGAAACCTGTGTGAGAGTGTATGTTGGGTGGAGAAACAAGGGTTCGTCAGTGAAAGTTCCATTTAACCATTTACTCCATAAATACATCTTTTATCTCTTGGCAAAACAGTTATTATCCAGATCAGCCTACACATCCGTGCATTCCGATCATGATCAACACTGTCCTCTTTTAGACTCGGTAAGTTCTTTCTGACAAAAAACAACAGCAACGAACAGTGTAACTCCAGATCAGATGTCATTGATTTTATGGCTGATCTGGATCTACACTGGTCCCGATGTGATAACATACGTGTCTATGGAGTAAAGGGTTAAACATTTTAAGAAGTTGATCATCAGCCAAAAAGTCAAAGCTCAAATCAATATTCAAATGATTTCCTTTACCTCTCTCTTTGTAAGTCACGCCTACTTCCACGCTTTAAAAGATCGTAAGCGAACAATACATGTTCGTCATTAAATGTTCGAACAATAATCGTGAGAAAATTGTCCTATAAAAACACATTTCCGACGCGCAACATTATGAGAATTAAGGTTCGAAATTTTTGAAAAATACTGCGTGGCCATTGGCTCAAAAATAATTTCAACCATTATACCCTGATTAAGCAGCTTGATCTTGATCTAAAATTCTGTCAGATTCAAATTTCTCAGTTATATATTTCAGTTTCTTTTTGATTGGAGTGTACTTAAATGCATGACATACAGATCAGTGGTGGGGAAGTTCTACAAAGCTTTGTTTATTGTGATACATTTACATAATTAAATTGAAGATTATACAACTGAGATTTGAAACCAGTCTTAAATCTCAAGCATCATTTTGGCTGAAATGGCAACCCGTTGCCATTTCAGCCATTCAGATGCTTGAGATTTAAGACTGGTTTCCATAATCTCAGTTTTATAACCTTGGGACACAATGTATATTGGTCCAATTGGTGTATTAACCAGATAATCAAAAATCTAATTTAAAAGAGGTTATCTTGTTCATGCACTAGAATGACAAGATTTTACATTTCTAGGACATGGTGCAAAGATGGACTATCTGCTTCATAACTCTATATGAGTTAGACTCGTATTGCACCAAGACATTCATAATTTACTTTACATTTATTATTCTTTATATCTTATATAATAATTTGTGGTTATAGGAATATTACTGTATAATTTTATTTTCTTGTCTTTTTAGAAATATTCAGTTGTATTTGTACAGTGGTGATTTTTGTAGAATTATCCTGATGAAAATAAGTTAACCCTTTCCTCCATATATACACATTTTTAACCAGCGAAGCTGGTTTTACTAATCACAATTCTGAAATCGGTATCAAACCAACTTGCAAACACCGATTTACGCATTTCAGAGAAATCAGAGTAAGTAAAGTAGTCCCCAAGTTTCCTGTTACGTGTTAAAGTTGGTATTAACTACGTCATGTTGATAGGACAAAACCTGTGCGGTGCATCAATGGTCAATGTAAAATCGGTGCGGTTCATATTTCTAGGACATGATCGGTGCGGTGCAACAATGGTCAAACATTGTCCGTGTCCACGATTTTTCACTCACCAAGATATCGTTGGGTATATTACATACCTCCGTGTCCGTCCGACGTGGAACGGACACGGAAGTATGGAATATGGGTCGCACTAAAATGCGGTCCAATTAGCGGATGATATAGAATATCGTTGAAAAGTGCGGACGACAAAAACAAAGAAGGAGTGTCATTTTTCGTGTTCATTATGTCTTTGGGATGTCAGTACACAGATTTCACTATCATAATTTCTTGCTTAAAACCCTTTACTCAATATATACGCCTTTCATCACATAGGTTACCAGTTCAGGTCCCAATCAGCTGGCACAATAGTGCCATCTGATCTGGATCTAAAATTTGTGATTACTGGTCAGAAAAAAATGATCATAAAAGCGAACAGTTTAAATCCTAATCAGATCGCACAGATGTGCCAGCTGATATGGATATAAACTGTTCGCACAAGCTATGAAGGTATATCTATGGAGTAAAGGGTTAACAGAAGCCTTCATCCAGATAATACATGGAAACCCTTATTTCCACTATCATTTAGACAAGAGGAAGTTCTTTGCGAGTGAACCAAGTTTTTTTTGCTTTTTCGTAAATGGATACATGTATGAGAATCATGGCACTGGTTATTCTCAATAAGCAAAATCGCTTCGCTGGTTTTCTGTACTTTCAGTACTTTGATTATGTATGTGCAATCATTTTAATCCAAATTAGCCAGCACATCTGTCTGATCAGGATCTGCACTCAGGTCCCATTTTAGTAAGAAATAATCTAACAAATCAAAAAGCGAACAGTACAGATCCTGATCAGACAGCACAGATGTGCTGGCTGATCTGGATCTACACTGTTTGCCCACACAATAAAGGTGTGTCTATGGAGGCTTTTATCCCATTTGGACCAGAGTAAATGCAGATCAGCTAGCACATCTTTGTCCTCTGATCAGGATCGGCAATGTTAATGGTTGCTTCATTTTTTTTTTTAATTTCTTGCTAAGATGCAGACATTGTTGATCTAGATCTAGATCATAGATTTAGCCCATGTGATAGAAGGGATCCATGGAGAACATGGTTAACTTAAAAATCCTATGAAGGTGATGCAAATTAACAAAACTTTGCTAGATATCAAGTTAAACAGAACTTAAATTTAAATTTGAAGAAAGTACATGAAAAGAAGTATTTAAAATAACCAGAAATTCCCAGAATATGTATCATAACTTTTATATAATATGACATCAAAATTTATATTGTTCATCTTTTTTATTGAAAAGGGAGGTAATTTGAAGGTCTGCATGTTTTGCTTGGGATTTTATTTTATGATTTAAGGATATAATGAAATAGAAACCTTTACTCCAATTATACTGGTTTTATCGTATGTGCTAACTGTGTCATCAAGATCAGTTCACACATCTCTTCTTGGTCATAAAGGGACTTCACAAATCAAAAAGCAAACTGTGTAGATCATGATGAGATGGCATAGATGAGCCAGCTGATCAGGATCTACACTGTTTGCCCATGCTGTAAAAGTTGCATATTATGAAGTAAATTGCATTTTAATATTGATATAATTTTGTACATCTATTGCATCTCTAAACAGGCCTTAACCCTGTGCATGATTATCAAAGCAATATTTTTGTTGTTTGCATGTCTAAAACCAGGTAGATTTTAGAATTTTAAAATACAATATTTTGAATAAATCATAGCCATTTTTGAATGTGCATATTATTACGGGTTAATATTACAGTATAGATGCTGAAAATAAATTAAAACTTGAAAAAAGATAAGTTTCTTACTTGTAGCTTAACATTGAAAATGAGATGAAAACATCCATATATAGAAGTCAGAGCATTTGCTGGCAATGAAGTGTTCTAATATCAAACATAAACTGTTTGTTTTTCAGCCCCATGTGCGTGTATGGGAGTGCATTAACCTGACAACACTGCATGTGATAGGGGAAGGAGAGTTCCAGAGGGGCCTCAGTTGCGTCTCATTCTCCAAGTGGTGAGTTTCTTTTCCCTAGATCATAAAACTTAATCTGAAGACCTTTCTAAAATCTCAAGCATCTGATTGGCTGACTTGAAGGGTTAATTATGGGGTAATTTTTGGTCAGAAATGGCCTTATAAATCAAAAAGCAAACAGTGCAGATCCTGATCAGACGGCGTGGATATGCCGGTTGATCTGGATCTACACTATTCGCCCACGCAATAAAGGTGTGTCTATGGGAGGAAAGGGTTAATGTTGAAGTTTTGAATTCAATAAGATATCAACCCTTGGGAATGACTTTTATTCCATTGGCGATCAGTATAGATCTCGATCAGCCAGCACATCTGTACCAAGAAATGAAAAACTCAGATTCAGATGAGACTGGACAGATGGGCCAGCTGATCCAGATGTACACTGATTGCCCATGTTCTAAAAGGCCTGTCAGAGGTGTAAAGATTTTTCGAAAGGGCGATACATGTGTTGCTCTCAGACTTCCCGAAAGTTGCCAGACCGAAGGACCTGTCTGGTAAAATTTCAGCCGGTCAGACATGATTTCTAATGTTACCAGACCGAATGTCAGACAAAAATTTGAACTCCTTATACTTGATTATACCTTTTTACATGTTTCGGTCTGACAGAATTTGTTTCGGTCAGACAGTTTTTCACATATTGTCTGACCAAATGTCTGACACTTTTTTTCAACTTTCGGGAAGTCTGGCTCTTTCGAAGAAGTGGCGATACATAGGGACCGCTTTGTCCGTCAGTCCGTCGGTCCGTCACGAAAACTTAACATTGGCTTTAACTGTGCCATTTCTTAATATTTCTTCATCAAGCTTTCAAATCATATTGCTTATGACAAAACGCTCAAGATGATACCAAATTATCAAGGTCAAGGTCACATTTGATGGAGTTATGCCCCTTTTTGTACTTATATTTAAACACGAAAACTTAACATTGGCAATAACTCTGCCAATTCCTAATATTTCATAATCAAACTTTCAAATTATATTGCTTATGACAACACGCTCGAGATGATACCAAATTTTAAAGGTCAAAGTCACATTTGATGGAGTTATGCCCCTTTTTTACTTATATTTAGACACGAAAACTTAACATTGGCAATAACTTTGCCATTTCTTAATATTTCTTCATGAAACTTTCAAATTATAATCCTTATGACAACAAGCTCGTGATGATACCACATTCTTTAGGTCAAGGTCACATTTGATGGAGTTATTTCTCTGTTTACGAAAACTTAACATTGGCTATAACTTTGCCATTTCTTTATATTTCTTAATCAAACTTTCAAATTATATTCCTTTTAACAACAGGCTCCTGATAATACCACATTCTTTTGGTCAAGGTCACACTTGATGGAGTTATTCCCTTTTTAGCTCGACTATTCGAAGAATATGTCGAGCTATTGTACTCACTTGGGCGTCGGCGTCGCCGTCGCCGTCCCGCTTTGGTTAAAGTTTACGTGCAACCTACCCATATCTTAAAAACTACTATAGCTACAGCTTTTAAACTTGGCACACTTATTCATCATCATGTCCCAAGTGTGTATGCCAAGAACCATAACTCTAACTTTCATTTTGATCAAATTATGGCCCTTTTTTGACTTAGAATTTCAGGTTAAAGTTTGCGTGCAAGCTACTGTACAAACTCATAACTTCAATACTACTTATACTACAGCTTTAAAACTTGGCACACTTGTTCATCATCATGTCCCAAGTGTGTATGCCAAGAACCATAACTCTAACTTTCATTTTGATCAAATTATGGCCCTTTTTCGACTTAGAATTTCAGGTTAAAGTTTGCGTGCAAGCTACTGTACAAACACATAACTTCAATACTACTTATACTACAGCTTTGAAACTTGACACACTTGTTCATCATCATGTCCAAAGTGTGTATGCCAAGAACCATAACTCTAACTTTCATTTTGATCAAATTATGGCCCTTTTTTTACTTAGAATTTCAGGTTAAAGTTTGCGTGCAAGCTACTGTACGAACACATAACTTCAATACTACTTATACTACAGCTTTAACACTTGACACACTTGTTCATCATCATGTCCCGAGTGTGTATGCCAAGAACCATAACTCTATCTTTCATTTTGATCAAATTATTGCCCTTTTTCGACTTAGAATTTAAGGTTAAAGTTTGCGTGCAAGCTACTGTACAAACCCATAACTTCAATACTACTTATACTACAGCTTTGAAACTTTCAGCACTTGTTCATTATCATATCCCGAGTGTGTATGCCAAGAACCATAACTCTAACTTTCATTTTGCTCAAATTATTGCCCTTTTTCGACTTAGAATTCAGGTTAATTTTTGCGTGCAAGCTAGTTTCTTTGATACTTCTTGTTCTATAGCTTTGAAACTTTCAACACTTGTTTACCATCATGACCCTGACTATGTATGCCAAGAAACATAACTCTTTCTTTCAATGTTTAGCTCACCTGAGCCATAGGCTCATGGTGAGCTTTTGTGACCCGTCTTTGTCCGGCGTCCGGCGTCCGTCAACAATTTCCTTTAAACAACATCTCCTCTGAAACCACTTGATGGATTTTAACCAAATTTGTCCTGAAGCATCCTGGCACTGATGTCTACAAAAGTTGTTCAAATCATGACCACAGGGTCAAGGTCAAGGTCACTGCTGCTAAAAATAGAAATTCAGTCTTTGCTCAATTACTTGAGTTTGCTTAGGCCTATTGACTCCAAACTTGGTGTATTGGTAGCTTATATCAAATGGCAGCTTGAGGTTGCTACCCAGGTGTCTGTGATCAAGGTCAAGGTCACTGTTACTAAAAATAGAAATTCAGTCTTTGCTCAATTACTTGAGTTTGCTTAGGCCTATTGACTCCAAACTTGGTGTATGGGTAGCTTATATCAAAAGGCAGCTTGTAGTTGCTACCCAGGTGTCTGTGATCAAGGTCAAGGTCACTGTTGCTAAAAATAGAAATTCAGTCTTTGCTCAATTACTTGAGTTTGCTTAGGTCTATTGACTCTAAACTTAGTGTATGGGTTGCTTATATCAAAAGGCAGCTTGGGGTTGCTACCCATGTGTCTGTGATAAAGGTCAAGGTCACTGTTGCTAAAAATAGAAATTCAGTCTTTGCTCAATTACTTGAGTTTGCTTAGGCCTATTGACTCCAAATTTGGTGTATGGGTAGCTTATATCAAATGGCAGCTTGGGGTTGCTACCCAGGTGTCTGTGATCAAGGTCAAGGTCACTGTTGCTAAAATAAGAAATTCAGTCTTTGCTTAATTACTTGAGTTTGCTTAGGCCTATTGACTCCAAACTTGGTTTATGGGTAGCTTATATCAAATGGCAGCTTGGGGTTGCTACCCAGGTGTCTGTGATTAAGGTCAAGGTCACTGTTGCTAAAAATAGAAATTCAGTTTCTGATTAATAACTTGAGTTTGCTTTGGCATATTGACTCCAAACTTGATGTATGGGTAGCTTATATCAAATGGCAGCTTGGGGTTGCAACCCAGGTGTCTGTGATTAAGGTCAAGGTCACTGTTCTTAAAAATATAAATGCAGTTTCTACTTAATTACTTGAGATTGCTTTGGCCTATTGACTCCAAACTTGGTATATGGATAGCTTATATCCAGAGGCAGCTTGGGGTTGCTACCCAGGTGTCTGTGATTTAGGTCAAGGTCACTGTTACTAAAAATAGAAATTCAGTTTCTACTTAATTACTTGAGATTGCTTTGGCCTATTGACTCCAAACTTGGTATATGGATAGCTTTAATTCAGAGGCAACTTGGGAAAGCTACCTACGTGTCTGTGATCAAGGTCAATGTCACTGTTGCTTAAAATAGAAATTCAGTTTCCACTTAATAACTTGAGTTTGCTTTGGTTTTTTGACTCCACACTTGGTGTATGAGTAGCTTATATTAAGAGGCAGCTTGGGATTGCTACCCAGGTGTCTCTGATCAAGGTAAAGGTCACTGTTGCTAAAAATAGAAATTCAGTTTCGACTTAATAACTTGAGTTTGCTTTGGCATATTGACTCCAAACTTGGTATATGGGTAGCTTATAACAAGAGACAAATTGGGATTGCTACCCACGTGTCTGTGATCAAGGTCAAGGTCACTGTTGTTTAAAAATAAAAATTCAGTTTCTGGTTAATAACTTGAGTTTCATACTCAGGTGAGCGATTCAGGGCCATCATGGCCCTCTTGTTTATCAAATTATGGCCCTTTTTCAACTTAGAATTTCTGGTTAAAGTTTGCATGCAAGCTAGTTACTTTCATACTTCTTGTACTATAGCTTTGAAACTAAATACACTTGTTCACCATCATGACCCTGACTATGTATGCCAAGAACCATAACTCTTTCTTTGATTTTTAGCTCGACTATTCGAAGAATATGTCGAGCTATTGTACTCACTTGGGCGTCGGCGTCGGCGTCCCGCTTTGGTTAAAGTTTACGTGCAACCTACCTATATCTTAAAAACTACTATAGCTACATCTTTTAAACTTGGCACACTTCTTCGTCATCATGTCTGGAGTGTGTATGCCAAGAACCATAACTCTAACTTTCATTTTGATCAAATTATGGCCCTTTTTTGACTTATAATTTCAGGTTAAAGTTTGCGTGCAAGCTACTGTACAAACTCATAACTTCAATACTACTAATAGTACAGCTTTAAAACTTGGCACACTTGTTCATCATCATGTCCCGAGTGTGTATACCAAGAACCATAACTCTGACTTTACTTTTGTTCAAATTATGGCCCTTTTTTCGACTTAGAATTACAGGTTAAAGTTTGCGTGCAAGCTACTATACAAACTAATAACTTCAATACTACTTATACTACAGCTTTGAAACTTTCAACACTTGATCATCATCATATCCCGAGTGTGTATGCCAAGAACCATAACTCTAACTTCTATTTTGTTCAAATTATGCCCCTTTTTGACTTAGAATTTCAGGTTAAAGTTTGCATGCAAGCTACTGTACAAACCCATAACTTCCATACTACTTATACTACAGCTTTAAAACTTTCAACACTTGCTCATCATCATATTTGAAGTTTGTATGCCAAGAACCATAACTCTAACTTCAATTTTGTTCAAATTATTGCCCTTTTTCGACTTAGAATTTTTGGTTTTTGCCCCTTTTCACTTGAAATTAGAATTAAGACTTATAAATAATTGTTAAAGGTTCAATGTTAGTGTTTTTCATATGTAATGCTTTAGAAAATGTTTAAAACAGATGTACTTTACATACTTTGGTTGAAAGTGTTGAGAAATTGTGGGGTGGGTGGGGGCATATACTATACTATACTATACTATACTATACTATACTATACTATACTATACTATACTATACTATACTATACTATACTATACCAGACCAGACCGAGACCCAAACCGAGACCGAGACCCAAACCGAGACCGAGACCCAAACCGAGACTGAGACCCAAACCGAGACCGAGACCCATACAGAGACCGAGACCCAAACCGAGACCGAGACCAAAACCGAGACCGAGACACAAACCGAGACCGAGACCTAAACCGAGACCGAGACCCAAACCGTGACCGAGACCCAAACCGAGACCGAGACCCAAACCGAGACCGAGACCCAACCCGAGACCGAGACCCAAACCGAGACCCAAACCGTGACCGAGACCCAAACCGAGACCGAGACCCAAACCGAGACCCAAACCGAGACCGAGACCCAAATCGAGATCGAGACCCAAACCGAGACCGAGACACAAACCGAGATCGAGACACAAACCGAGACCGAGACACAAACCGAGACCGAGACACAAACCGAGACCGAGACCCAGACCGAGACCCAAACCGAGATTGAGACCGAGACCCAAACCGACACCGAGACCCAAACCGAGACCGATACCTCAACCGAGACCCAGACCGAGACTCAGACCGAGACCAAGACCGAGACTCAGACCGAGACTCAGACCGAGACCCAGACCGAGACCCAGACCTAGTGGAGACCAAGACTATTACTATTACTATTCTATTACTATACTATTACTATACTATACTATTACTATACTATACTATTACTATACTATACTATTACTATACTATACTATTACTATACTATACTATTACTATACTATACTATTACTATTCTATTACTATTACTATAACTATACTATTACTATACTATTACTATGCTATTACTATTACTATACTATTACAACACCAGCAACACCAATACCACCACCAACAACATTAACACCACCACCAACATCAACACCACCACCACCAACAACAACAACAACAACACCAACACCCCCACCACCAGCAACAACACTACCACCGCCAGTAACAACACCAACAATGACAACACCAGCAACCAGCATACCATACTGTACTTCACCACGCCACACCACTTTAGGTGGGCAGGGATAGTAGGTTGATGGGTGTCGGATCAGGGGTTTATGGACAGGGTTGTGTTAACCCTAAAAAAATCTACAATAATAAATTAAGTGTAATTTATTTATTTCCTAACTTGGATTAAAAAAAAAACGTTACTTATCTTATTACGTGTACTGAGTGCAACTTGCAATATGTTGGTCAAACCTCTCAGCAAGTCTCAAAACGTATGAACAGCCATAGATTTGATGTGAACAATTTTACTGATCCGGCGTTCTCTTCACTGGTCGCTTCACACTTTAATTCTAACAAACACAGTTTGTCAAATTTTTCATTTATGCCAATCGACATTGTGAAAAATACTGTAAACCGTCTTTGTAAAGAAACATTCTGGATTCACAGGCTAAAAACGTTGCATCCGGATGGACTGAACTCAAAAGTGCTCTTCGATATTTGAACTTTAAAACAGTGAAATAATTTAGTAATGTTCAAAGTTAAGTAGCATTATACAGTGTAAGCATGTTGCTGTTGTATCCTATTTATAGTTTTTTAATAATAATTCTATAGGATTCTTTTGTATTTTCTAATCCAGCATCATATGGTTACACTATACATTTTCGTTTTATTTCTTCATTTCCCTTTCACTGTTTTAAAATTATTTTCCGCCATTTTACGTTAGACGTTGACGTTTACGTTGATTCTAGCGCCAGTTAACGTCATTGTATTTGGCGCGCTGACGTCAACGTCTGACGTTACTTCCGTTTATACATTTTACCTGATGAAGGCGTTCATGCCGAAACGTTGTATAATAAACATATAGTAAACATGTAAAAATAATTCCGTGTGTGGTGTTGTTTACTTCCATAAAATTCTAACTTGGATTAAGAAACTTTTGTTCATGTGTGTTTGTTGGAGGCGTCATAAACTCCTGAATCACTCCCTAGTTTAAATGAAGCCCAGTTACAATGTGCTTAATAATTCTGACTTTTCGAATAGTCGAGCTTGCAGTCGTTTCCGACTGGCTCTTGTTTATGAAAACTTCACATCGGCTACAACTTTGCCATTTATTAATATTTCTTCATCAATCTTTCAATTATATATTCCCTATGACAATACGCTCATGACGATACTATACATGTATTCTTAAGGTTGAGGTCACATTTGTTGGAATAATGCCCCTTTTTGTACTTTCATTTTTATTCCCACAGCACCAGAGGGCGACACAAGTGTTCAACTGAACACCCATCAAGTTTTTAATTGTGCACATGACTTGTGTGTTTCCACCTAAAAAAATAGTGCATTCTCAAAAGTCATTGAATGTTTTAGTTAAAATTGCTTCCTCTTTGCTCTGTACAGCTTTTTCACTCTTTACTACATAAAGTAGTGCAAAAGTATAAAAGAGACATTGATATAGTTGTCTAATTGACAGGGTGTTCTTAATGAGAGGTTTACTGTAAGGGTTGAACTTGTTTTATTTCAGTCGTCGGGTGACCCAGTCACTCAGTGTGAGTTTCACCAGGTGGAAGAGAACAGTATTGTCTGCTGCGGCAAGTCGCAGATCATGTTATGGACCTTGAATAACAAAAATCTAGACAAGAAGGCTGGAATCTTTGAGGTTAGTACAGGTCTTTTATTAAACAGAAATACGTTCTCATAAAAAATCTTTCAGATGATTGCGCACAAATTTTTTTATTGAAATCTAACTCAAGAAATCATTTAGATAAAACTGTAAACTAGGGATGAAAACAAGTACTCAGGTCATCTGAGTAAAGATGCCAAATCTACAACATTAGTACCTGGATAAAAATATTTGTGTGACCACCATATACGTGCATATTTCTTCTCACGTACTCCTGCCGTAACTGGGATACTTTTATTGATTTCTTTCAGATAAATGATAAAACTAACAAATAAGAAATAAAAATATAGTTTTCTTTTTCATTTTATCTTTATGTATAAGGAGAATGTGGTACATAAATGTGAAAAACTGCAAAAGGAAATTCATAATGCATTTGATCTCTTCTACTCAGTCATAATCTTTTGTGTACTAGAGTACTTAATCTGAAGATTATCCGAGTACCCGTATAACAGTTTTACTTTACGATGCCATCCCTAAAATGAACACAACACTCCACTATATATGACTAAAAAATTGGTAATCAACAATAAAACTGTATCTGCTGTTTCACTTTTCAAGCTCAGTTTCGCAAGATTCCAGATGAACTAAATAATTTTGTACTGTACAAAGTAGTGCAATTCAAAGCTATATATCACTCATATCCATACATGCCTCAGATGCCTTGCGAGTTGGGTTTGACCTGTTTGCCTTCATATATTATACATGTTTTATCAAAAATCAGTGAAGACCCAGATCAGCACATCTGTGCCAGCCGATCTGGGACTACACTAGTTGCCTCCTGGTCACAAATACCCCAAATGCATTTAAAAGCAATCAGTATAGATCCTAATTGGATGTGCTGGCTGATTCGGATCAACACTGTTTAGCCATGTTAAACCATGGATAAACAACCATATCCCATGAAGTAAAGGGTTTACCCTTTCTTTCATAGATACACCTTTATTGAATGGGCAAACAGTTTAGATTTAAATCTGCCGGCACAGCCATCTGATCAAGATCTAAACTGTTCGCTTTTATATTTATTAGGTTATTTCTAACCAATATGCGACCAGTGCAGATCCTGATCAGATGGCAGGGATGTGCTGGCTGATCCAGATCTACATTGATCGCACATGGGTAATAATGCTTATATATTGAGTAATCGGTTAAATTACGGTTGATACCATTTTTTGTTGAATTTATGTTGTTGCTAACGATTTGGCTTGTTCTGTAGAAACACGAGAAGCCGAACGTGATCATCTGTTTCTGCTTCGCCGACAACGGTGACGTCATCTCGGATGACTCCAGCGGAAACATCTACGTCTGGGAGAAAGGTAAAAAATGATGTTTACATTTTATTTAACTGTTCAGTACATATATACAGGTTTTAATGCGAAGGGTGTAAATCCAGATCAGCCAGTACATATATGCTATCTGATCAGGCTCTACACTGTTAACCTCTTGGTAAAATAAATGGAACAAATAGGGAACAGTGTAGATCCTGATCAGACGGCTACACTGTTTGCCCATGAAAAAAAACAGCCATATCCCATGGAGTAAAATGTTAAAAAACAAACCTAAAGATATTTTACTGAAATGTTTCAAGCAATAATACATTTTATCCTTGTCAAGTTTGTAGTCAGGATTACTGAAATCTCTTCAAGCCTCTTCCATTTCAGTAAATAATGGCAACATATGTTAACATTTTAAATTATTTCAGGTATATTTTAGATACTTACGAGTTTTATGTTGAAAGCAAAACTGCATTAAGTCATTTAGAAGATATAGATAGTTGTTTGCGTGACTCAGTAAGCCAAAATATTGGCATTTTCATAAGTGGCATGAATATATTTCTTTCATGGTAAAAACAATTTTTTTGTATACTTTATGCTTTTAATGCATAACTTGAATGACCAAAAACTGAAAAAAATGCATGAAATAGTGCAAAAAAGTTTATTTCATTAATCATCACTTAATATTACCCAAACTTAAACTTTTTTTAAACTTTCACATTCAGAATATATGTGTATATGGGTACCAACTTGTATTCTGCAGTTTGAAAACAGTGGAATACCACTTGAATAATCACACTTGAGGAATTGTCACAAAAATCTGCCAAGATAAGATGATTAACAAAATTTGTATTTGTTAGAACAAAACATGCAGAGTCACTGTTATTTAATAAAGGAGAAAATGGTGTTAAATTTCATCTGATTCTACCTTTGACATGTAATCTCCTTATTTCTTTAGCAGCATCAACATATCTTTTATTGTAATAACTACTGGGTAATAGCTCAATTACAAGCAGTTTTGATACCAATTACATGTAGTTTGTTTCATTTGTACATAGTGTGCAATTTTCTGTGTTTGGAAATAAAGTGTAATGCAAGATATGATGAAAAACAGAAAGGTTTCCCAATTAATCCATGAACCCTTTTCTCCATATATAAGCACTTTAACAGATGTGCAATCGGATCAGGCCATAAATGTGTATATATGGAGGAAAAGTTTAAACCTTTACTCCGTGTATGTGACTTTTATAATAATGAATGAAATACTGAACAATGTAGATCCTGATCAGATGTAACATATAGATCCTGATCAGATGTAACATATAGATCCTGATCAGATGTAACATATAGATCCTGATCAGATGTAACATATAGATCCTGATCAGATGTAACATATAGATCCTGATCAGATGTAACATATAGATCCTGATCAGATGTAACATATAGATCCTGATCAGATGTAACATATAGATCCTGATCAGATGTAACATATAGATCCTGATCAGATGTAACATATAGATCCTGATCAGATGTAACATATAGATCCTGATCAGATGTAACATATAGATCCTGATCAGATGTAACATATAGATCCTGATCAGATGTAACATATAGATCCTGATTAGATTGCACATATGTGTCAGCTGATCTGGATGTACAGTTAGTCCAGTCCATAAAAACCAATCTTTGGATTAAAGAACAATTTTTAGGACATGATTCAAAACTCTATTTTTAACATTGTAGGTGCTAACAAGATCAGCAAGGCCATCCCCGTTGCCCATGATGGTGGTGTGTTCAGCGTATGCACAACTAAGGATGGCTACCTTCTGTCAGGTGGAGGCAAGAATAGGAAAAATCATCCAATGGGATAACAGCTACCAGAAGACTGGAGTGGAGGCTGAGGTCAGTCAATTTTTTGTATTGATAGACTTACTGCTATAGACTTACTGCTAGAGAAGGGGTTTAACCAGTTACTCCAAGGATATGCGTTTTATTAAGTTCATTATGTTATTTCTGATCAAAAGGTGACTAATGTAGATTCTGATTACACTGCAAGAATGTGAATGCTGATCTGGATCTACAATGGATGAAAGCTGTATTCCTTAAGTAAAAAAGGTTAATCTTACAGCAAACACAACTCAGATACTTCTTTGTATAATGAGTTGCTTTAAACAATTTGACAGTTAAATGTATTGTAAAACCTGTAATTAAAACCCTTTCTGGGACTTAAAGTCGTCTTATTTCAGTGCAACACTTTTAAAAGGTACATTGAAATAGTAGTCATATTATTGTTGTGGATGTCTTTTTTGGGGGTGCTCTTTATAAGGGGTTTTATAGTTATAATAATGTAATGTTAATATTATTCTGTAGATTCCTAAGGAGTTTGGTGCCGTAAGAATGTTGAGCCTGGGAGCCGGCAACATGCTGCTTGTAGGAACCATCAGGAACTGTATCCTGCAGGGCAACATGGAACTCAACTTTGCTCCCGCTGTTGAGGTAAGTGTACCTTTAGAAATATAGTATTTTAATGTCTAATTTTAATCATGGGAAATAAATCTAACACAAACAAACAACTCCTGTAATCTTTCTGTGGATACTGATACTAATGAAAGAATCTACAGCTAGAAATACTCTTGTACCATTTAATATTTTCAGGGAAGAATTTTCGAAAAAAAAAGACATACAATATCACATTTATTTTTTTGTTGCCCTTCCGAAGAAAGACGTTACATAGGGATCACTTTGTCCTCAAGTCTGTCATGAAAACTTTATGTTGGCTGTAGTTATAACAATTCTTATTTTTTTTTTATCACACTTTTAAATTATATTGCTTATGCCAAAACGGTTTTACTTCTTTAGGTCATGGTCACATATGATGGAGTTATGCCCCTTTTTGTACCTGGATTGTTTATTCTGTCAAAGAACCAGAGGGCGACACAATTCTAGTTATTTATAACTTTTTTCAGGGACACAAGGAGGAAGTGTGGGGACTTGACACAAGTCCGAGCCAGCATCAGTTCCTTACCTGTGCCTATGATAGACACCTCTACCTGTGGGACGCTCGAACCCACTCCTGTGTGTGAAGGAAAGAGATAGCGGTAAGATATGTTGCCCAAGATCATAAAACTGACCAGTCACCATTTCCATGGAAGCAACTATTGTATAATTGTTATTATACCCCTGTATACAAAGTATAGGGGGTATAAAGGAGTCATCATCCGCTTGGTTGGTTGGTTCGTTGGTTGGTTCGTTGGGCAGTCTGTCTGTGGCACTTACAGCGTCAACAGTTTTCAAGATATCGACTTGATACTTTAAACATATGTTCGTGAGTACATTTGCGCAACTTTTTTTTTTTTCCTCATGTGGATCAGTCCATTATTTTTCGGAGGGGAGCACGATTGAATAAAATCTTGTGATGGGAACTACTTCTACAGTTTTTAAGATATTGACTTGAAACTTGATACATATGTTCGGCCTGAAGGATAGATGTGCGTGACATATTTTTCGTTTGGATCACAACATTATTTTTTGCAGGGGACATGATTTAACAAAATCCTGTTATGCAAACTTCTACAGTATTTAAGATATAAGACTTTTAACTTAAATTGTATGAAGTTCTGCATGAAGTGTGTATGTCAGCAACATATTTTTTTGGATCAGTCCATAATTTTTTGCAGGTGAGCATTATTTAACAAAATCTTTTATTTAAAATCTTATGATGCAAACTACTTCTCCAGTTTTCATACTTTGAACATACGTTTGTGAGTAGATTTCCATGACATACTTTGTTTCATGTGGATCAGTCCATTATTCTTTAGCAGGGGAGCATGATTCAACAAGATCTTGTGACACGAACGTCTTCTACAGTTTTTAAGATATTAACTCGAAACTTTAAACATATGTTAAGCATGAAGTGTAGATGTGCATTACATATATTTTGTGTGGATCAGTCCATTCTTTTTGGCAGGGGACATGATTTCACAAAATCGTGTTATGAAAACTTCTACAGTTTTCAAGATAATCGGCATGAAACTGAAATCATATGTTCTGCATCATGTGCCCATGTTAGTGACATATTTGGTTGAAGGGGAGCATAATTTAGCAAAATCTTATGACACAAACTACTTCTCCAGTTTTCAAACTTTTAACATATGTTGGTGATTAGATTTGCATGACATTTTTTTTTTTCATTTTGATCAGTCCATTATTTTTTAGAAGGGGAGCACGATTCAACAAAACCTTGTGACGTCAACTACTTTTACAGTTTTGTTTACATCCGGTGAAAACCCAAGTTGCTATTTTTAAACACAACTTTTGCAGCAAATTTTCAGGATTTCAATTATTTTTCAACTTTCACCCATGAAAGATGCAAACATCATTTCTGTATTCTCTGACAAAGCAGTATTGCGGGGGTATTAATCACCTTCAGTGATAGCTCTAGTTCTTTATCTTCATTTGGTACCAAACAAACGTATTATATAAGAAGTCGCAACCATAAGTTTAACATCCGTGGTACTATTTGTACATTATTTCTTACGTTAGTTAATGTACATTTTACGTATTGGGATATTTTTGCTGTGTACATTAAATAAGCATTGTTATAAACACAATTAAGGTTGAACCTTGAAAACACAGTTGTCTTCAATCATTTATCCACAACTATCATCGCTGTCTATGACAATTTTATATGCTACAGGATCCTGCCCACTGCTTTTCCATACACCCTGAGCTAGAAATTGCTGCTGTTGGCCTGCAGACAGGGAAGTGATAGATCTTAGCACCCATGAGACACTTGCTGTCCATGATGATGGAAAGGAACAACAGGCGTGTATTCAGTACTCCCCGGGTACAGTGTTCTTTTGTCTTCAGATTTTAAACCAGTAAGGGAAAAATAGCTGTTCTGTTAAATGACAGCATATGAGCAATATATAATAAGGCTCCAAAATAGGGTGCAAAAAACAAGATTTCAAGAAAGGGATTCACTTGAGGCAGTCTCAGGATAGTTACATGATAGTTTTCAGCTTTAGGGCAAAAACCCGTGAATATTAAATACTGCTCTAAAAGGGGGTTTGAGCAACCTAACTAAACCACTTCTGGACCACCCTGCCCCCAGTTACCCATTGGTTTTAGTTGGAATTGTAAATTCTTGTTATCATTGTAAGAATACTGCAGCTTTGGAAATTTTTAAGTAATAGCCCTAGATGTTGTATTTTAAAAACTGAAAGAGTCAAAGTCAGTCATTTATAAACAGAATTTTCTCATGAAAAAAAAAATCTAATGAAGACATTTATGAAATTAGTTAAAAAACAACCTAAAAATGCAGTCAGCTGATATTTTGAATTTTTAAACAGAATTTTCTCATGAAAAAAATGAAATAAAGACATAAATGTATACGTTATTAATAAAAAAAAACTTACAAAAGCAGTGAGCTGATATTTTGAACATCAAAATGTGCCAAGAATAGTGAACTCCCTTTATGAAGGTGATGTCTTACACTTCTTTGTTATTAAACTTTTGTGTTGCACGCTATTTCAGATGGCAAGATGCTAGCAGTTGGTAACTGTGACAACTTTATCTACGTGTATTAAGTTAGTGATGATGGTAGAAAGTACCATAAAGTGGGAAGATGCTCGGTAAGTAATTAATTACATTGATTATACCCCCGCTTCGAAGAAGAGGGGGGTATACTGTTTTACCCTTGTCCGTCCTTCCGTCCGTCCGTAACAAAATTTCCGTCACAGTTTTCTCAGCAACTATAACATGCAGCAGCCTGATATTTTGTATATTGCTTAATCCTATAGTCCCATGTGGTGTAAAGCAATTTCATGCTCCTTGCTCATCTACTTCCTGTTTGCCGCATATTTTTAGATTTTGTTACTGTGAAGGTGCATTACTTAGACCAAAAGGCATGTTAATTTTCCGTCGCAGTTTTCTAAACAACTATAACATGCAGCAGCCTGATATTATGCATATTGCTTTATCCTATAGTCCCATATGGTGTAAAGCAATTTCATGCTTCTTGCTCATCTACTTCCTGTTTGCCGAATATTTTAGGTTTTGTTACTATAAAGGTGTATTACATCAACCAAAGGGCATGTTAATTTTCCGTCACAGTTTTCTAAGCAACTATAACATTCAGCAGCCTGATATTATGCATAATGCTTTATCCTATAGTCCCATATGGTGTAAAGCAATTTCATGCTCCTTGCTCATGTACTTCCTGTTCACCAATTACTTAGATTTGTACACATAGTTGACTTACATGCACGATTTCCGTCGCAGTTTTCTAAGCAACTATAACATGCAGCAGCCTGATATTTTGCATAATGCTTTATCCTATAGTCCCATATGGTGTAAAGCGATTTTATGCTCCTTGCTCATCTACTTCCTGTTTACCGAATACTTAGATTTGTGCACATAGTTGACATACGTGCACAATTTCTGTCGCAGTTTTCTAAGCAACTATAACATGCAGCAGCCTGATATTTTGCATAATGCTTTATCCTGTAGTCCCATATGGTGTAAAGCGATTTTATGCTCCTTGCTCATCTACTTCCTGTTTACCGAATACTTAGATTTGTGCACATAGTTGACATACATGCACAATTTCCATCGCAGTTTTCTAAGCAACTATAACATGCAGCAGCCTGATATTTTGCATAATGCTTTATCCTGTAGTCCCATTTGGTGTAAAGCGATTTTATGCTCCTTGTTCATCTACTTCCTGTTCACTGAATACTTAGATTTTTACATATAGATGACATACATGCACAATTTGTGTCACATTTTAAAAAGATGTGATTATTATTTCTGTATACTCTGACAAAGCCTTATTGCGGGGGTATTAATCACCTTCAGTGATAGCTCTTGTTTTTCCAGTAAAAAAGTACACCAAGCCTCTCCACCCATAACTGTGATATCATCATTGATTAAATAAGGATTTAACTATATATACTGCAAAACAGTTGGAAGTTCATTAATATTGTATTATTGTTTTTGTGGACTGAAGGCTTGCATGACAATAATGTGTTAAATTGAAACTTAACTGCTTTGATACAGCTTTAATCACACGATTGACCAATGTTGATCAAGATCATGCTGTATGATCATTGTCCAAGGTTATAAAACTGAGCATGGAAATCAGTCTCAAATCTCAAGCATCTGATTGGCTGAAATGGCGACCAGTCGCCTTTTCAGCCAATCAGATGCTCGAGGTTTGAGACTGGTTTTCAAACTCAGGTTTATAACCTTCAGCCCAGGGTCTACACAGTTTTCTTTTTGGTCTGAATAAAGAAACTAAACAGACTAGTAAAGATCATGATCAGAATGCACAGAATAGCTGACTGATCTGGCTCTACACTGGTTGTACATGTGATATAAGCCCTATCCATGCAGTTAAGGGTTCTTACCTCAAGATCAACAGATACTCCATTATTATTGATATGAATTGTTGAAATATGATGTTTAGCAAATCAATCAGCTTACATTGGCCCTTTATTCCATATTTATGCCTTTATGTTGAACAGATTAGATCCAGATCAGCACCCACATGTGATCAGGATCTGCACTGTTAGCTTTTTTATTAGTTAGATTATTTCTGACCAAACAACAAACAATGCAGATCCTGATCAGACAGCATGATTGTGTCTGCTGATCAGGATCAACATTGTTTCTACATGCGATAAAATGCATATGTATGAAATGAAGTTAGATAATTTTGTGAATTGACCATATGCTGTTAAACCAATCAAAATATCTCATTGCCATTGTGCACAATTTTGGGAATTTTATGTATGCTTGTTACAGGGCCACAGTTCTTACTTGAAGCACATTGATTGGTCAGCCAATGGAGAGTACATCAGAAGTAACTCGGGAGATTATGAAGTTTTGTACTGTAAGTTCCGTATCTTTTATATTTCAATCATTCATATTACTTGACTAAAATCATGGTAATGTCTTAGCCCAGACAGAATATATATATATATATATTACTAAAATGTCTTACTCAGCCAACTAAAATTACTGTACTTTATATTGAGGGCCTGGTCTGGAGGTTATAAAGCTGAGATTGGAAACCAGTCTCAAATCTCAAGCATCTGATTGGCTGAAATGGCAACCAGTCGCCATTTCAGCCAATCAGATGCTTGAGATTTGAGACTGGTTTCCATGCTCAGTTTTATAATCTTGGGCCCTGTTTTTTATTGTTACTCTTTGTATTGTTCAAAACTCGGAAAACAGCTTAAGTTCATATACACAATTGTTAATACCTCTAAAAATGAGTACGTGATTCTGGTATTTAATGATTTCAGGGCACTCGAAGACATGTAAGCAGGAGATGCAGAAGGAAGATGTTAGGGATCTGGAATGGGCAACAAATAACTGTACCCTGTCCTTCAATGCCATTGGTACGTCTCTATGTTACAGAATTATCTGGCTGTTATCATGGTTTCTTAGAAGTAAATTAAATCTTTCCTCCATAGATACACCTTAATTGCTTGGGGAAATATTTAAGCTCCGTATCATCTTTTTTATTCATTAGGTTATTTCTGATGAAAATGAGACGAATGTTCCAGCTGATCTGGATCTACACTGATCCCACATGGGAAAAAGTGTATATATATGGAGGAAAGGGTTAAATAATGATTTTTGTATATACGGAGGAAAGGGTTAAATAATGATTTTTGTATATACGGAGGAAAGGGTTAAATAATGATTTTAGAAGCATTCTATTTGAAATAGTGGATTAGTCTGTTTTAGAAATTAGATTAAGTAGAAATGTTTCCTGAATTGTAAATGCCAAATATAGCTAAACTTAAATTTAATTAACACTTTACTTCAATGATATGCTTAATTATGTGGTACAACAGGAATATACCTTTATTGTGTGGTACTTTCCAGATAGGCCTTTATTGTGTAGGCTAACTGTGTAGATCCAGATTAGCCAGCATTTTAAATTTTACCATCTGATCAGGATCTACACTTTACTTTTAGGTTTATAAGGTTATTTTTGACTTAGTGGCAAACTGACAATCCTGGTCAGATGGCATGGATGTGCCAGGTGATCTAAAATAAAAGTCATATATATTGAGTAAATGGTTAAAACAGCAGGAAATAATTTATTTTTCAATGCATTTGAGATTTGTTACATCATATATTTTGGTTTTAGCAGTTTTGTACTTCAATATTCCAAGTAAACAATGTTAAACTGAGTTTATCAACAAGTAACCTAGCCAGTATTATACATTGTTTATTAATTTGTTGAACAGGAGTGTGGCCAGACGGAGCAGATGGCACTGATGTTAACAACTGTGCCGTCTCACACAACAAACAACTGATTGTGAGTGCTGATGACTATGGAAAGGTCAACTTGTATGAGTACCCTTCAACACACCCAATGGTATGTAGTTTGATTCAAATAATTTTTTCCCCAACTCAAAGAACTTGCACAAATACTAGCAGCCTGGGAAGGAATAAGACTAACCAAATGCATTCGGACCTTTTTTTCTTGCTGTTTAATGCCACCATCCTAGCGTCACCTTAGCAAACCTGGGATCTGGAGTACCAGCCCGACCTGTTCAGAACTTGCTAATGCACAGTTCAGACATAATGTAGAATATACAAATTCCATGTTTTGACAGATTTAAGAATGTCTTGGATTGCAACATTGGTAATTTCGTAACTGTGTTATTCATTTTTCTGGTTTAAGGGTGAGAATTCACAGATATGGAATTATTATTATAATTTATGTTTCTTGCAGACATTTATAAAAACTGACATTTTACTTTATTTTCTTGCAGGCTACTGGACATAGCTACACGGGACACAGCAATCATGTGACCATGGCAAAGTTCCTGTTTGACGATAGTAGAGTGATCAGCACAGGAGGTCGCGCTATGTCCGTCATGCAGTGGCAAGTCATCAGTTAAACCTTGCCTGTCAATTACACATGGGAGATAAAACTGACATTGTCATTTCATTATTGTTTATATTTAGATTTAATGGTATTGTTCATATTTAGCACTCCAAACTTTACTGATTGTGTTAAGAAATGTTTTATTTATAAAGGTAACAACAAAATTATTACCATCTTTATAATAGGTCCAGATTAAAGACTGGTAAACTAAAGCAGATCCTAAGATTTTGATGTCAGTCCTCTACATATGTTAACCCTTTACTCCATATATTTGACTTTTATCGCATGAGTAAATCTATGGAGTAAAGCACAAATATTTTATTACAATGTCCCCTTAGTTCTATTACAGTATATCTACATCATATTTTATACTGTTTTTTCACTAAGCTGACAAAACATGAAATAAATTTTACTGATTTATTTGTTCCCAGTAGTAAGGCCAGAGAAAAAAATATTTTAGATTGTCATCTCTGCCAGCCCCTGTCCAAAACCACCCGCCCCCAAAAAATTTATTGGTAAAATAATCGAAACATATTCTGTTCTGTACAGAATGGGTTTTAAACCATCCCGAAATACCTTTTTCAGGTATTTCGTTCATAAAAATTAAAAAGCGAACACCCGCCCCTTTTTTCCCAAAATACGGATTAGAATCTAATAATTTATTTTCTCTTGCCTAACTACAGTTTTTAGTTTGGTATTGAATTGTCCTCCGAAAGTGGGCTTCATGGAATCTGGATTTAGTAATGGTTTATAAGTATGAACAATACAGTGTGTCGCATGTAGAAACAGATGACTTAGCTTATATTGGAAACTGTTTAAACTTAAGAAAAACAACAGGGTTGATTTATGTTTTATTTAACTTTATTAACTCCAATTTTATCATGTATATTGTTAAAACTTTTAACTTTTTCTCCAGGTACTCTTTTGGCAATGTTACACTTTATAAATAATAACATTTATTGTGATATGTATGCTTGTTTGTTCTGTAATCTTACCTTGCAAATGACAAAATGATTTTTGATAAGTTTTGTATAAACACTGCTGAAAATCGTTGAGACCTTTTACACCATAATATATAAAGGTTTTTTTTCATGTTTGCAACAAAAGTATATCCAGATCAGTTGGCAAAATTGTGCCATCTGATCTGGATCTATACTGGTTGCATATTGGTCAGAAATAACCCAATGAATAGAAAAGCAAACAGTGTATATCTTGACCGACATGGTTTTGCCTGCTGATCTAGATCTACACTGTTTGCTGATCTAGATCTACACTGTTTGCTGATCTGGATCTACACTGTTTGCTGATCTGGATCTATGCTGTTTGCTGATCTGGATCTACGCTGTTTGCTGATCTGGATCTACACTGTTTGCTGATCTGGATCTACACTGTTTGCTGATCTGGATCTACACTGTTTGCTGATCTGGATCTACACTGTTTGCTGATCTAGATCTACACTGTTTGCTGATCTGGATCTACACTGTTTGCTGATCTGGATCTACACTGTTTGCTGATCTGGATCTACACTGTTTGCTGATCTGGATCTACACTGTTTGCTGATCTGGATCTACGCTGTTTGCTGATCTGGATCTACACTGTTTGCTGATCTGGATCTACACTGTTTGCTGATCTGGATCTACACTGTTTGCTGATCTGGATCTACACTGTTTGCTGATCTGGATCTACACTGTTTGCTGATCTGGATCTACACTATTTGCTGATCTGGATCTACACTGTTTGTCTATGGATAACAGCCATACACAATGAAGTAAAGGGTTAAACTGTAAACAGAATTTGTTATTTTCTTATTTGTTTTTTTTTCATATTGTTGAGAGTTTTTGTTATGGCTGTAAACTTGGTAAAGTTTTTCTTACTGATGTTAAAATGAACCTTTGCTAAGGCTTAACATTTAGGTTAGTCTGCAATGACTAAATGATGGTTGTAAAGGATACCATGTTCTTGTTTTTACCAGTGTAAAATAGAAATATGTTTCACTGAGTGAGCTCTGGAATCATATTTTCATGAGTGGCTAAGCCACGAGTTAATTTTCATGATTCCATGTGTGTAAGATGTTTCTATCTTACACCGTAAAAATCTAATTTTCTTTTTATTTTATGCTTTTAATGCTAAATTTACCTTGACAGAAAAAAATGCATGAAATGGCACCAAAAAAGCACAAAAAAGATTGTTTATGCCATTACATCACAACATCCTATACACAATTTTTAACCTGTTTTCTAAACCTTCTCATTTAGAATGTTAATAATGGGTTCCGTTGTGAAAAAACAGTGAAAATAAAAATGATATTCCAGGGTTTGAAAACACTTGAATACCACTTTTATTTGGCTGAGAAATTCTGTAATTCATTGAAAAGCATGGAATAAATACAGAATGTCTAGTAGTGAAAATCTTCATCAAAGTGATCTACATCTTTAATTTATGATGTATTAGCAATTGTCCACTAAATCATTCACTTTCTGAGTGGATATTGGGTCCAAAAATGAAGCAGAAAATAGTCAAATGTTGTACATTATTCACAATAATTTTGTAAAACCGAGAAGTTTGAGAAGAGGATGCTAAGTGGGAACAATACTGAGCCGTGATGGCAGGTGGGAGAAATAATGTATGCTAATGTTTAACCCCCTCCTCCATAGACACACCTTTATTGTGTGGGTGAACAGTTTAGATCCAGATCAGCCGGCACATCCATGCTGTCTGATCAGGATCTAAACTGTTCACGTTTTGATTCCTTAGGTTCATTCGTACCGAAATGCAACCAGTGCAGATCCTGCTCAGATGGCATGGATGTGCTGGCTGATCTAGATCTACACTGGTCGCACATGCTTAAAAAAGCATATATATGGAAGAACCTTTCATATATCACTAAATTTCAATTAACGCAGCATTCGCACATTGTAAGTTGTGAAAAAATAAACATTACAATTCTATATTAATATCTTTATAAAACCAATTATAAACTTTCCACCTTACGTAAAATGACAATGGGGTCATTTCTTGATATACTTATTACATGAATTTCAGCTTATTAATGACAGACCCATTTTTAAAAGTCAGGTACGTTATATTTTTTATACATCACCTTTATTTCAATGATATTCATTTGAATCCAACAACTTATACGTTTTTAAATGTACCAATGTATGACCAAGATACTGTGGACAGAATCTTTCTATTGGGAAGTGTTTAATAAAATATTTTAAAGGCGTACGCTACAGTTTTTCTTAACGGGGATTTAACTACCGTACCACTGTCTAAATGCAATGTATAAAACACAGTTCACGGTCCAATCTGGGTTTTATCAATGTATAAAACACAGTTCACGGTCCAAGACATGACTTATTTGGTAAGGCCATAGAAAATTAATTCCTAGATTCTCATCCTAATTTTGGGAAAAAATGGGGCGGGTGGGCGGGTTTAATTTTTTAATTTTTATTTTTCATTCTCACTGTGAACGTACGTATCTATATACACTGCAACTCCGTTATATCGCGATCCGTTATATCGCGATATCCAATATATCGCGCTTGGTCCGTGGATCCCAATTTTTTGTACATATACAATGCACAATGCAGGGATTCTAAAATCGTCGGCAAAATTGCATAGACCGATTTTCGGTAAAAAATGTCCGATTGAAATTTCAAAATTGGTAAGAAAAATCGGTTATGAAAATTTCAAAGTCAGTATAAGTTTTCCCTAAGTGGCCCATAACTTGTTAAGGAAATTACCTACATGTACAATTTTTCACACTATAAACCTGTCAATTACCTACTGCACAACTCTACTACCATGACTACAGTCACTATACGTCACGTGAATAGCCTGCGGCATAGATGAAACGGGAAATGGTCGGTCTCATTTTAACAACGGACGAGTTCATTTAATTTGCAATCAAACTGCACGCTTTTTTCGTGTCGTATGACGTCATGATCGACAAAGGTTAACGACCTTGTTTATTACATTTTGTATGTTGGGATTAAAGAGGCGATAAAATTTTTCGTCAATCTTTTGAAAATAAAAGTTTATTTAACAATTATGTTGCTTATGATTTGACTTGTAACCTCTTTTGTGACAAACAAAATCCAGGAAAGGCGGATACAATTTTGTGACAAACAAAAGGTGCGAACAACACAATTAATGCAATCTGCTAAACATAATAAACATTGAGCAGGAAACGTCAACAGTTTGTTGTTTTGACATTACCCGCTCATCGTCAATTAGTTTTGACTGAGTTGTATAAATTTGAGGTGAAATATTGGCACAGTCATTCTCTCCTTCCATCAAAAATGATCGTATTATGTGAGGGGTCATTATTAACAGAACTGTGTGTGATAACGTATGTATATGATCGTATATTTGATAAATGTGCTTGTTCTATATGTATTATGTGCTATGATGTATCTGCGCTTTCGTTTGTACATGTATTTATTTATTTTAGTTTGAAATAAATTATTATAATAAATAATTTTTTTTGTCCGTAACGGATCGTACTCCCTGGTATACTCGTAGATTTCACGGCGTGTTAATTACACAACACCGTGATATACATGCATCTGACAGTCTGTACAAATGTTTTCCTGTTTACTTTTTGACAGGTAACTGACTTATATCGCGCTCCGTTTATATCGCGGTTCGCGGGCTTGGACCCCGAGGTCCGCGATATAACGGAGTTGCAGTGTACATGTGGTGAAGTTTTAACAACTTTCTTTTTCATTATAAGAATTAAGGACATTGTACAGAAATGCTATTATTAAAATAACGTTGAATAAAAATGAACGTAAGGTAAATTTTGATGTACATATTTTTGTTTTCAAAATAAAAAACGTTCGGGCGGAGTGATTTTCGAGGGGCGGGCGGGGATGAGAATCTAGGAATTAATTTTCTATGGCCTAATAGCTGGTTCCAGATACGTATGTGGATTATCGGTTAAATTTTGGCCTAGGTTTTAAATCCGCGCACTGGTCCGAGCGCGAAATACGCGAAAATTAAGCCATTGCTAAATAAAATGATACCAATGGTTGCGTCTTGGTCAGAAATAACTTGCAAATCAAAAAGCGAACAGTGCATATCCTGATTAGACGGCACAGATGTACCGGCTAATCTGGATCTACACTGTTAATGTTATTTTCATTAAATTTTGTCAGAAATTGTCATCATAATACTTAGAACGCCAAACATTTTATTATTAATGATCTATACTTTAACTCTTTTTGTGTATAGATAATTACCCCCCCCCCTTTTGAAATTGCCATATAGAAAAAATTAACATGGTAACTGTAATTTTTCTTTTTAATTCTATGTTTGTTATACATTTTGTACACCATAAACCTTTAAGTTTTTAAGTCTTTTTGTGTATAGAAAATTACCCCCCCCCCTTTTTGAAATTGCCGTACAGAAACAACTAACCTGGTGACCTACATTTTTCTTTTTTAATTTTATGTTTGTTATACATTAGAGAATATATTGGTAGTATTTGGTGAAATTCTATTATGTAAAACTCCGATAAACTTAAAAACATCTCTTAAAATAAATTGATTTGCCGAAAAATCCTTTGTCGTAAATTAGGTAATACTTAATTTTTTATATGTGTTCCATCATTTTTTATTGCAATATTTAGCAATTTATTTGTAATATAGAATGTCTTTTACTAAAAAATAGAGTTATTAATGATATTCTTGTGATGCAGTCTATGATTTCATGCCGACAAAGAAGACTATAAAAATTGTAAAAATTGTTCAAAATGTGACATCTTTGGCATCTAATAAAAAAAAGTAAGCCCGGTAAGGTATCATTTTTATTATTGTTTTCATTGCATAACATCATGTTCTTGACATACACAAAGTTTGAAAGAATTCTATTATTGGGAAATTTTTCATGAAACTGTAGCGTACGCCTTTAAGGTAAACATGTAAAATAAAACCCCTACGTAATCAAAACAAAAAAATAAATACCCGAACTTTGCAAAATCAGTTGAAATAAAAACAAAGCCAATTTTATATGAAATGTCCTTGTAATTTATACACTTCAGTCCTTATTCATAGGAAAGGAAATAGTTTTTGTGAACACACTGCATTATTTTAGCTTTAAAATGTACCTTAAAAATGTGCATATTTTAATGTACCTGACAGGCAATTAAAACTATTCAAAACTTGAACTGTTCAAACAATTTAAAAGTAACAAAGTCGTATATAAAATTGGTTTGTAATAAACATAATATATTTCTAGCTATATTATTGAAAGTAATGAATTTAACCTTGATTTGTGAAACAGTTAATGTACCTAATGTATTTCTGTTGAAACCGATGTATAAGGGTAAAATATGTGTGCATACGTTAGATAGTGCCAAGAAAATGAAAAAGTAGGGGAAATAACTTTTTTATTTAAAGAATTGTGTTTCATGTACACGTACCTGACTTTAACGTACTTGACAGTCATTTTTTAATTTTCTGCTATGCAATCAATATATACACTGCCACAAATGCATGTTTTACTTCAATAAAAAGATAAGACTGCATGAAAAACGAAGAACAATGATACGGAAATATAATTTCAAAACTAAGGACGTGCAAGTAAGTATACTATTTAACGTACCTGACAAATTCTAACGTCCCACCTGTAATTTTATTATCTCTCAATCTTAGATTTGATGATTCGACGATTGCATTTTAGTTTGTTTCATTACACATAATTATATTTTAAGACTTGGTTAGCCCAAATATAATGTTTGTTGATGACGTCTACGTTTGTTAAAGTAAGTTTAAAAGCATTTAACATTCTTGACCAGTATATTTGCGACAATCATTTCATAAATCTAGGTTAGCCAGTTTATCTCAGAATTGTATAATTTGAAGTTACTTCGAATAAACGAAACCATACCCGTTAAAACATGGCCTAACATCGGTGTTTTGTTTCCTATTAAGCTTAAGGTTTACGTTAATATTCATATAGACCCCTTTGCGACAGACTATTTCTAGGAAATTTCGGCTATTCTGATGTCAATTATGACGAAATTAATAATTTTAATTCAATTTTAGTGTTCGTATGATGTTTGCTATATATAAACCGTATCAAAATACAATTTGAACCAACATTTCTTGCTAATGTCACTCAGGGAAATGACTGCGATATGAAAAAATTGAAAATGTCATTTTATCTGACATTCAATGATATACACATTTAATTTCATGTGCGACCAGTGAAGATCCAGATCAGCTGGCACTTTGGAGCTGTCTGATCATAATCTGCACTGTTTGTTTTTATACAGAGTCAAGGGTTGAATTTCTAGATGTTTTCGTGTCCTTGCGCGTCACAGAGTTGTCCTTAGTTACATATAATGTATCTTTGATATTTAGGCGTTGTTAAAGAATTATTTTTTAAAATTTGTATCATATATTTTTCTCTGTTTCTCACACAATGTTATTGTTTTTGTATTTCATTATTGTTCAACATAATTCAACTCTCTAGGAAATAAATTCTCAGATAAAGTAATTCTTGTTACTGTTGTTGATTATGAACTAGAATCTGTAATTGTGCACATCATAGTAGGTTCAGCACTTTGTAGAACAGTAGGTGCTCAAGGATTGGAACTATTGTCTTGGGGTCACTTGGTAAAAGACCGCAACCATATGCATTTTCAAGAGCTAGCCCAAGCCAAACCGATTTTTCTGACTGGATGCAACAGTTATCTGTTGAAAGAAATTCTCTAGCCTTGCTTCCACCTTGTTTCACTAGTCCATACAGGACAACTGTAGTTGGTCTTGCAAGTTACAGTAAATATCTTGGAATTGCATTCCAGTGTTGTGATCACTTTTCACTCCAGTCAAATTAACTAGAATTATCACTGAAAGTGATTAAATACCCCCACATGTATGCTTGATAATTGAACTGGGAATGCTTCGAATCAATGGCATAATGTGCCCCACTTTCAATCCAAAGTGTCGTCTTCACAGTAGCCACATATTCAGCAAGTTTCATCACAATATCTCATTCCTTCTAAATTTATTGAGCAGAAATGGTTTAAATATGTTAGTAACAGTGGCCTTTATCTAACTTTTATCTAAGAACTGTGTGCCAAACATTGTTTATGAGAAATCATCCAGAAACCATTTTTTCTATTTTTAGTAACAGTGACCTTGACCCCATCAGGCCCAATTTCAATACCAAGTTTCGTCTTCACAGACACTACCTATATATCAATTTTCATCACAATATCTCATTCTGAACCAAAGTTATTGAGCATACAGTTTATTTTCTATTTTTAGTAACAGTGACCTTGACCCCACAGGCCTTGAATCCCAAAAGTCATCTTCACAAAAACCATCAATACACCAAATTTTATTTAAGAATCTCATTCCAAGCTATAGTTACTGAGTGGAAACGAAGTTTTGAAGTTTAAATAACAGTGACCTTGACCTTGAACCCTCAGGCCCCAAAGTCAAACCTAATCTTTACCTTGTTATGTTACATCTGTGTCCCAAAAAATAATTAAATCTATGAAGTATTTCATGAGTTATAGTCCAGAAACAATTTTTCTTTTTTAAGTTACAGTGACCTTGACACTGACCCCTCAGGCCCCGAAAGTCGAACTCAACCTGTATCTTCTGATATTACATATATGTACCAAAAAAGGATTTAATCTGTGAAGTTTATCATGAGTTATTATCTGGAAACCCTTTTTCTATTTTTAGTAATACTGACCTTGACATTGACCCCACCAGCCCCAAAGTCGAACTTGACCTGTATCTTGTGATGTTACATCTATTTACCAAACAAGGATTAAATCTGTGAAGTGTTTCATGAGTTATCATCCGGAAACCATTTTTCTATTTTTAGTAACAGCGACCTTGACACTGATCCCACCAGCCCCAAAATCAAACTTGACCTGTATCTTATGACGATATACCTGTGTACCAAAAATTATTTAACTCTGTCAAGCCTTTCATGAGTTATCATCTGGAAACGAAGAATCCGACCGACCGACCGACAAGCTCACTCCTATATACCCCCTCAAACTTCGTTTGTGGGGGTATAAAGAAGCTTTACTAAATGTGCAAATAGGCATATATGTGTTTGCATGCAACATAAAATTGTTTGTGAGCGAGTTAAAGTTATTTCACCAACTAAGTTGTTATTTAGATAACAAAGTCATGTAATGTTGTTAAATCCTACAAACCGGTTGAAACCTGTTAATGGCAAAAACTGTACCACCGCAGTTATTCCTGTATTAATGTTATAATGACAGTAAAAGGGGGGGTTATACAATGAAGTGTTGCATTTTCATTGGCATTCCGTATCGAATGTTTAAAACTTCCAAAACATTTCCCTTACATTTAACAAACTTCACCCTCTTCCCACCTAAGCCCATGCCCTGCAATGCATCTTGAGTTTCAATAGAATCTATCCAACCATGTCTAAGATGTGAACTTATTATAAATATATCATTGTCAATTCTTTATGCTATTAATTTAACTAGACTGTGTCCACAGGACACTGATGCCCCCACTGCTGCAATAACATTTGTTACAAAATTTTGTACCAGGTATTAACAACAGGTGGTGATCATGATTAGTAAATGAGGAGTAAGTGCCACAAAATTTAATAACTAACATAAACAAAAGGCCATAACTGTGGTGAAAATTGTTGCAAGACAATGTCCTTTACAACAATCTTCACATCATGTCTAATCATCTGTGCAAGTTTGAAAGAAATCAGCCAAATAGAAAATGTGAAGTTGATGTCACAAAATTTTGTGAAATAAACAAAGGGCCATAACTGTGGTAAAAATGGCAGCAGAAAAAAATCTTTTTTTATGATCATCTACCCAGCCATCTTGATCATGTGTGCAAGTTAGAAAGAAAATCTGTCCAAAAGTAAATGAGGAGTTGATGCCACAAGATATAATTACTGAAAAAAAACAACAACAAAGGGCCATAACTCTGGTAAAAATAGTCGCAGGAAAAAATCCTTTCTTAAGGATCATCTACACATCCTGCTTCATCATCTGTGCATGTTTGCAAGGAATCTGCCCTGTAGTTTAGGAGGAGTTGATGCCACAATATTTAATTACTGAAATTAACAAAGGGCCATAACTCTGGTAAAAATGGTCGCAGAAAAAAATCCTTTCTTTACGATCATCTACACATCCTGCTTGATCATCTGTGCGAGTTTGAAAGAAATCCACCTCATAGTTTAGGAGGAGCTGATGCCACAAGATTTGGGGATGGACGGACGTACGGACAAACGGCAAGTGCAACTCTATATGTCTCCCACTTTGTGGGGGCATAAAAATATAGACATTACAAAGTTTCTTGAGAATTTATTTGGCTACTAAAAAATGAAAAATAATGAGACAGTTGGCAGAAATGACAACAACACACAATAAAATACTATAGGATAACAAAGAAAATTACAACATGACACACGCTTAAAATATTTATGAGGAAAAAAAAAGAATTTGACATAAAGTTCAATGTTTTTATAAAAATGTAATACTATAACGGAATGCAGTCTGTATGTTCGTATCTTTTTAGTTGTGTGTGTAAACAGTATCAGTCCGAAGGTTGAGCATGATATGGTTTACATATGCTGGAAAAATGATAAGAAACTACAGACTGCATACTATCATTTTGTTTCTAAAATGATATCCCCTTCTCACTAAAAACATATTTAAATAAACAATTAAAACAAAACAATTACAGTACCAGTTGTATAAAGAATATCCAATGTGCAAGATGTGTATGGATAATTCACATAGTACCAGCTATTCAAGGAAAAATGTTATATTACCTAAATGACTATACACACAAGAAAAAGTCGTCGCCACGCGCCGAAAACCAGGTTTTCATTTAATACTTATACTTTGGTAAAGAAAATATCTGATATAAAGAAACTGAACTTCTTTTTTTAGCAACAGTGACCTTGATCATGATCACAGATTTCTGAGTAGAAATACCGAGTTGCGTCTTGGTATCAGCTACCCAAAGAAAGTTTGGTGTCAATAGATCACAGCTAACTCAAGTAATAAGGAGAAACCTAAATTTTTATTTTTAGCAAAAATGACATAGACCTTTATCACAGACACCTGGGTATCAATCCTAAGTAGTGTCTTGATATAAGCTACCCACAAACCAAGTTTGGTGTCAATAGGCCAAAGAAAACTCAAGCTATTGAGCAGAAACTGAATTTCTATTTTTAGCTACAGTGACCTTGAGCTTTATCACAGGCGCCTGGGTAACAATCGCAAGCTGCATCTTGATATTAGATACCAACACTAAGTTCGGCGTAAATATACCAAAGCAAACTCAAGTTATTGAGGGAAAACTGAAATTCTATTTTTAGCAACAGTGACCTTGACCTTGATCACAGATACCTGTGGCAATCCCAAGCTGTCTTTTGATATTAGCTACTGATATACTAGAGGTAAAAGCAAACTCAAGTTACTGAGGGTAAGCTGAATTTCTATATTTAGCAAGTGACCTTGACATTTATCACAGACACCAGGGTAGCAATCGCAAGCTGCCTGTTGATATAAGCTACCCACAAACCAAGCTAAGCGTTAACAGGCAATTTTACCTTAAACGGTTACTGAGAAAAACACAACTTTAACAAAAAACTTAACACAATTTTTAAGTGAAAAAGGGGCATAACTTTGTCAAAATACAGTCAGGGATTATGAAACTTGTCCTGATAATTGGTATTGATATGTCAGAAAACTATATCAAGTTTCAAAGTTGTACCTTGAACGGTTACTGAGAAAAACACAACTTTAACAAAAAACTTGACAAAATTTCTAAGTGAAAAAGGGGCATAACTTTGTCAAAATACAGTCAGGGATTATGGAACTTGTCCTGATAATTGGTATTGATATGTCAGACAACTATGTTAAGTTTCAAAGTTGTACCTTGAGCGGTTACTGAGAAAAACACAACTTTAACAAAAAACTTGACAAAATGTTGACGCCAACCCGCCCGCCCATACCTCAATCTAATAACCAGGATTTTTCTAAAGAAAACCTGGTTAAAAATGATCATTTACTTTTCACAAATATTGATATAATGAAATAAAAAAAGCATTTGTAGACTGCACTTGTGATTGTTTTAGGACAGCCTTATCAAAAATGGTTGGCACATCACGAAAGTTCAATTTGACATACAGAATTACAGATATCCTAAGTCTGATCTGCTATTTTACCAGTTTATTGGTAAGTTAACCTAAATTTATTCTGAGAGCAACAGCAACACCATTACCATTTCAAACTTGTAAAAAACATCTAGACCCAAACAGCAAACTACAACCTAATGTCTTTGAACTACAGGTAACTACAGGTAACAATTAAGTTTCTTTTTACTAATAAAAAGTGTTCTGCATCCAGATCGTCTAGATGACTTGCCACTGCATGACGGACATATCACGATCTCCGGTGCTGATCACTCGACTATCGTCAAACAGGAACTTTGCCATGGTCACATGACTGCTGTGTCCCAGGAAGCTGTGTGCAGTAGCCTATTGTAAACCAATACAAATGATTAGGAGAAAATACCTTTTAGGTGGATTAAATTGGTTGAAAATGCAATAACACTGAAATATTATACCAGAGATAAAATAAAGATGTAATTTACAAACATTGGATTATGTTTATGGTGGTTAGTGTTTAAATACTTATTTTACATTCACGTTCATAAAAGTTGTGAAGTTCATAATATAATTAAAATTCCTGCGAGCATCTGAACAAACTAGATCTATGGTCTCTTAATCCATTACAATAATTTAATCCTGATCTAATTTTGATCTTGGTGTTATCATTCAGTCACTTGCCAGTTTGCTTTTATATTGAAATTTGGTGTGCAGAATCATGATGTAACATGCTAATATATTTAGTGTAGTGACTAAAATCTCAGAATCAAGCTACATACCCTCGGGTGTGTAGAAGGTTACTTCAACAAGTTGACCTTTCCATAGTCATCGGCACTCACAATCAGTTGTTTGTTGTGTGACACAGAACAGTTGTTGATGTCCGTGCCATCTGCTCCGTAGGGCCAAATTCCTATCCAACAAATTGTTAAAGTTAAAAACCAAAATCTGATTTAAAATATAATACATGTAATACACTAATTTTGAAATATGTAAGCAAAGTGAACACTTGAATAAATCAATGCAAATACACAAGCATCATAATTCATATTCAAACTTAAGTTGTTTAATTAAGAAATGAAATAATTTTTCATAAATGTCTTACCTGCCTAGGACTATATGACATCACTTTAGAGGCATTTATGAACATCAAAACATTCATATTAAATTGCAGGAAAGTGGCAAATGTTGCAATAATTCTGTATAATAAATTTGTCTTACTTGGACAAAGCAGAGTCTGACTTACCAACAGCATTGAAAGAGAGGGCACAATTATTTGTAGCCAAATCTATATCCCTTATGTCCATATGTAATTCCTGTGAGCATGTCTTTGAGTGCCCTAGAATGACAATCCATACAAACTGTAATTTAAACTACATATGAAGTGCAATGCATCTCTGCCAATCTGATTAAAATCATCTCCTGAATACCGCTACGCTATCAGGATCTGACAAGGAGTAACTAAAACATGCTTTTATCACTATCCCTTCAAACCAATCAGATTGTCGCCTAAAAGTTAGCAAACGTGAAAGTAACCATAGTATTTTAAACCATATAGTGTTTACAGCCTGCGTTATAGAAATTTTACTGAAGATGTATGAGGTTATGTTTATAAATAATGCTTTCTGTGTTGACAATTACTAAAAATAGTAATTGGGGAAAACCAGTTAAGCTTATGTAAGGTGTATGCGGGCCATCATCAGATTTAACAATTTGTTAGATCGGACTTTAGTGAAATTGCATCTCTGCTTAACTCTTGACAAATATTTCTGGACATTTTACAGTCATTCTACGGCATTTTTACTGAAAGCTTCCCAGCCTGAAACAGAGATAATAAACCCTAATATGATGTCTTTAATCCATAAACATATACTCAAAGAAATTAGTGTTTGAAGATGTTGTGTTTCTAATTTATTAAGTATATAAACACAGAGAAATGCAGATGACCAGGTGGATTCAACTCAAACTGAAATGGTCAACTGTCTGAATTTCTGAATGAGCTATCTTACCAGTGCATTTAGAAATTAATAAGGACGGAAAGACTTCTAGATATGAAATATGTCTGAAAAGAAATGATATATTTGTAACAACAGAATATTTCAACTTACAGTACAACACTTCATAATCTCCCGAATTACTTCGGATGAATTCCCCATCAGCTGACCAATCAACGTGCTTCAAAAATGAACCATGGCCCTGTAATGAGCATAGAAACAATCTGTCATTGCATGTTTTGTTTATTTTGAAATTGTGAATTTAGATGTCATATTGACTCGTTGATTTGCTAACATGCAAGAACAAACAATCTACACTGTTAGTTTTTAGATTCATTAGGTTATTTCTCACGAAGATATGACCAGTGTAAAAACTAACAGTGTAGATCCTGATCAAATGCCATGCATGTGTCAGCCAATTGGATCTACACCCAAGGGGTAACAGCCATTGGCCATAAAGTGAAGGGCTACATACCAGGTGAGTACTGGATGCATCCAAACTGCTTGTTTCCCTCACTGTACTCCGCAAGTATTTCCTGCATGCTGAGATCTATCACCAGCCACTTCCCTGACTGCAGGCCAACAGCCGCAACTTCCAGGCTAGGGTGAATGGAGCAGCAGTGTGCAGGATCCTACAAATGCATACTAACAATTGTTTGTTCTTGCATGTTAGCAAATTCTGCATTCAAGTATGAAGTCCCAAGTCCCTTCCCCAAACTAAAACATCAGACCCCAAGATTATAAAATTGAGAATAGAAACCAGTCTCAAATCTCAAGCATCTGATTGGCTGAAATTGTTACCAGTTTGCCATTTCACCCAATCAGATCCATGAGATTTGAGACTGGTTTCAAATCTCAGTTTTACCAGCTTCAGCACTTGTTATCTTAAATTCAAGTTAACTAAATCAACCTGCCAACTTCTTACTGTAACTGACAACTGCTGATGCTAACACTGTCAGACCACATCCCTTAACTGAATTTTGGGCCATTCCCTATGTATGTGACAATGGCTCATCCTAAAACAGACCACATCCCCTTTCTGAAATGTTGGCACAATCTTAATCATCCCCTGTATAGAATAATGGATAATGCTAAAATGAAGCCAAGGCAGCAATATCTTACAGCTATTTCTTTCCTCCACACACAGAAATGGGTTTGAGCATCCCACAGATAAAGGTGTTTGTCATAGGCACAGGTCAGGAACTGTTGCTGGCTCTGACTGGTATCAAGTCCCCACACTTCATCTTTGTGTCCCTAAAAGCAATGAATAATTTAACAAAAAATAAAAAGAAGTCATCCAATTTCTTCTTGTTGACTTTATTAGAGCATATAATAAACCTAAAAGCCAACAGGGAAGATCCTGATCAGAAGGCATGCATGTGCTTGCTGATCGTGATCTATACTGTATTTCCATGCAATAAATAGAGGATACAACATGAGTGATCATTTTATACTGAAATTATTAAACGAGTCGTCTAAATCGATATAAAACGAGGCTTTTGCCGAGTTTTATATCGATTTAGATGACGAGTTTAATAATTTCAGTATAAAATGATCACGAATGATGTATTCTATTTATCACATACCCTAAAAAACAAGCACAATCCATGAAATGTCCCTTTCTATCGCCTAGTAGAGCGAACTTAAAACGTGTGTAATTCGGTCGTATCGGGTGATACATAAGCTAGTCCAAGAAGAATTTATCCTACCGTTTTCCCATTTGCCAAAATAAGTTTTAATAAATAAATAAAATTAACTGCGCTAGAGTCTAGATAAAAGAATCTATCATTTATAGGCTTCTGAAGTTGTGTTTAATTAAATAAATCGATCTAGTGTATGACGTCATTTGTGTAAACTTCCATAGCGGCATATGACAACATTGAAATTTGCTGGATATAAACTGGAAATTAGGATTGAAAATGTGTTTCTAGTGTTTTTATTTGTTTCGGGGATGTTGTAAGATCACACCGACGATGTTCTGAAAACGATGTCAGCGTCTGGGTCATTTTTTTTTCGATCTAAACGAAATGAAAATGGCTTTGTTGCTGTTGTTGAATTTCATCAGACTTTCGGCGTATTGCTATCTTACGGAGTAAACAAGATGTCAGAGTTATATTTTCCGCGGATATTATCAATATGAGGGATGCTTAAGATCCTTATAGAAAATTGATTGCTTGCCTGAAGTGGTCAGATGGCCAAAGTAAGTCATTTTCATAAATTTGTTTTGATCGCTGATTACGCGGATGAATAGTGATTCGGCTATGTTATATAACTAATTATATATCGAAAATATATAACGGATGTTATTACACTCCCACACCGGAAGGTATGTGATAAAGGAATATCTATGGTGTTCAACAGTAAGCTTACTTCAACAAACAGGAGACAGGCTTACTTTTATCTGAAAATTTTCAAGTGACAAAATTATCTGTGATTCTGAGCAAATACTGAAATTGAATGATAGGATTTACAGCAACAGAAACATAATGTACTAGCCTCAGTCTCAATTCCAGTCTTCTGGTAGATACTGTCCCACTGGATGACTTTCCTGTCCTTGCCTCCACCGGACAGAAGCAATCCTTCCCTAGTGAAGCATAAACTGTAGATACTACCAGCATGGGATGCCGGCATAGCCTTGCTGATCTTGTTGGAACCTGGAATAAAGGATCTGCTATGTTTAACCTCTCACAATGCTATCTTACCCATTAAACAGTAAATCCCATTTATTTTATCACATGGGTGACAAGCAGAGATACAGATCAGCCAGCACATCTCTGCCAGGTTATTAGGATCTACATTGTTTTCTTCTTGGACAGAAATAACCTAACCAATTTGAAAGCCAACAGTGTAGATTCATTTCAGATGGCACAGATGTGCTAGCTAATCTAGATCTACACTAGTCAAACATGCAATCAAAGCGTATCTATGGAGAAAAGATGTCTTTCCTAGCTTCATGTCAAACCAATGTAGGGGTTGTAAATGCCTTACTTTTTACTCTGTCTGGACAAACAAATCTATTATAACTACATCTACCAGCATGTTTTTTAAAATATAATTTAAAAATTATTATTTTTCTTATTTTATTTACATTATATTTACATTCCTATTGATTTCTTCGTTTAAAAAAAAATTCGGTTCATTTTGCATGAACTGCATTCCTTGTAATGACGTCAGTAACGTAATGGCTGTTACTATTGAAAACTCCCACGTATTACTCCCCCTTTTCACTTAATACTAATTTTTGAAAGCGTTAGACTTAAGTTTATTTAAAGAAAAATATTAATAAAATGTTAATATAAGTAATGATTCTTATTTTGGTGCGGTTCATGCAGATTGGACGTGCATGTGAGAGCTGGCAAATTTACCATAAAACGCTAGCGCACTTTATGGATTTGCCAGCTCTCGCGTGCACGTCCAATTTGCATGAACCGCACCAAAATAAGAATCATTCCTTAAATTAACTTAGTAATACAGTTTATAATTTAACCATGTATTGAGCATTAAACATACATAACAAGGTTATATAACTCATTACTGAGAATGAAAACCAGTCTCAAATATCAAGTTTCCTATTGGTCAATTCAGAGACTATTGTCACATTCAACCAATCAGATTTATGAAATCTGAGACGTGTCTCAAGTCTTAGTTTTATAATCTTTGTTCCTAAAGCTTTTTCTACCTTTCTCCCAGACATAGATGTTTCCGCCCTAGTCACCCGAGATGACATCACCATTGTCAGCGAAGCAAAAACAGATCGTCCACTTGGCCTTCTCGTTACTCTACAAGAGAGAAGAAAAGCATTCCTTTACTGACCTTTAAGCAAAATCATGTTTTCTGAATACATGGGCCCATTTGTTTATTTGTGTCTAATAAACCTTAATATCACAAAACTCCTTTAGACCAAGACAAGCCTGCATATCTTAGCAATCAGATCTCGGTCAAACATATATGCTACATAAACTCAATAAATAAATTCCTCTCAAATTACAACAAAATCTTAATGTCCCAATGAATTTTTTGTCCCAAAATCAAGAAGTTTGACAAAAAATTTACCCCGAAAATTCCAGCCTTCTTGATGAGCTTATCATCTTTCAAGGTCCAGAACGTGATTCGAGATTTGCCACAGCAGACGATACTGTTCTCTGCAACTGGGTGGAACTCGCACTGAGTCACTGGATGTCTGAAATCACAACACATTTTAGCATACTGTATCTAAGAAAAACAATTAAATATACCACTGATATTGAGTATAATTATGTTTGCATATAATATTTGATGATGTTCTAAAAGGTATAACCTTGTGTGAAATATGTCTACACATTAAATATTACCAGGGGCAGATCCAGAGAGGATTTAATGCGGTTGCTCGGACAAACTGTTGGCTATTAATATCCAATTTTCATTGAAATTTTAGCCAAGAAGTTGGAAATTATCATCTAATCAGCCTAAGACAATATTTATGTCAGGACTACATGCTTGATAGTAAACAGGTAAAGGGTAAAATATAAAATGGAAAGCATTACATGCTTGATAGTTAAGGGCAAAATATAAAATGGCAAGCATGAAGTCTAACAGTGTCTAAAGTATTCGGACTAGCCATCATTATCATCATCTTCAGTAATTGCCTCACTCCGTAGGGAGTATACTATACTCGCAATTGGATAAAACTGTATGTACATACGTAGCAGGCAGGACTGACTATTTCCAAAGAAAAAGTTGCACTATTTACAGTCTAAGATAAAATGGATAAAAACATCTCCTTGTAATTTAATACTTTGTGTTTTGCTGGGCCAGAGCCGATTGGAAGGCATCCAGGCTGGCCTGATCAACAGCAACTTGTGGTAGGTTGTTCCACAGCACAATGGTTGCAGGGAAGAAACTGTTCTGGAAGATGGAGGTGCGGGCTCTGATTTGGCTGAAGCGTTGGTTGTGTTCTCTGGTGGACTTGGCACTGACTAAGGGTGGATCCGGTGTTATGTCCACAAGGTTGTGAATAATTTTGTAGAACATGGTAATTCTGATGTTGTTGCGACGATGCTGAAGGGTGTCCCATTTGAGGTCAGTGTCAGCATGTCAGTTACGCTGCTTGTTCTTGCGTAGTTATGTTTCACATTAATCTAGTTAGCAGTTAACACTGTCAATAACTTTAAGATACTATAGAGGTTTCGAAAAGCTTTCGACTGGGCGATTTCCCGCCTTTTCAAACCTTTTATAGTGTGTAAACTTGTCCACACAATAGGGCAATCATCTCCATTAAGGACTATGTTATTTATGAATTCTCATCATGGCTTCAAGATAAGTCTGGTTATAAAAAAATGAAAATTACCAGTAATTTATAGTAATTTGAGCTTTTCCTTATGTCAAAATAAAATAAAAGAGTAAGTGCTACAAAAAATGAGAAAAATAATGAACAAAATCTATTTATTTTATGGAAACAAAGGACTTTAGTCAGTGTTATTTTTCATGCAAGTTTTCGTATATTCTACAAAAAAGCAATTAAAAATAAATATGAAAGTAAGATAGTGCAGACCTCCTTACAGATGCACTAAGAGTTAAAATTTTAATTTAATTCTTATCTTCACTGAAATCCTCCCATTAAAATATCCATGTTTACTAAAATTCAGAAATCCACCATTTACAAGTTTACACAAGAAAGTAGTGCAAACAGTAAGTAATATTAAGTATGGTGTCACTACTGGACACAGGTAATGAAAAGTACACTAAACATTAAAGATAGTAATTTAAATGTAAAGTTTATACATGTACTGAAAGTGTGTGATAACTGATAATGTTCTGTCTCAATTTTATATTATGAGTTGCATAAATAAGATATGATAATCCAAATAAAAAAACATATTCAAGCTGTAGCATGTGGTTATGCTCATATAATAAAACAAAAAGGTAGTAACTGTGCTACAAATACCATTAATTTTATTGCCCGAATAGTGAAAACGTATTTCTGTAGTATAATAAATGTTGTAAAAATATAACATGTCATTGATTTTGTTTTTGATATGCTGCAATAAGCAAAACAATATGCAACTTAACTGCAAGTTTTTGGATTACAAGTGTTATGAAGTTGCAGTTATTTCATAACATTAAAAGCTTATTGCAACCATGGGATAGGATTCTTAATAAAGTTTTGTCAAATAAAGAATTTTGACTTCAAATAAACAGTACTCTCCTTCATAAAGCACATGGCAAACTTAATTTGGTGAATGATCTTGTCCATTTTTATATGATGAATAGTGCCTACAAAGATGTTTGTATAGGTCAAATACTTTAATGAATAAAAATTAGTACTATCATATTTTTAAATGTGTAATCTTCTAGACATAATTTAATTATGTATACATAATCACAAGCGTGTGATCATTGCATGAAATGGAAACACGGAGCTCAATCGAAGTATAATTATATTAAGATTCCGCAAAGATTGCAAATGGCGAAAAGTGGCTAAATTTTCAAATTTGAATTTTGGGGGAAATACTTATTGCCACCTAGATGTTAGTAAATAAATGTATTCAGCTATGGATGTAGTAAACTTTGAACCAGGAAGTAAGATTTCCTTGAATTTCTTGAAAACCCTAACATTATTTTGACGAATGGGCACTAAACATTGTAGACCAGCATATACTTATTTCAGGAATAAGTTGCTTTGGAATATTGTTCATGAGTTTCAGAGTTCTCATGCAAACGGTTTTTCTTTCGTTTTAGTATGTGCTTAGTAATTAGAACATGAATTAGACTAAATTAAGCTTGCAAACATTTACTACATCCATAGCTGAATACATTTATTTACTAAAATCTAGGTGGCAATAAGCGTGGTCCTTTCACGGACACCATACTTTCATATCACGAAAAAATCGTGGGTAATTGAATTTGACACGTCTGACCCCGAGAAACAAACCAAACAAAAGAAGTTCTGGACTTATATAAAATCACTACGGAAAGACAACACTGGCGTAACTCCACTTAAAGACAATGGACGTCTATTCAACTCACCAACAGACAAAGCAAACATACTTAATAAGAAATACATGTCTGTTTTTACACAGGAAACATCAGGTGACATCCCCACCCCATCTGGTACCCCCTACCCGGATATGGACAACATTGTAATACAGGAACAGGGCATCGAGAAGCTTCTGAAGAATTTAAATCCAAAGAAAGCCACTGGCCCAGACAACATCCCTGCACGTATCCTCAAGGACTTCGCTGCTCCACTTGCTCCAATCTTATCCATTATCTTCAACAGGTCACTGGATGAGGGGAAAGTGCCAGATGACTGGTGCAATGCTCATGTCACAGCAATCTACTTACGAGCATCTGCTGCAAGCTACTGGAGCACGTCATTGTAAGCCGGACTCTCAGCCATCTTGAACAGTACAACATCTTGCATGACTGTCAGCATGGCTTCCGGGCCAAAAGAAGTTGTGAGACCCAGCTACTCACTCTTACCCATGAGCTTGCCCAGTCCCTAGACAAGAGGATACAGACGGACATGGTCATACTAGACTTCAGTAAGGCCTTCGACCGTGTACCTCACCAGCGGCTACTCAAGAAAGTCCACCACTATGGCGTCAGAGGACAGACCCACAATGGATCACTTCCTTCCTACAAGACAGGACTCAGAAAGTTATAGTGGAAGGCGAATCATCAGAGGTGGCCCCTGTAGTCAGCGGCGTTCCCCAGGGCTCTGTCCTCTGTCCACTCCTATTTCTACTCTTCATAAACGATCTCCCTGAAGGCCTTCACTCTAGTACACGACTCTTTGCAGAGTCTTTGTATCGTCAGATCAAGTCAGCACATGACCAGTCCCTCCTTCAAGAAGACCTACATAATCTTGCCCAATGGGAAGCGACCTGGGGCATGGACTTTCATCCACAGAAATGTAGCGTTCTTCGGGTCACAAGGTCAAGGTCACCTTTCCTTACTGACTACACTCTGAAGGGGACCAAACTCTGCACTGAGCAGTCCTCCAAGTACCTCGGCGTTGACCTCCAGACGGATCTTTCATGGGAAACTCACATCGACCGAGTAACAAAGAAGGCAAACAACATGCTCGGCTTCTTGCGGCGTAACCTCAGAAACACCAAAGAGGACACAAAAACCAAAGCTTATATTTCCATGGTCCGCTCCAATATTGAATATTGCTCCACAGTGTGGAATCCCCATCACAAATACCAGATTGACAAAGTTGAGATGGTTCAAAGGAGAGCCGCCCGTTTTACCACAAATCGCTACCATAACACCAGCAGCGTCTCGGATATGTTAACAGAGTTAAAATGGGACACACTTGAAAACCGTCGTACCAAACAGCAGCTGACAATGCTTTACCGCATCACCAATGACCTAGTAGCTATCTCTCCGAAACCGTATTTGAAGCCAGCAAAGTTAATGCCAAGGTCATCCCACAGACTCCAATACCTTCAGTACTCAACATCAACGGACACCTTCAAGTACAGCTTCTTCCCACGGACTATCCCCAACTGGAACACTCTACCAGCATCTGTTGCTGAGGCCCCCTCTTTGGCATCCTTTAAGAGCGGGCTACAAGCCCTGACCTTCTAGGGGACTTCTTTTCTCCCAGCTGCCCAGTAGCACCCAAATGACAGGATCGAGCTATGCCAGCGGGGCCTCGTGCCCTGGTACCGCCACGGAAGCTGGACAGGCCCTTCCCTGATGGAGCAAAAAGCAGCTGGGTCTATCACTTTTTCCTTCTTTTATTCTCCACAGATTTTATGAACTACACATTGATATCTTCTCTGATTCTTCTTTCTTTTAAAAACAGTTACTCTTATATACGCGCACACCGTCATAGAAGTAAGAATGTAAACAATGGTGACCCTCACTAGAAAATGGTAATAAACTATATTGACGTACGCGATCGCACAATATTTGTGAAGAAATGTGCATTTATTACATAAAAAAACTTTCATTGCAACAATAAACTCACCTACAGTTTAAAAAACAGCATTTTTTCCTACTTTCACTTTACTTCCACGACCGGACGTTCAAAAAACGGAAGTCAAAGGGGAATAACACTGAAGAAAATAGTTCGCACGTGGCCACAAAATATTTCACACTTACATAAATAAAACATAAACAATCAAAATGACTGACAGAAAAAATATAGTTAATATTAGAAATTCATAAGTTATCAGTAAGTTCGCCAAAAAAATGCGATATTTTAAATGAAGTTCGTTTCGCGCATTAACACAAATATTGGTGATTAGTCCCTTACTTCCGCAAAGCTGTGTTGAAAATGTTTTATTTACACATCTGAAATTTAAGACAGAATATGAATGATCGACGAAAGATCAAGACGATCGATTGGTAGGCAACAAAATTTTAACCTTTATTCTTTATGATGGATTATGTTTTTGGGTATGTCAGGTTGTATTATAGTCTGTCCCACTGAGTTTTTGACCTTCGGTATTTTTACATGAAAAGCAAATAAACATGAAAATAATATCCTGGCGTCACCAGTTCTCGTTAACCTAAGCATTTAACTGCGTCGGATTATAAAAATAAAGACACAATCACTTACCTTTTTCAAAGAAATCTTGATTGATTTCTTTTCAACTTCAACTGAAAATCTCCTTTTGGTTCTTTTTAAAACAACAGCAGTGACGATTTGTTTACAATCAGTGATGTAAATTGTTTCAAAAGTGACGTCACCTGTTCTCGAGCTAGTTTTAGTTACGCAAAATGCTCTACCATACTGTTTACTGAATGAGTGTATCATGACTGCAACACAGACAAGGGTCAACAAAGGTTGTCTTAGCAATTTTTATTTTTTATTATTTAAAATTTTTTCTAAATTTTCACATTGTAAATCATAAAAGCAATAAAAAGTCTATTGCAGTTATTTCATATACCAGTGCCACATTGCTTATTTGTGTTTCTACTGACAACATTTACATTTAAATTTTCCTTACAACCCTTACTGGAGTGCAATATTAAAGATGTACCCAGTGATTACATGAATCACACTGAGCCCACTGTGTTATTTGAAGGGTTAGTGATTTAACACTCTTCTTGCTTTTAGCACTCAGTTTGCACCCAGATTCTTCAACATAGGTTTTAAGTTTCTCAACAGTAACACCTTCTAGTGCCTTTCCCCCTACAACAGAGTTTACAGACCTTCTCTTTTTGACAAGCTTTTCAACTACAACACCCTTGCGTTTGCCAAAGAAATCATCACCATTTAATTCATTTGGTTTAGTATCAATGGGGTTGGGGTTCTCGTGTGACACTTGATATAGAACAGAAGGTGCAATTTTTTTACCAAGAGACTCGCACATGCTCTTGCCATCAACAAATGGGTAAATTCCTGCCCTTCGAAATGCAGATTGAAGGTTCGAGGGACTCATGGCAGCATTATATGCTCTGCATGCAAGTGCACATAGATCGTATTTTGTCACTACCCTATGATTAAGGCGGGCAAAGGTTGTACATTCTTGATTATATTTTACCTGCAAAGGACCGAAACAACCAACATCCATTGGTTGAAGCAGATGGGAGGTATGAGGAGGTAAAACAAAAAGAATAATATTATTCTCTTGAGCCCATTCCACTAGGTCTAATGATATGTGGCTTTTGTGACCATCATAGAGAACTAACAGGGTCTCTGACTGGTCTCTACCTTGTACATACTTGACAAAGTGGTTTTGCAAATACATCTTAAAAACCTCGGCATTAGACCAACCAGATTTTGTCATTACCCCATCAGCACCTGGAGTCCTCCCTTCCATCAAGCCATCAACCATTCTTTCACCTGGAAAAATAAAAAAACGTGGAATATGTTGACCAAGTGCATTACCGGCACCAATTATAGTGACAGTTTTGGACCTTTCAGCCATTACGGCCTGAGGCTTACAATCTTTGCCACAAACTACCTGTGGTGGCCTATATTCAGTGTAAATACCCTTTTCATCTATATTATAAATGTTTTGTGGTTTTCCAAGAAGATCATATTTGGTGAGTATTTTGCCTAGTTCATGAAAGTAATTGTTAATGCTTGTCTCATTTGCACACCTCGCTCTCTGCTCGGATAACCCTGATGGACGGGTGACATTTAACTCTGGCCACCTTTTCATAAATCCATAGAACCACTTGAGGCTGAATGGGTTGTCTGCAGTGCGTTTACCAAGCGACACTGCATAATCAGAAGCAATTAGGACAGTCTCAGCTCTGGTGTATCCATAGCCAACGCTTGCTAACTCTTTAAGATGAGCACACAGTTTGGCCTCCTCCTCCAAACTCAGAACAGGATCTGGGCCCGACTTTGTCTTGTCAACTGATATCCTATTATCAACCCTGTCCCTTAATGTTGAAGTAGGTACTCCATGCATTTTTGCGGCCATATGGACAGAAACACCCCGCTCCTTAACCATTTTGTAGGCATTCGTCATGGAAGTTGGGGAATAGAGCCTAAGTACTGATCTGTCTTTATCAGTATTCAGCTGAAAACCATCAAAACATAATTAAGAGCACCTGTCTAATTAAGATGCTGTACCTTACTAAACAGCTTTTATCACATTCAGTAGTTAATGGTATGGTAAAGGTTTTAGAGGTCAGAAACCGGGTCAAATTGTAGAGCATTACAGTAAACAAACTTGAGCAGGAAAGATCGATTTTGTGTAAAATATGGCAAGTTAAATGTATGCTAAAACTGGAATTAGTGAAAAGGGACAAAATTATATATGTGTAAGTGTTTTGCTTGTAATCTTACCTTTATACGAAGCATTGTTTTGCACTTTTGAAAGAAATTGTTGTGAGCGTCTGCAACCGAACCGGAAGTGAAATTTTCGAAGGTTTGAACGCACAATAAACAATATTTCACGTGAATTAAAATGATTATCGAGAACTGGTAACGCACGAGAACAGGACACTAGAGGATACGTAAATATAACCATTTAATAAATATCTCCAGACCGTTTTTTCACTTTTTTGATCATTGTCATATTTCCTCTTATATTCACATTTTTATAGGTTTTCCCATTCGCTCTAACGTTAAAATGTCGAGGTACGAAAAGGCGTGTGACGTCATGTATACAAATAAAGACCGGGGGACATGTCAAACATGACGTTTTCATTGAGTTAATCAACTGCGCTAGTTTAAATGGATTTTAAATTGGATTGCTTTACTTTTTTCAACATTTACAGTAAAACAACTGAAACTAAAATTATCCAGAACTATTATTTAATATCGGAGACATAACGTCACAAACTTCTATAGAATGTTAAACCTATCGCTTAAGCCCCGGTCAAAACCCGCCGTACTTATAAGTGCGTGCTGTCGACGTGCAAAAACGTGGGCAAAATTCAGAGATCCACGGGTACGTGGTGAGTACCGCCTCCCTACGGATTTGGGAGCACGCAGGGACGCCGTTGCATTTTTGGTGAATGCAAACCTTTCTCTACGTCCACGAGCGCATAAGGCCTTTATTCCATAGTTCCGTGATGAGTGTCCGTGTCCGCGATTTTTCACTCAACAAAGATATTCGGGTATATTCCATACCTTCGTGTCCGTCCGACGCGTAAGAACACCGTACGTGAGCAGCGCATGTAAGTACTGCCTCGGTACGTTAACATGGAAATCGCATGGAAATCTTGCGTTGTAAGCATGTTGTCAGCACGTACAGAGGCAACGTACGATGCATGCAACCGCTTACCCCTTGATGTGGCTTGCGGGCCACAAGCTCACAACTTGCGCAGCCTTGAGTGTGACGTGCTTCCTATCTGCCCTAACCACGTCCGACCCCAAAACTCCCCGAACGTGACCTCAGCAGAACACGTACGGGCAAAAAAGACGCGCAATGGATCTGCTCGCAAAAAGCGCGTCATTCTTGCGAATCTTTCTAAGACCAAAAAAGACAGAAAGATTTTACCACCCACGATGAAAACTGCTGCGCGCAAAAAGCGTGCATTTCGTGCAAATCGTACTTTTTCATGGCACACGTCTGACGTATTGTTAACGTTTGATTGTACATCTAATGTTTATGATGTAAGAGGCAAACCTACGCGTGCATTTCGAGCAAATCATCACGCCCTCTTGAATATCGCGTAAGCTATACGGATATTTCTTTGAATTATAAAAGATAAAAACATACACTATGCAAAAATGATGTTTGTGATTGAAATGTCTATTGAAAATTCGCAGATTTTGTTTTTATTTGCGATAAGGATTTCAGTGTACCAGAAGTGTGCTTGCTTGTATCTTTTCACGAGATGATAAGATTTATTGCAATGCAGATATGAAGAGAACGTAACACTCTTCGGTCAGTTCACTTGCGCAATATTTTCACTTGGCATTCGTAAACAAATGAACTAATAAAAATTAACATGAGTAAAAAACTTAATCAGACATAAAGTTTACCACAAATTTCTAGGCAGAAGGAAATAATAATACGGTGGCGAAGGGTCTTTGACATTTTCCAATTTTATTGTGGGCGAAAAAATGTGTTGGTGGTACCCCCATCCCCCATTTTTAATTTCCGGAACAGCCTTATTTTAAAGGTTATCATTTCACTTGTTTCGGGCGGGAAATCGGGACATTTAATTATTTTAATAGGGCCTAGGGCCTACCCACTAAGTAAATATTTTCCTTAAGGCATTTTTAATCCATCATTCAAAAACGAAAATGTCATCGTCGTAGTGAACGTAAAAACTTCTGGTCGTATGCAGCAACGCTTGCTCGCTAACAAAAATGTATCATTATTTAAAACATACGCTTATGATAATTATGTGATTCCTCGTGTTTGTACATCCGCTGTGCAACATAAAATTATGTCTGTAATTATCTTACGATATAACTGTTTGTATTGCGTTTTGCAAGAGTGATTGAGAAATCAAAAACATCGCAAATCAGATTGGAATATTTATAAAATAAGGTATTTTGTCTTGCTCGTCAGTCCGGATGAAATGAACATTTTGACAGTCAAAATAACGTTTGAGAACTTCCCCGCTCTGTTTCAATCGCGATGACGTCACGCGTTACTTCACAAAATGGAGATCAATACTGTAAACAATGGCAACATGCCATAGGAAATTTAAATTTTGCGACTGTAAGCTTGATATAAGTTTTAAAGAAAAATCCAGGATTTTGCAACATAGGAGTTTTTTGTATTTCACAAAACAGGTATTACTTTTTATTTTTGTTGCGTTATAAGAAAGAAATCGCCTTTTTTCGAGGGTCACAAATGAGCTGGGACAAACTATAACAACCAAGAACGCGATTATTTTCGTCGGTGTCATAACAAAGATGGACGCCCTAGTTTTTCTTGCAGTTTAGTGGGTTCGTTTTGGGGATATAAGATATTTCAAATATATATTTAAATATAAGTCTCAGTGCATCTACAGTAATATCGTGGCATTCCAAGTATGCTTTTACTTTCAGAAAATATTGGTCAGAGTAAAAGAAAACTTGCACAGAAAAATTGCATATTTATTTCTGTATTCATTTGTCTTCTTCTTCTTCCATGAATATGCAGGGCTCTCTCTGGAGCATCGTCGCATATGTAAACTATGTACAAGGTGGTTGTGAGGCGAACAAGTGCACAGAAAAACCAATAAAAGCAGGGTCTGTACATAGCTAGTGGAAGGCAGCCAACCCTGACTTGAAGGTTTCCAAGGTCTGGGCTGTGGCGACATGCTCTGGGAGACTATTCCAGTAGCGAATACCAGCTGGAAAGAAGGAATTCCTGTAGATGTCTGTTCTGCAGTAGGGCACCATGTACCGTAGAGTGTGTCCTCTTGTTGAAAGTGATGATGGGTGTAGATATGTAGTGGCAGTGATATCTACAAGTCCGTATATGATGCGGTACATCATCACTGTTCTGGTGTATTTCCTCCTTTGTTGTAGTGGTTCCCAACCAAGCTCCTTTATCATGTTGCTGGTGCTGCTAGTTGTCTTGTAGTCTCCTGTGACAAACCTAGCAGCGCGTATCTGTACCGCTTCCAGCTGTTGGATGTTCTTGGTGGTGTAAGGGTCCCAAGCAGCCGATGCATATTCTAGGATTGGTCTCACCAGGCTTGTGTAGCACTGTGCTTTAATATCTTTTGGGCATCTGGTGAGGTTTCTCCTTAAGAATGATAGGCTGTTGTTGGCTTTCTTGGTTGTGGCATCAATGTGGGCATTCCAACTCATGTTGTCAGAGATGGTCACTCCAAGGTACTTTCCACCTTTGACAATGACAAGGTTGTGGCCATGGATGCTGTAAGTAGCATTGACTGGGTTCCTCTTCCTGGTAATGCGTATAACTTCACATGTTATGTCATGTGCTACACCAATGCTAATATGCCTATGCTTAAAGGTTACTGGCAGTGAGATTTATAAAATATTATAACATTTTTCAACAATGCCCTTTTATATTTCAAGATTTTATTCATTGGTGCCAACAGTACCATTTTCTTATTTCAACAATCACATAGTCCTTAACTGTATTTTGGGTAAGAAGTCTGGTAGGCGTTCCTAACCATTCACGCGATGTTCTCAAGCAGCATTCACGTCATCAAGCTAACATATACATCAGTGTAATGATCACGTGACCGGTGTGTACACAATGCACACATGTGTTTACATGCATCAATTCCGTTAACAGAAGTTATTTTGAATTAGCTTTCCCACCTTATGATATTGTATATTAGCATTTACCTGTTAATTTCAATTAATTTCAGTTTTGATGCAAACAGGATGTACAATTATTAAAATGCTTAAATTAAGGGCTTACCACACTCCTCCCAATCCTGTTCATCGATAAAAAGTCAATTAATTTCAATTATCAAAATCTCAATAACGGCAAAATGCAGTTCAATGAAACTTTGCACAAATGTATGTTATTAATGTATCTTTATTTTGCAGGTGGTAAGACACGTTAACACAGTCAAGAAAAATAGTGTGATCTAAAAATTCCCTCAACTTCTATTTACATAAATCAGGAATCTAGAACTACGTTAGTTCAACATTCCTGCATAAATTCACAAAAACTAAACAACACAGAACATCATTTTCAATGCCCACATGAGTAATATGATACTGACAACAATTTATTGTATCCTTGTGACTTACATATGCAGGCCCAAACCTAAAGAGATATTAGTAAAAGTATGTTTGACCTTTAATTTTCTGGTCGCGTAAATGGACGACAATCACTGATTTCTATTTAAGTAGTTGTAAGTTTTTTTACAAAGTACACAACATTTTCTTGTCAGTAACATTGCACTCACGTGGGAACTTAAAATTATGTTTTGTATCATTTAGTTTTTGTGAATTTATGTAAATAGAATTTTAAGGTCTAGTTTGTTAATTTTACTATTCTGACTTGTCTTACTGTATGTAAAACAAGATACATAATTAACATTCATTTGTTCAAAGTTTCATTGAACGGAATTTAACCATTATTGAGATTTTGATTATTTTCTTTTTAACAATAAACAAGATTGGGAGAAGTGTGGCAAGCCCTTAAATGATATATAAAAGTGAAGGACTGTAGGTAACAGAATTGTAAGTGGAGAAAACATCTTATAATCTTTCTTTAAAAGACAATAAATTCGATAGGTAATTCTAGACCTCAATTTAGTTAGTAAATTTTATACCCTTTAAGTGAAATTCTAAGCAGATTTGTCATTGCTTGTGTTTTTTTCTACGAAAATAAAATTTAAATAATTCAGAAAAAAATCCGGGATTCATGCCATATCTTTTGACAAAGTTAAATATCCTCATGCGCAACTGAAATATGAATTTGTGAGAACCAAATATAAAGTTGTTCGTAACTGGTGAGCTGGAGATCATAGGTGGAAAGGACATTAAATCAATATAACGTAGAGGAGATTTACAATTATTAATAAAAAAAATGATTATATAATTTTGCTGTTTGACGAAATTACCGGTACTATGCTGCATTTTTTGCGACATTAAACTAGAAAGCAACACTTGCCAATGGGCAGATGATTTTTTATACCTTGCTTCAGCAATGTTAAATAAGGGCTCGAACTCTGCAAAACCAAGTTAGAAATTTGATAGCAAAAATGAGAAAAATGATAAAAGTTGTTCTTACTTTCTTCTGGTAAACCCACTTTTTACATTTAATGCAGGATTGAATCTGGAATCATATTCTATGCATTCATTTCGAATGGGTTTTGCTACGTTTGCTTATTTTGTGCTGTCTTTATTCCGTTAATGGGAGAATGGAAATCAAGCTCATACAAGCATTATTTACAGTATGAATTTAAAGGCAAAATCAGAATTTCATTTCTGATTAGCGATGAGCTGAAAAGCATCTTAAAATTACATAATAACCTTTAAAATTATAGTAATGTTGTGTATCGATGTTACCTCCCTTTCTTAAGGCTATTTTGATTAGAAGACGGTCAGCTTTGTCTGTTACAGAAAAACAGTCTCTCTGTCAGCTCGATGTTTGAACCAGTTGAACCAAATTTTTTTAATGTTATAATTTCTTTTCATTTATAAATGTTGATTACATGTAATTCTAAAACCCAGATTGTGTCTGCCTCTGGGTGAAATTTGAAATATCTTTCTATCTATCTACCAGTACTTAAGTTTATTCTTGGATAATAACTTAGAAATAGATGAAAATGGGACTTTGAAAGCCACCGAACACGTCAAATATAAAATACTGCAGGCTCGGTTTCGTTGAGCCTGTTCATGGACAGAAATGGGAATGCATATTACTATCCACGCCGCCTAGCCCCGGGTTGAGCGCAACCTGGGTTAGAATATTCTAATATTCTCACCCAGGTGCAACTCAGTAATAACACCATTAAATAGTGCAAATTCAATCCATCCCAAACGATGGTATGGATATGGCGGTGAACATGGAACCTTCAATAAGGTATATTCAGATTAATACCATTACATGTTCAGCGGCGTATGGTCTTCAGATAAAAGATGGCTTTGCCTTAAACGAGAAAACAAATGGGCGGAACGAAACAGAATATAATTTCGACAGGGGATCTTAGGATATAAATCCTGCATAGTAAGAGTCAAATAATCATGTTTTGGATTGTGATCTGTGTTTTACACTTCGAAAAAGCGATGCAAAGTGTCAAGACAGTAAAAATAACTTTTGAACTATCCAAAGAATCATTTGACAAGATCTACGCTCTAGTATGTTTACAGCAATCATGATCCGTTTTTCTCAGAATCAGTTTATCTCCGTTAGGATCGTTTATGTGTAAAACAATTTAGTGTACATTAAAGCGGATAATCACTTTTTCGGATACAGTAAACTTGCCTAGGGAGTTATGCTGTGTTACTGTATATACCGATAATTTGGATAGCATTAACTAAATAAGTCATGCAGGGGCATTGCAGACAGACCCTGTTTTATCCAAAATTTGTATAAACTGGCCTCATCCACACCCTAAAAAAGGGAGTGTACACAGGGTCTACACTGGTCCCTAGATAAAAACATTTTTGTTTTGTTTTGATATATTGGAACCATTTTCAGTCTAGCCACACTTGATAAGTTAGCATATCAAAAAGTATTTCAGTAATCTTAACAAATGGGTAATTTTAGTTTATTATAAGTTTTTATAAGCATTCGAATGTTCGTGAATATTCTACAATAAACAACAAGAAGGTTTGGTATTAAAATAACATTTCTGTATGTTGATTTTTGCGCACGCATGTTTTTGTAACATATGGCTAAATGTAAAGTGCCAATCCAAACAAATTGTGTGCAAGCGCATAATCAAATTTGAAAGTTAGTGCATAATAGATCTACTAGAACACGAATGTGATAAAATATAAAGTAGGTCTAATAATATTAAATATTGTATTATTTACTGCATAGTGCAACAGTGATTTATTTAATAAGTCAATAAAGCCATTCAGTGAAGAAACTTAATTTTTTCACACCAATGTCAATTAGAGAATATACTGTGAAAACTTGTGACATGCCAAACATCAGATTTAGGACCCACTTAAGGCACATTGTTTACTTAAAACATGTCATTTAGCATACGTAAGAGCTACATGTACAAAGGTCCCGTTTGGAGACAGAATGCTCGGGTACCAGGAAACTGTCAATGAGTCAACACGCAATACCTCAACTTTTCACATTGAAGAAATCATATTTTCACAAAACTTTTCTATCGTATACAGGGCTTTTTTTCAGTTGATTTTATAGCCGTTATTTGGTCATGTTCCCAATGGCAAAACATATAATTTTTTCCCAATTTGAGAAAAAAATTCCCAATTGAATCAAAACAAACATTTCTGATGAAAAACAACAGCATCAGTATTGCATCTTTTGCTCTTACAGCCAGGATTTATTGACAATTTTAAATATGGATTGCAATGATTAAAAAAACAGCAGATAACAGTAACACTTCTTATTCTCCAATGATGCTAAAAAAAATTACTAATTTCTGGCAAAACGACGATAAATTTCCCAATTCTAGGGTATGGGTCATATCCCAAAATGGTGTAAAAAAAGCCCTGGTATCCATCTTATCAGCTATTCACTCGCAATTATCCCAGCTTCATTTTCATCTGACGTTAGAAGCAATGTCACGTTCAATTACATTGTGTAAAATAGTGAAATGTCCTTGTTTGTTCTGAACGTCATATCATTGCGTTTTACATGCTTTGCAGTATTTTGCCTTAAATGTATCATTCTGTTTATTTATAGAAAATATATATTCATGTAAAATAAATGATTTTTTCCTCTTACAGAAAAACACGAAGTTTTTATTCTTTGATGGTTTATAAAAAAAAGAAGCTAGTGGTAGATCCGTAAACAGTTGAGTGTAGTCTTTACAAATGACTACTCACATAGCTCAGAGAAGGGAGAAGTCTGTTCACTTTTAGGAGACCACTTTTCTCAAGTCTCCCTCTAGTGAGAGCCCTGATACATCATATATTACATGTATTGTTATTTAATTACCATTACTTTCATGCATTGCCAATGTGGAATCTCTGCTGTCATGGTAGAATTATTCTTACTTTATGAAATATGTATTTGTTCTTGCAGATCTCTACCATTCTGTGAACTTGTCAAGAGAGCAGCCAGAGATATCCAGCAAGATTTCTTTGTAGAACCGGTAAACTTTGCTACAGATCCACGATCTGTGATTATACATTTTTTTCACACACCTTTATTTGTTCTTAAATACTACCGGTATAGACCATCAGGATTGTAATGGTTTGTGATGTTTGATTGATTTGTAAAGGTTGTTTAACCCATTCCTGTACATATACACATTTTTACGCATGTGCGACCAGTGTAGATCCAGATCAGCTGGCACATCCGTGCCGTCTGATCAGGATCTGCACTGGTTGCATTTTGGTCAGAAATAACCTAATGAATAAAAAAGCGAACAGTTTAGATCCTGATCAGACAGCACGGATGTGCCGGCTGATCTGGATCTAAACTGTTCGCCCTAGCAATCAAGGTGTATCTGTATGGGAATGGGTAAATAAGCTTAACAGTTACTCCATGGAATTATTTCAAAACTTTTCAGAAATGTTTGCAAATACATAACCAGCTTCATTTCCAGCATATCCCATAACTCTGTCTTGCATAATTATTCATTGAATGTACCCAATTGATTTAAATTTTAATTCTGTTACAAATATTTTAATTAATTTAAAGTAATCGAATCTACTTCATACATTTAATTAATGATTTTTCTTTATGATGAACTTTCTTTTGAATAACCCTTTCCTCCACAGAAACTCCTTTATTGCATGGGCGAACAAGTGTAGATCCAGATCAGCCGGCACATTTGTAGTCTGATCAGGATCTGCACTGTTTGCTTTTTTATTCATTAGGTTATTTCTGACCAAAATGCGATCAGTGCAGATCCTGATTAGACGGCACAGATTTGCCAGCTGATCTGGATCTACAATGGTTGCACATGAGTAAAAAGGCGTATATATGGAGAAAATTGTTAAGCAAATAAACAATATTATTATCAGTGTTTATTTTCACTGTTTAGACAGAGAAGTATTATCTCCAAGCCCTGCGAGACAATCCAAGGAAAGATATCGCAGACATAAAAGTTTCCTGTCTTAGCAGACGACATATATTTCCCAGAATTCTACCCAGAGGACAAGTTCTTTTCGAGTGTGTTCAGAATTGCCTCCCCCTGGTCTCCAGCTTTGGACCCACTATGATGTAAGGTGATTCACACTAACAATATTAACCCTTTATTGCATAGATAGCCATTATTGCACGGGAAAACAGTTTAGATTTAGATCAAACAGCACATCTGTGTCATCTGGCCAGGATCTACATGGTTGGTTCAGACCAGTTAAGGAACAGTGTAGATCCAGATTAGATGGCATAAATGTGCTGGCTGATCTGGATCTACTATGTTTTACCATGTGCAAAAAGGGTGTATCTATGGAGTATAGGGTTAATTAGTTGGTTGATGATGTGGTTGGTTTGCTATATACAGAGTTGTTTGGTGATAGGGTCTACATCTTCTGTATGAGGGAATGGATAGAGGTTAAAGTTACATTTATGTCGTTAACAGGATTTAAAACAATAAATAACAGAAGCAACATTGTATATATGTTGTCAGGGATTTCAATAGGTTTTAAAAATCAGGGATCATTTGACTCTTGTTGAGAATTTTCAAGGGGTCATAATCAGGTTGTCACCAGTCATATGCTATATTCAGTGAACTTTACTACTTACCAAATAACTTTAATTTCATTAACATTTATTTTCAAGGGTGCAAGAGATATTAACTTCATATATTAAAAGGAATAGACACAGTATATTTTTTTTTCTTGCAAAATTGATCACATTTCTCAAATTTCCTACATCATAATGACCCCATGCTCAGCATAAAGTAGGACCTGGGGTCAAAAGTTGAAAAATTCAAATCTGCTTGCATCGAAATGCAAGAATCTGCATCTATTAAAATCTCTGGTTGCGTTTTTAGCCTGACTGTAAGAAGGCTATTACAGTCACCCTTGTGTTGGAATTACTGTTGCTGCTTGATTTACCCTGAACACTGCGGATATGAATCTCATTGGATATAATCTTGTTTAACGACTTAAACATTGATGGACACAAAATCCATTTAAAATTTTACAAGTAGAAGTAACCAGGTTACCTCAAATAAAGAATCTGGTCCCAAGGTTATAAAACTGAGATTTGAAATCAGTCTCAAATCTCTAACATCTGATTGGATAAAATGGCGAACAGTCACCATTTCAGCCAATCAAATGCTTGAGATTTGTTTCCATGCTCAGTTTTATAACCTTCGGCACTGGCTAAAACATCCTGGCAGCAGAAACTATCCTCTCAAGAAAAAATCTTGATTTTTAACAAAAATATTGCAACTTTAGACAATTTTTCTGAAAACATATTTAGCCATCAATAATATCATGACATTTTAAAATTATGACTGTTTTACTTTGCAGGTGATGGACAACTTCCTGATCCAAGTTCAAGGCAAGAAGAAAGTGGTGCTCTTTAGTCCCATGTCAGTTAAGTTAACTACATGTATATGAATGGTAAATCTAATTCTTTATTCCAAAGTCAGTTAACTACATGTATATGAATGGTAAACCTAATTCTTTATTCCAAAGTCAGTTAACTACATGTTTATGAATGGTAAACCTAATTCTTTATTCCAAAGTCAGTTAACTACATGTTTATGAATGGTAAACTTAATTCTTGAAATCTTAATTATTCTGTTTTCTTCATGTTATTAGAAAACCATTCATAGACTAGTCCATTTCCTTGAAGTATTTATTATTGCTTTGTTTCCGCTGCTGAACTCTATGCTATCTTAACTCTAATTATGTGTATATCTTTTCTCACTTACTAGACAGAAAAATCTCTATTTTTAACTATGTGAGATTTCCTTATCTCGCATGGCCTTATCTAACACTCCACGTGCTAGCTTGCATACTTTTCGTATTATAGGCACCATATTAATTATGCGAAAGAAATAGTTCTCTAAAATTCTTGTGTTTTTTTTTTTACTTTAAAAGAATTTTGTTTGAATCTTTAAGAAAAATAAACAATCATTGGAATTCGGCGAAGATCGCCGTATCCCAACCCTTGGGCAAAGCTTTCCAGACGGAAACTCGGCACAGCCTCGTTTCCGTCTGGAAAGCATTACCCTCGGGTTGAGATACCTTGATCTTCGCTGAATACCAATGATAGATTCTCTTTATCTTAAAATTTTATTCTATGGGATATGGCTGTTATCCAACTGGTAAAGGTAAAGGTATGGGTTTATTTTCTGTAACAACTAACGTTTTCAAATGACTCATATTTACCCCCCGATCACTGGATATAAGTCATCCGTTAACAGCCGACGCCATAGGCAGCGACGGAACATTGGCTTATATTCCTCACAGGTAACCATTTATACACCTGGGTGGAGAGAAGCAATGAAGGCTAAATTTCTTGCTTAAGGAAATTAGCGGCCGGACTGAGGCTCGAACCCAGGACCCCTTGATCCATTCAGATCAGCATATTAGTGTATATATGGAGGAAAGGGAATTGCAAAACTGTTTTTTATAAAATCTGACAAATATTTAGAGCATTTGAAATTTCTAATTAGTACTAAAATGAGGCAGCTGTGTTTAAAGTTTATAATGAAATTAAGATTCTTACCACTATTAATAGCCAAGTATCTTACAGTGGTTGCTGATTGTATGGTATTTTCCAACTGATATGTATGTGCTGGTGAAAAATGTGCAAAAATTTGATTTCTCTAAACTTTTATATAATGCAAAATTAACTGATTTGAAATTTAACTCTGAAAACATAATGGTGGTGACTAGGTCAATTGGCACTTTTGGCAAAATTACAAACATTTTTGCTATTTCTTAATATTTCTTCATCAAACTTTCAAATTATATTCCTTTTCATAACATGCTCCTTATAATACCACATTCTTTAGGTCAAGGTCACACTTGATGGAGTTATTTACCTTTATATGAAAATTTAACGTTGGCTATAACTTTGTCATTTATTAATATTTCTTCATCAAACTTTCAAATTATATTCCCTATGACAATACGCTCGTGACGATACTATATTCTTAAGGTCAAGATCACATTTGATGGAGTTATGCCGCTTTTTGTACATTACTTGCATTTTTATTCCGACAGCACCAGAGGGTGACACAAGTGTTTAACTGAACACCCATCTAGTCTTAAAATATTACAGAAAAATGGCATTCTTCTTTAACCCTTACTCCTTATTTGTTATTTTAATGGCATGAGGGAACAGTGTAGATCCAGATTTGCCAGGATATCCATGTTGTTTGATCAGGATGGACACTTTGATTTTAGATTCAATATGTACGTTCTTACCAAGTAGCAAGTAGTGTTGATGCTGATCAGAGATGCAATATGATCAGGGTCTGCAATATTCACCTTTAGATTAATTTCTGACAAAGAATTGAATATAATAGATTGAGATCAAACAGTTTCTATTTACACTGGTAGCCCATGGAATAAATTATGAAGTAAAGGATCAAAGTTCATCATGTGTTTTGCTGTATCTACAGGTGACCCAAGTCTGAAGTGTTAGACATTGACAACGTCGATGAGGAAAAGTTTCCTTTGTTCTGTAAAGCAGAGAGGTATGAAGCTTTCTTAGAGCCAGGCGATGTTCTCTTCATACCAGGTATGGTACATTAATTTGGGTTTAACCCTTTCCTCCATAGATACACCTTTATTAAATGGGCGAACAGTTTAGATCCAGATCAGCTGGCAAATTCATGCCATCTGATTAGGATGTAAAATGTTTAATTTCTGATCTGCTATATTATTTTTGACAAAAATGCAACCAGTGCAGATCGTGATCAGATGGCACGGATGTGCAGGCTGATTTGGATCTACACTGGTCCCACATGCGTAAAAATGTGTATATATGGAGGAAAGGATTTAAAATGTTCAGGTTCAGAAAATGCACAAGTAATAAACAGACGACAATAAAAAAAGTAGTTAATTAGATCAAAGAACAAGCGAAAGGCTTATGTGAACTCTTCTCCTTATAGGGAATATTGTCAAAGCTTGTGTTTACTTATCAAGCTGTTATATAATGTCATACATTTAAAAGCTGTCATTTGGTATGAAGGAGAAGAAAAGTGCTCTTTCTCTTACTTAAGTAGAGGTTTTGAAAACTATTATGCATCAAAATAGATCATGAAAAAAGGTACTTTGAAACATGACAAAATATTGCAGGCAAGGTTTAACTGAGGTTGTTCATTGGCAGTAATGATGTTGCTTATTACTGTCCATGCCACCTAGCCCCTGGGATAAGCTTTGTTCAATGTATTACATATAAATTACCTGTATGTATTTGATCAAAGGCTTTCAATGGTAATTGAGAAACAGTACTGATTAAATATACAGGGAGACTTTTTACAGCCACCCCATGCAGCACAAACCGTTCTGTCAAGAATGTTTTAACAATGTTTGTTGATTGTATATTATTAGAATTCAGAGGTGTTTTTTTAAAAGACTACCTAACTCATAGGAAAGACTTGGTTTCATTTTAAGTTTGATTCAGTTTCATACTTATCTACTTATATCTCTAAGAATAACCCCATTTATCTAGCTATCCCTATTTTACTGTGTTTAAGCATTGTTGTTTACACTGTTAGGCATAGCAGTTTTCTAACTAAAGGGTTAACCCTAACTAAAGTATAATGATTATAGAAAAACCACAGAAGTTAAGAACAGTTTTTGTAGGCAAAATTGATTTGATTTTCATGTGTATTTAATAGTGGTATGTCAGTTTTATACATTTAACTAAATTTATCTAATATCTCAAACAATGAAATACTAGTAGGCATACCAGGAATAGCCTCATTTAGAAAACACAGCCTCCCCACAAAGCCAAAGAGACTAGAGATTTAATTTGAATATATAAATCAGAAACACAATAAGGTTTTTGGTCTGAAAAGTCTGTGGCTAATATTTGCTGCAATCTTATTGAAGTCAGATCTAACAAAATGTCTGATCTGATGAGCAGCTGCAAACACCATATTATATAAGCTAAAGAGGTTTTCTCTGATAACTATAACTGAAAGTGTAGTGTTTTTCTGGAGATGATTTTAATCAGATTGATATTTGAAGTCTGTGACTGTTGAATTCCAGCTTTATGGTTCCACAACATGATATCGCTGGAGTTTGGTGTAGCAGTCAATGTATTTTGGAAACACCTGGAGGATGAAGTGTACGACAACAAAGACCCGTACGGCAACAAGGATCCCCTGCCTGCGAGTCGAGCCTTCCAAATTCTGGACCGAGCACTGAAAGCCCTGGAAGAGTTAAAACACCCTTACAGAGACTTCTACATGAGACAGATGATTAATAAAATTGAGAAGGCAGTTAATGACTGAACAATATAACCTGTGTAACTGAACAGTTTTACCCATGCAACGGAACAATTATACCCTTATAGAAGGGTTACTGTTGTAAGCAGCCATATATCCGAAGAAGTCATTGATGGTCAGAATTATGGTTTATATATCACCATATGTGGCTTGTGTAAGCTAAAGGTTTAGCTGTAGAAACACACAAAGGGTTGCATAAAATACAAAGGGTTGCAATATGAATATGACTCATAAAAGTTGCAGTTTATGACTTCCTGCTAACTGTATTCAGTTGTTATGTGTTGTCAGTATATCTATAAACACTACATTCTCAAGCAGAGAAAAAAGGGGGACTTGTCAGTTACAGTTAATGTAGAATAATCTAGAATGAATAAATAATTACACTGAATTGAACTCACCTTCTAAACAGATACAAGAAGAAACTTACATTAACTGTAAACAAAATAAAAGGCAATATTGCATGTATGGTATGCAAAATAAAAATCTTATGTTCTAGGTGTTTTCGCAAAGCCATGATAACAGTTGCTACAGCTGCTGATGATAATAATCATTATCAACAACAATGACAACAACATTTCTTTAAAATCCTTCAGTTTTGCGAAGAAATGAGTTCGTTTGTATCATACCATGTTTTACATGATAACAAGTCCATTGCTGCTGTTGCTACTGCTGCTGTTTATGATGATCAAAATTATCATCATTCATGATAATTTATTAAATAATGTTAGCAATTTAACAGTCGAGGTCTTTTATTGAATATTTTCTTTGGAACTTTTAAACAAAACTGTAGATTAAGTTACATCATCTTAGTTTGATAATGCCCAAAATGTTTGCCTCCAAGCCGACTGTATCATGGAAAAGTTTATCAGACAAATGAACTAAGTTTCCTCATGGTTGGTATCTTCCATTGTTCATTATATATTCGGTTAAGTTTTTTTTTTAAATTTCAATATTTTCTTGGTAACCATTCAAAGTTCAGCTTTGAAACATAATTATAGTAGTCTTGCATTATAATACCAACCACCGGGACAAGTTTTATTACTACTGACTGCATTTTGTTAAAGTTAACATGTTTTTACACAGAATATTGGTGAATTAATAAACAAATGTTAATTACTCTTCTTTTGTATCCTACTTCTACCATATTTACTTAGAAATTCCTTTGGACCAAATTTAGTGTTGTTTTAAGTTGTCTGCCATAACAGGTAGATGCATAGGGATCCAATTGTCAGGTTGCACCGTCTGGTAAATCCCCAACTTTAAATTAAAACTTGATATTGCCAATAACTTTGAAAGTACTAATTCTATTTACTTATTCATGTACCTGGAATTGAATATCACTTCATGAACGAAGCTGTCAGTGACAACAAGAAGGGTAACTTCTGATTAACCATTTGTCGAGTTTTGCCCCTTTCAAATGGATTTTTAGGCAAGACATGTACCCCAACAAACACCCTATTTTAGTTTTATATGATTCAGTGGAAAACAACTACTAATAGAAGAAAAGTGGAGATATCCTACTGGCCCTGGTGTGAGCATCCGTTAAACAAACTATTAACTGTTATTGTCTGACCAGGTAATAAGATTTGTATGTACAGCTAATTAAACCATAATCATACCATGTTATGTAGAAGCAATTCTCTAACATTTTCAAGAAATTGCTTAACCCTTTGTAGTATAGATAAAAGTTTTAATTGTATTGGCAACAGTCAAAATCCAGATCAAGATTAACCAGCACATCTGTGCCACCTGAACAGGATCAGTCCAAGGTTATAAAACTTAAGTTTGTGCTCTGTGCTCAAAACTCAATTTCATTCTCAAAGCTTAGGAGTGAAATTTACTGATTTATACTGCTTAAATTGCTTTATTTGAATTCTTAAATGCATAACAACGTTGTACCAAAACAAATAATTAAGAAAAAAAATTTTTTTTCTTTTAAGCATAGGAACATAAAATTGAGTTTTGAGCACGGAGTTCAAACTCAAGTTTTATAACCTCGGGGCCTGAACTGTTTGCTTTTTAGCTCACCTGAGCACGAAGTGCTCATGGTGAGCTTTTGTGATCGCCTGATGTCCGTCGTGCGTGCGTGCGTCGTCAACTTTTTCTTCAAACGACTTCTTCTCCTGAACTCCTGGGCCAATCTTGCTGAAACTTGGCAGGAATGTTACTTGCATGAAGCTTTACCAAAATTGTTCAAATGGTTCCGGTCCATTGCCTATCTAGGTCACAGAGAATAAAAATAGATTTTGAACATAAAATTTTTTAAAATCTTCTTCTCTGAAACCGCAAGGCCTAGAACTTTGATATTTGTTGTGTAGAATCACCTAGTGGTCCTCTACCAAGATTGTTCAAATTATAGCCCTGGGGTCAAAATTGGCCCCGCCCCAGGGGTCACTTCATTTTACATAGACTTATATAGGAAAAACTTTAAAAATCTTCTTCTCTGAAACCACAAGGCCTAGAGCTTAGATATTTGGCATTTAGCACCCTCTAGTGGAACTCTACAAAGTTTGTTCAAATTATTTCCCTGGGGTCTAAATTGGCCCCGCCCCAGGGGTCACTTCATTTTGCATAGACTTATATAAGAAAAACTTTAAAAATCTTCTTGTCTGAAACCACAAGGCCTAGAGTTTAGATATTTGGCATTTAGCACCCTCTAGTGGAACTCTACAAAGATTGTTCAAATTATTTCCCTGGGGTCAAAATTGGCCCTGCCCCAGGGGTCACTTCATTTGACATAGACTTATATAGGAAAAACTTTAAAAATCTTCTTGTCTGAAACCACAAGGCCTAGAGCTGAGATATTTGGCATTTAGCATCCTCTAGTGGAACTCTACAAAGTTTGTTCAAATTATTTCCCTGGGGTCAAAATTTGCCCCGCCCCAGGGGTCACTTCATTTTGCATAGACTTCTATATTAAGAAAAACTTTAAAAGTCTTCTTGTCTGAAACCACAAGGCCTAGAGCTTAGATATTTGGCATTTAGCACCCTCTAGTGGAACTCTACAAAGAGTGTTCAAATTATTTCCCATTTTGCATAGACTTATATAGGAAAAACTTTAAAAATCTTCTTCTCTAAAACCACAAGGCCTAGAGCTGAGATATTTGGCATTTACATACATGTGATATCCCGCCGGGAAACTGAAAATTCCCGATTTTTGGGCCTTTATCCCGTTTCCCGCTTTCAAAGATCGAATTCCCGCTTTTTCGCCTTAAGTAAAAAAGAAATAAAATGTCAACCATAAAAGTCCAAAATCGAGCCGATACACCGTCCTTGACTACATAACGGCTTTATCAAAACGTGCCGAACATTTAATCAGTGTCATTAAAAGGATTAACGCGATAATTAGGTGACACTTGACCGCTGAAGTTGTTAATTGGATAATTGGTTGTTTGCACAGGCAATTCTTATCGAAATCACAAGTTTATGATGCGTTTAATTTGCCACCTGAATGCAATTAGCGAACTAGTTAAACAATAAGCGGTATCTTGTGAAGTTCGTTTAAAAATAACAGATGTAAGTATCCGAATAAAGGGACAGTATCGGCGAAACATTTTATTAGTTTTTTAATCAACAAAAATTGTTCTAACACGTTTTGTAATTGAGTGAATATTATTTGTTACGATGGATGATAAAATGGACAGTCTTGCACTTTTCTGGCATAATGGTGAAAGATGCCTAAACGTGCGCTTTCCCCATCTGCTCGGGACTCGGAATCCAAGCCAAAAGTTGCTAAAGCAAAAACAAAATATAATTTGGAATGGGAGAAGGAATTTATGGGCGAGGAAAGGGAAAAACATGATCTGTAACTGTAACTGAGTTTAAAAGATACATTGTATATGATATTTATAATATTCTTGTGATGTGATGAGTAGTCATGAATAAAGTAATAGAAATCAATGTCATTGTAAAATGTTTTAAATGTAAAGGTTTTTCATCAAATTTTGCAGAACGCGCACTAAATATAAAGGTTTTTCATCAAATTTTGCCGAACGCGCGCTGAAATTGAAGTCGATAAAAAATTCCAGTTTTTGGACCCAAATTCCAGCTAAAATTCAATTAAATTCCAGTTTTGGCCCATTTCAGTTATCACATGTATGCATTTAGCATCCTCTAGTGGTACTCTACAAAGTTTGTTCAAATTATTTCCCTGGGGTCAAAATTGGCCCCGCCCCAGGGGTCACTTCATTTTGCATAGACTTATATAAGAAAAACTTTAAAAATCTTCTTCTCTGAAACCACAAGGCCTAGAGCTTAGATATTTGGCATTTAGCACCCTCTAGTGGAACTCTACAAAGATTGTTCAAATTATTTCCCTGGGGTCAAAATTGGCCCTGCCCCAGGGGTCACTTCATTTGACATAGACTTATATAGGAAAAACTTTAAAAATCTTCTTATCTGAAACCACAAGGCCTAGAGCTGAGATATTTGGCATTTAGCATCCTCTAGTGGAACTCTACAAAGTTTGTTCAAATTATTTCCCTGGGGTCAAAATTGGCCCCGCCCCAGGGGTCACTTCTTTTTACATAGACTTATATAGGAAAAACTTTAAAAATCTTCTTGTCTGAAACCACAAGGCATAGAGCTTAGATAATTGGCATTTAGCATCCTCTAGTAGAACTCTACAAAGATTGTTCAAATTATTTCCCAGGGGTCAAAATTGGCCCTGCCCCAGGGGTCACTTCATTTTATATAGACTTGTATAGGAAAAACTTTAAAAATCTTCTTGTCTGAAACCACAAGCTGAGAGTACTTTTGTACTCAGGTGAGCGATATAGGGCCATCATGGCCCTCTTGTTTATTTATTTGGTTATATATGTCCTACAAGCAAACTGCAGATCCGGATCAGACGGCACAGATGTGCTGGCTGATCTGGATCTACACTGGTTGCACATAAATAAAAACATGTATATATGGAGTAAATGATTAACAGCAACATTAAATTGTGGCGAAAAATGTACATGAACACAAAGAAGCAATTTTTTATTTCTTCTCGAATCTCGTGACAATGTTAAACAAAATTTTAAAAAATAAACTTAGAAAGGCTCATTATTGAATGCAAGTAACATCAGGGCTTAAGGTTATAAAACAGATTTGAAACCAGTCTCAAACATCAAGCATCTGAATATCCATTTTAGCCAATCAGATCCTTGTGATCTGAGACTGGTTTCCATTCTCAGTTTTATAATCTTGGGAATTGTTCTTTTCAGGATCTCCAAACTTTCTCTGGATTTTTTGTGAGGAAATATGGACAATCATTACACATAGTTTTGACAAGTGGACAAATGAAAGATAGAATTATATATGCTCCATATACATGCCTTTTTAACAAATGTGCTACCATTATAGATCTGGATTAGCTGGTAAATCTGTGCTGTCTGAACAGGATCTGCTGTTTTACAGTGATTCTATATTTTTTGTACATTTCGCCTCTCCTAAAAGTTAAAAAGTTAAATTCTTCGATTTGTTAGCAACTTTCTCACGAGTTAGTTTGGTGTCTAAAAATATGAAATGTGTAAAGCAAAGATATTGAAAACAATACGAGTACTGGGTTTTAACGCTTTTAATGACATTAGGTTAGGGCTGTGTGTCATTTCCGTTACAATACAAAAAACCTGAATTTACATTAAGAAATATATTCAGTATGAATATTCTTTGTGACACTGTGTTCTTTTAAGAGCGCATTTGCAGAAAAAAGTCTCAATTTTGTTAGAAAAATTTAAAAAGAAGCAACAAATTCACTTTTATTTGAAAAGTATGTGTGTACATAATTGAACAGCAAAAAGAAGTTTATTTAAAACACACTAAATCAGGGTAACTGTGTGCCGACTTTGATAATACAGTACAAAATATTATTTAGGATGATTATCTTAAACAAAAATTGAGATATGAATGAAAGTCAGAGAATAACATACAAGTATTTGGTAAAAAATGTAACGGAAATGACGGGATGTAACGGAAATGACTGAACGTAACGGGAATGACTTTTATTCTATAGTGCTTAAAATCACCAGAAGAGTAACCATTATACAATAATACTTACATTTTCTAACACATTACATGTTGTTTAAAACGGAAAGGCACATGAATCTCAATTTAAAAGCTTGAACTGTCATTTCCGTTATGAGATCAGTAAAACAGAAAACAAGAGGAACGATAATTAAATTTCACATCACATTTAATAATACTGATGTTGTTCGCCATCGTACATATACTTTTGTTAACTTAATAAATGTTTTTATTCAATTTTCGATCAATTTAAAGCTGGAAAAGTCTGTTTTTGGCTTGTCCCTGTATGGGGGTTATCAAATAAAAATGTTGAAATCAGACTGTTTTATGAAATTTACAAGATTTAATTCAAGAGCAGAGAATTCAAGATTCCCTGGATCTGAAATTATATAATTAGATTTTTACTTGTGTCCCTGAGTTTCGATGTCATTTCCGTTACAAGAAACAAACGAACGTTTTTCGACTTTGTCTGACCTATGCCGTGGACAGAAATTATTATCTGGAAGTATTGAACCTCACTTAAATAAAAATAAGTGCTGCATGTTAAAGTTGAGTTTGATAAAAACAACAATAAAATAAAAAAAGAAATAACAATAAAATGTTGAACACATCATGGTCTGCTAGCCACATAACTATATCAAACTAAAAAACAACAATAAAATAAAAAAACAGAAATAACAATAAAATGTTGAACACATTGTGGTACACTAGCCACATAACTTTATCAAACTTAAAATATAAAAATATATAGCACCAGCTTTTATATATACACTAAGTGAATTGAGAATCAAGCATTTGTGCCCTAGATCGTAAAACTTAGATTGTAGACTGTATAAAAATTAACTGTATAAAAATTCAAACATTTAGTGTAAGGTAACTAAGAAACATCATGAATCTATCATGGAATGAGAAATTAAGTCTGCTATCCAGTCCTAATCTCCAGAAAGCTAACAACAGGTAAACAAACTGTTCTCATAGAAGTAACATGAAATAAACTCATTAGAAATTAAATCTCACATTCAAAAATACAACAGCATTACATTATGTAATTATAACAAATTCAAATATTACCATTATTGGAACAGACGTGTGTTCATAAATTCAACTTGCTTTCACAAAAAGTACTTTGTTAACCCTTTCCTCCATATAGCCTCTACACCTACAAGATCGTGCACCTTAAAATCAAAACGATTGTATTTGATAGAAAACGTTTGTTTGTCTTTTATACATGCATTATATTGTTAAAACAATTTTTTATTTAACTATTTATGCAAAAAACCTCGATGCATTTGCTAAAATACAAGCAAAATCATACCTATAAACATGTATGTAGTCTGCTGTCTGGATCAGTCAGAAGCGTCCTGTAAGTTCGTGCACACATAATGATGACGTCACAGCGAGGTACTACAAGGGGTGTCCGTTGTGTATTAAGACAAATTGTCTATGTCTATATGTTTTCAGTAAATGGTAATTGTTTTGTTTGATTTTCACTTAGAAATAACTTAAAATGCCAGTTATTTTTAAGACAATGGTGAAAAAAAAACAAAAAATATGAACTTATTAACTTGTATTAAAACTGTATGGATAAAACTCTAAACTAATTGAACAATTATTAACAAATAAAATAACGAAATGGAAGTAACTATGGTCTGTCTATTCACAATGTGGACACACAAATTTCGGACACGTGCGTTCGATCTTTGCTTGTTATTGACATCATAAATAAGTGAACGAACTTACAGGGCTGCACAAAGTTATAGGAATAGAGGATACAAGTTTATAACCAGGGTGAAGTGTAGATCCAGATCAGCCAAGACATCCATGCTATCTGATCAGGATCTCCACTGTTCTCTTTATGATTTCTTAGGTTATTTCTGACCAAAAACCAAACAGTGCAGATCACAATCAGACGGCATAGATGTGCTGGCTGATCTGGATCTACAGTGATCACACACACATATATATGGAGTAAAGGGTTACATCTCACCTCTAAAATACAACAGCAATACATTATGTAATAACATCAATTCCAAATTTTACCAGAAATGCATATTAAAAACACAACACTTGTATTCATGAGTTCAACTTGCTTCTGCTGGAAGTACTTTGTAAACCCTTTCCTCTACAAATAAGCCTTTATTGCCTGGTTGAAGTGTAAGTCCAGATCAGCTGGCACATCTGTGCTGTCTGAACAGGATCTACACTGCTCATCTTTCGATTTACTAGGTTATATCTGACCACAAGCCAACAGTGAAGATCCTGCTCTTACAGCATGGAAGTTCCAGCTGATCTGGATCTACACTGCTCATCTTTCGATTTACTAGGTTATATCTGACCACAAGCCAACAGTGAAGATCCTGCTCTTACAGGATGGAAGTTCTGGCTGATCTGGATCTACACAGTTTGCATATGTGATAAAATGCACAAAGTAAAGGGTTAAAGAATATTTATGGGCTGAAGGTTATAAAACTAAGTTTGGAAACCAGTCTCAAATCTCAAGCATCTGATTGGCTAAAATGGCGACCAGTCACAATTTCAGCCAATCAGATGCTTTAGATTTGAGACTGGTTTCCATGCTCAGCTTTATAACCTTGGGCAAATGTCTATTTGTTGTTTGTCTCTTATTTAACCCTTTCCCCCATAGGCAGACTTTTATTGCTTTCCATCTGATCAGGATCTGCACTGTTTGCTTTTTGATTTCTTAAGTTATTTCTAACCAAAATGCGACCAGTAGAGATCCTGATCAGACGGCACGGATGTGCGAGCTGTTCTTGGTCTACCCTAGTATCACATGAGTAAAATTGCATATAAGTGGTGGAAAGGGTTAACCTGGATCTGCAATTGTTGCACCTTAGTCAGAAATAACCTAAAGAATCTAAAAGCAAACAGTGCAGATCCTGAACAGACAGCATAGATATGCCGGTTGATCTGGATCTACAATTTTTACCCATGCAGTAAAGGTGTATTTATGGAGTAAAAAGAGATAACTGGTGAGGAGTGAGGACACCAGCTGAAATCATCTCTCGATTTGAAGATCTGCTGATGCATCTATGAAGATGATACTTAGGTGTTGAACCCTTTACCCCATATATACGACTTTTATAGCATGTGAAAGCAGTGTAGATTTTGATCCACTGGCACTTTCGTGATGTCTAATCATTATTTAAGCTATTGGCTTCATGGTCAAAATTATTGTATGAGTCAGAACCTGATCCAGATGGTACAGATGTTCGGACTGATCTGGATCTACACTGTTCACCAAAGTATAACAACCATATCTGTTTGAGTAAACAGTGAAAGATTTACTCCATCGGATATAGCTGATATTTTTTGAGGGACTGATATCTTTTTATGGACTTGTGTAGATCCAGACCAGACAGCTCATCATCAGTGCAGTCTGATCTGAATCTACACTGCTTTATTTAGACTCCTTCTGACCAAGAAGTGAACAGTGTAGATCCAGATCAGATTGCAGGGTTATGCCAGCTGACCTAGATTAACAGTGCTTGTCAATGCAATAGGCAAATCCATCGTGTAAAACATTAACATGCTGAATTAATTCAAAACAATCATTTTGAGGGGTGCTTTTATGAAAGCATTTTATGATTGACAGCATTTATTTACAATCAGTCAAAAGTGCAGACCCTGATCAAACATTGTATTACAACATTTAAACAAATAAATGTTAATTAAATTTATAACCATAGGCTTATCAGATGTTTAACTGGGTAGAAGGTTAGCCTTTTAATGGATACATAAACTTTACGCTAGTGCAACCAGTGTAGATCCTGATCAGCTGGCACATCAATGCCATCTGGACTGAAGGTTATAAAGCTGAGATTGGAAACCAGTCTCAAATCTCAAGCATCTGATTGGCTGAAATGGCGACTGCTTGAGATTTGAGACTGGTTTCCATGCTCAGTTTTATAACCTTGGGGCCTGGTCTTGATCTGCACTGGTGGGATATTGGTCACAAATGATATAATAAATATAAAAGTGAATAGTTTAGATCCCGATCTGATAGCACAGATGTACTGGCTGATCTGGATCTACAGTGTTCTTCCACTAATATTTACACCTTTATTTCCACTGCTTCAATATCCTTTACCGGACGAGTGAAGGTCAATCTTCAATAACACCGTTAGCCTTATCACCGCGCAATGGTAAGCACTTTCCATTTTCTAGAATTTTCATTGGTTTAAAAAAATTTCACATTAGTTCTTTCTAACATCCCGCCAAAATAATGCAACGTCAGCGACGTTACACATTAATGACGTCACTGACGTCATACATTTTCGCGTCAAAATTAAATACATAATAAATAAATGTTTTTACTTAGATTATCATTTACTCGCATAGATAGTACTGACTGTGATACAAATTTGATGTTTGTTGTGAAATATTACGTTTTTCTGTATGTAAATGTTTGAAAAAACGGATGAATGTGTTCAATAAACATGGAACTATTTTTGGTCGTAGTATGATTTTTTTTATTTGAGTAAATAGGCGGACTAGTCCAAATGCCCAACCCGGGGTAAGAAATGTTTTAAACAACATTTCGAAATTAGTAAAAAGTATATATTTTATATTAAATTTAGAAACAAAATGATAAAATGAGGTGTAAATATAAGTAATAAATTTCGGACTCCACACACTTTAACCAGCCCTAATGACGTTCAAGACTCGGTGAACTTATCAAACACGAAATTTATTCCTTAAATGAAAGTGTATCTATACAGCAAAAGATTAATCAATATCCTCTGCATTTTATCTCAATATTCATGTTTATAAATCACATTCTGTAACAACGACAGCAGTCGAGATATAAAAAAGATTGACTGTGCCATCTGATCAGGATCTAAACTGTTCGCTTCATCATTTGTCAGGTTATCAAAATGCAAACAGTGCAGATCCTGATCAGATGATACAGATGTGCCATCTGATCAGGATCTAAACTGTTCACTTCATCATTTGTCAGGTTATCAAAATGCAAACAGTGCAGATCCTGATCAGATGATACAGATGTGCCATCTGATCTAGATCTACACTGTTCACCCTTGCTATAAAGGCAGATATTGAAGAAAGGGTTAATTTGAAGGAATGTAGTTGTCTCTCTATAGTCAACCATTAAGTTTGACAATTCAATACAGATTACATTTAAAAAATAGAACACAAATGAAGAAAATGAAGGGGTGTACAAATCAATAGAGCAATCTTGACAGCTGATCTGGTTCTACACTGTTTTCCCTCGCCATAAGGAAATATAAGATATTATGGAAGAAAGGTCAACTACACTGATCATATTTTCTTAATTTCTCAGTGCGGATTTAAAGTATGCAATTCAAACTTGAAACACATTTAGATACATCATTTTCACTTATTTTTTTGAAGAATTTATCAAAAACTTTACATGCGTTTGGAAAACACTGACACGGCTAAGGTACGGGTAAAATGCAAAGTCATAAAATTGTCTGTAGCAGGTATATTCTTTAGTAATGAAAATTAATGTTTACTTATTAAAAAATGGATTCTCAAATAATTTTGAACATTTCTATGCAAATCTGCAATAATGTGAGTGGTTAACTGATACACTGAGGACTTTTCAGCAGTTTTGATCTTTTCAATATATTCTCTTTACAAAAGCTACGGCCAATTTTGTGACATTTTGCTTTATCCTCACCATGGTTAAATGTCCATCATTTATTTAAATGTAATTTTCATAAAAAGAAGTTAAAATGATGCATCTTATAATGGTTAAAATTTGAAGAGTGTACTCCAATTCCAGGTGAAGAAATTGTTATTTTACAATAGGTGTAGTTAGAACATTGGTTAAGTGTATATGCCTTTTTACACATGTGTGACTAGTGTAGATCCAGATCAGCTGGCACATCTGTACTGTATGATCAGGATCTGCACTGGTCGCATTTTGGTCAGAGATAACCTGACAAATTATAAAGCGAACAGTTTAGATCCTGATCAGATTGTATGGATGTGGCGGCTGATCTTGATCTAAACTGTTTGCCCACGCAATAAAGGTCTATGGAGGGAAAGGATTAAGGATAACCAAAGTTGCAGAGTGCTCCTTCAAATACTGTCAAATCTGTCTTAACTGCTTCTGTCAAACCTCTCTTCTACTAAATCATTGTCAAAGTAACATGTGAATTAGGAGAACAATCATTTGTAAGTATTGTTCTGGTTCTCATCACTTTTAAAGATGGACTGACTGAAATCCCTCCATTTATAATAAAGTTACAGCCCAGACAAGAAAATTCTATTTTTAGTAACAGTGACCTTGACCTTGGACCTTCAGGCTTGGGTATTGTGCGGACACACTGCCTTGTCATAGTGAACATTTGTGCAAAGTTATTTTGAAATCCCTCAATTCATAACAAAGTAACAGCCCGGACAAGATAATTCTATTTTTAGTAACAGTGACCTTGACCTTTGACCTAAAGGCTTGGGCGTGTACGTAACATACTGTCTTGATATGGTAAACAATTATACCAAGTTATTTAAAATCCAATAAGAAATAACAAAGTTACAGAGCGGACAAGAAAATTCTATTTTTAGTAACAGTGACCTTGACCTTGGACCTACAGGCATGGGTATTGTCACGACACACCGCCTTGTTATGGTGAACATTTGTGCCAAGTTATTTTGAAATCCCTCCATTCCAAACGAAGTTAAGGGCAAAGTGTATATTTTCTTAACACAAAATGTAAGTGACAATGGGGCATAATTTGAAAAATATTGGAAGCAGGGTTATGGGTCTTGTTGGTTATGATGTAGATTTTGATTGTGAAAATATATTTCAAGTATCTCAAGTAGTTTTACCCCTCCAAAGGGCTGCGACCCCCTTCCCCCAAAAGAGAAAAAAATACACTGACTTTCATCATTCAATCACAACTGATTCTTGACTGCTCATTGATTATCCATCAATAGATTCAGTTTCACTACTATTTCGAATGATTTTGTCTTTTTGACTAGCTGAATGCATATAAACAGAGTCTACCATCCATGGATGCTCAAGAATGCCTTCAACAGTAGGACGGTCTGATGGTCGAATGGACAAGCATTTCTTGATGAGGTCTTGCACTTCTGCAATTATAAAGTATAATATTTAATTAAAAATCATGCAAAAACCAAATTCTTAAAAAATATACATAAAAAAAATTTAATCAAAACAATTATAGAAAAAATGATTAATAGTTACAAAATTATGCAAAGTAATTTCAAATGTTATTAAAATGTGTGATCTGTTACCACCAATTACTTTTTTAAACATTTTAAATTCATTTTAGTCAATATTCAATTCCAATTAACAGTTAAACTTACCATAAGAGACTTTGTGCTTGCATTTCTTGAAGTTAATTTCGGCCTTTACAATCTGTTCATCATGTTCGAAAGGAATGTTGCCACAGACCATGTCGTACAACAAGATACCGAGTGACCACACTGTTGCTGAGCAGCCGTGGTAGCGATGGTACTGAATCCATTCTGGAGGACTGTATACTCGAGTTCCTGAAAAATTTAAAGAGACAGTCTATTAGTTCAATGTCTATTCATCAAATTGTTAATATTGTATGTCTTTAATATTAAGTTCTTTATTTTCTAATAATTCTTTTTTCGTAGGTTTTTTAGTTCAAGTGAATTCAATATAATGAGTTTAGTTGTATTTGTTCTATTTACAAAACCAAAAACAGAAAGTAATAATTTTTCCCTGTGTTATTCCACTTAACCACTGGAAGAAACTAAAAGTGCTAAAACAGATGCTAACCATCAAATGTGAGGTAGATGGTGTCTTTCAAAAATGCTCCAGATCCAAAGTCAATGAGCTTCAATTCTCCAGTTTTTAAATCCACTAAGACGTTCTCATCTTTAATATCTCTGTGAACTACACCAGCTTTGTGTATATTAATGACAGTTTCCAGAATTTGTCGGAAGAAGTTCTTAGCTGTGTTTTCATCGAGAGCACCTTTTTCAGTTATATAGTCAAATAAATCCTTCACTTGTTCTGGTCGTTCCATGACTATGATATATGCCATTCCAGCATCTAGCCAGTCTAGCATTTTAATAACTCCATTTAAAGGTGTTACTTTCTTCAGTAGACAGATTTCCATTGGTACATTGCATCCATTTAGCTGAAAAAAAAAAGAATTAAGAAATTCATTATCATAGCTAGTTAATTTAAAAATTTTCTTTTTTTGTATTTTTAAAGAATTAATGTTTTAACAAAAATTTAAACAATTAACTAAAATAAACATACTTTACAAAATATAAAATCAATTTAGAGCTACTCAAAATGTTTCATTACCTGTCCCCATTCTTTAACTTTGTTCTTGCAGACTTTTTTGATGGCAACTAGCAAATTGTCCTTCCTACGAACGCCACTGTAAACTTGACCAAAACCTCCGCTACCAAGAAGTTGACCAACATGGTAATTTCTGTTGAAATATTCTCCAGGATCTGATTTGCCTGAAATAATAAATATAATAAAATATTATAACAAATAAAAAATCATTGATGTAAAACTTTAATTCTTAAAATTTTATGTATTTTGTTTAAATTTCGCTTATTATTTAATTTTAAATAATTAAATTTGCGCGATGTTTTTAGTGAAACTTACATTGCTTTTCCTGGTTGTAATTCGTTGAGTGGTTTAATAATCCCAATTTTCTTGAAATCATTTCCACTACTTGCTACTGTACTAACACCGGAAGGTATAAACACCGAAATGGAAATTCTACGGCGAAATGGGCGAAATGGAAATTCAAAATCATTGAAGTGTTGATCCTTGATGTCTGATCAGGATTTGCACTGTTTGCTTCTTGGTCAGAAATAACCTGATGAATCTAAAAGCAAACCTTCCTGATCAGAAGGCATGGATACATTTAATGATTTTCAGTAATGTTTCATGTAAACTTACATTTTAACATTTTCACGGCAACTGCTGTCAATGGTTGAGTGGTAGTTATCCCGACTGCTTCTCCCTTTTTTACCATACCGAATGCTCCGGACCCGATTTCTGATCTGACACGTAACCTCTCACGTGGAAATTCCCACTCCGTATCTAAAGCTATCTGGTATGTATCTGCTGTTGGTACTGAGGTGTCGACTCTGCGCTGCACGCCTGTACTCTCCACAACCACCTCCGGCACATTGATCTGTTCAGCACCGGGTTCAGCATCCAAGTCATCCATCTGGTATATCTCATTCTGTACAATAAATAGTAGAGGATATTTGTTTTTAAACCTTTTGCTTCATATATACAGTAAAACCCCTCATTGAGACCACCCTGAAATAAAGACCACCTTCGTAATAAGACCACAATTCTGATGTCTCATTTTACAGTTTTGCCCTGTTTTCTACCCCTATACAAAGACCACCTTCCTAATAAAACCACAATTCTGATGTCTCATTTTACAGTTTTGCCCTGTTTTCTACCCCTATACAAAGACCACCTTCCTAATAAAACCACAATTCTGATGTCTCATTTTACAGTTTTGCCCTGTTTTCTACCCCTATACAAAGACCACCTTCGTAATAAGACCACAATTCTGATGTCTCATTTTACAGTTTTGCCCTGTTTTCTACCCCTATACAAAGACCATCCCACTATTAAGACCACTTTTTCCTAGTTCCAATGGTAGGGTTTCACTCTACACCTTTCTTGTATAGGCATACATTGTAAATCCAGATCAGCCGGCACATTCATGATACGGATCTACACTGTTCACTTTTTGTTTTATTAGGTAATTTCTGACCAAAAATATTATAGTGAAGATCCTGATAGGATCTGCCAACAATCTGGTTACAAACATGTTACTCCAATTAGAAATGAGAGTGCCTCTAGAGAGGAGCGAACCCGCACTGTCACGGCGACAGTGCCTAGCCCTGCAATTCCTGCGATGCAACCGACTGAGCTAGCTGGGACAATTTGTGACACACCTATTTAACATGTTTCTGTCCTGAAGCTTTTTGGTGTATATGTTGATAGTTCATTAACATGGAATATCCATATACATGTAGATAAGACTTGTTCTAAAATAGTTTCATAATTATCATTGCTAAAGCTAATTTCATTTTATCTGACCCCTGAAATGGAAGAATTATTTATTAAGCATACTTGATTACAGATGTATAGCTTGGTGCAAAACAAGTCAGTCAAATTTAACCAGACTATTGCAAATACAAAAGCGAGCAGCTAGGATACTATTAAATATACCTATATACACACAAACATTTGAGCTCTTTAGAGAATTAAAATGGTTATCATTTCAAAGCAGGTGTAAATACCATGTATGTCTATTGGTTTACAAAACATTTACTAATGTTGCATCCAAATACCTCAACAATATTTTTCCTTTTTTACTAATTCCAGCTACAATTTTCGATCTGTACAATGCTATAATATTATAAATACTTGATTTTTGTTTTAATGATTAAAATGTACATATTTTATATTTCATGTATGTAAAAAACTATGTATTTTTTGTTATTTTTTTTGTACATGTTAATTCAATGTGCTAAATAAGTAACCTTCCTTAAATAAAGATATTATTATTATTATTAATTTATTATTATTTTTATGTGCACTGTTCCCAAATGTATAAATTATGAATATATGAAGTTAAGGGTTAACAGATGCATCTTTTGATTTGTGTAATTATCTATGATTAACAAAGCCAAAAGTGAATATATGTAATTTGGGAGTTCATGATTAAAATAATTTAACTTTAACTGATCGGGTATGGCCACTGATCATGAGCCAAAAGTGTACATCTGTGCCATCTGATCAGCATCTTTAATGTTCACTTCTTGGTCAGAAATAACCTAATTAATAAACTAGAATGTGCCCTCGGATACTGATGCTCCCACTGCTACAACAACTTTTGTAACAAAGGGCCATAACTCTGGTAAACAAGAGCATCGCAAAGCGGGGCATTATACACCTGAACGGTTGTATCAAGAGTATTTGCGAAATTTAGGCTAAAGGACAGGAACTAGCATCAACATAGTCCAATTAAAAAGACTAACTTTAAATAAACCTAAATATTTTTTAAAGTTTATATTACTTTATTCAGCCATGTTGTCTACCTCATCTAAAAACATCATTTTCAGGAAACTTTCCAAAATTGTATGACACTGCTCAAATACATTTTTGCTGAAAGTGTTATAAATCAAGCTTCTTGATTGATTGTTTCCAAAAATTATTTGTCTAGCTAAAAACTAGCAAAGGAATATACTTACCGATCTTTGCACACGGATGCGTTTTATATCAACATATTTGTATTTGGTTCTGCGCTTAAAACACACAAATACGAGGATGATTCCGATGATAACCATGACAGAGAGTAGCGAGTATACAGCATACATCTGTTGTACTGTAAGCTCTTTTGTATCCAGGAGCTCCTTGGTTATGTTCGTTTCTGAATTCTTCGCTACTTCTGCTACTGAAAAAACAATACTTGGAGGATATTTCTTTTTACCTGTGCAAGAAAGAAATATATTTCCCCAAGTGAGCTCTGGAATTAGTATTTTTACAAGTAGAGAAGCCACGAGTGAATATACAGTCAAACCTGTCTTTATCAGCCACCCAAAAGAGTGACAAAAAGTGGTCACTGAAGACAGGTGGCTGTTAAAGACTGGAAAAAGTTAGAATAAAAATTAATGTCAGTTTAGGTCATATTCAAACTGGCTGTTTAAGACAGGTGGTTGCTATTTGCAGGTGGCTGATAAGGCAGGTTTCACTGTACATAATTCCATAGTTCACAATATATTTCTATTTTTCACTGGTAAAAACAAATTTTCTTTTCATTTTATGCTTTTTATGCACAATTTGTGTGAATTTTGGCAGAAAAATTGCAACAAAAAGGTTTGATTATGATGTAAAGTCATGACATCATCTATCCAATTCTGAGTCCATTTTCTCATACACAATGTAATGTGAGTTTGGGTACCAAAATGAAAAAAAAAAGCGAAAAATAAAAATGATATTAAGCTGTTTGATAACAGTTAAATACCATTTTTATTTTACCAGGGAAAATTCAATAATTAACTGGAAAGCATAAAATAACATACAATTTTTAACCCTTAACTCCATATGTATGTTATGGCAGATGTGCGAACAGGGTAGATCCTGATCATCCCGCTCATCGGGGCTTACTGATCAGGATCTGCACTGTTCGCTTTCTAATTTATTAGGTTATTTCTGACCAAAAACCAAACAGTGCAGGTCCTAATCAAACAGCACGGATGTGCTGGCTGATCTGGATCTATACTGTTCAAACATGCATAAAAACACATATGTAATGGAGTAAGGGACTAACATGGGGCATGCTAAGGGATACCATGTCTTTAGTGAAGATTGCTGTTACTATATTCAAAGGGAACTTGGAATTCTACTTTTTGTAAATGTTTACCACGTAACCTAGCCTGGCACCAGCTAGATGGTTTATTAAGAAAACACTGAAATACTTATTATCTCCTTTTTTATTCATTTCAATTTCATTTTTTTTTTACTGATTTGCTGAACCATCTATGTTCTGGGAGATAAGGGAAGTAAAATGCATGTCAGTAAGGTACCTGCAGGAGTTGCTTTTCTTGGAGGTATTGATGATTATTGTATAATTGACATGAGAATATATAACAGGACATAGGGACGGGAGCCAGTCTACACATAACCATGTAATTTTCTAACACATTTTGACAATAAAACTCATAGTTATGAAGTAAAGGGTTAATTTCTGTGTAACTAATTAATTTTCAGTTTCAAGTACACTACTTAAATCATTTCAAATTAAAATCATTAATACACTAACTACATTTACAAAAGATTGTTGAACAAACATTGTGAAATCAAATAACTCAGCCAGCAGAGGTGACAGGACTTTAATCATATTGATGGAAATTAATGAACACATTCTTTGTGATTTTATTGCAGTTGTTACAGATTAATTCATTAAGAGGATTAATCCTTTAATCCAAATATACACATTTCTGACGTGGGCGAACAGTCTATATCCAGATCAGCTGGCACATCTGTTCCAACTGACCAGGATCTAAACTGTTTGCATTTCTAGTTTTTTTCTGACCAAAAGTGATCAGTGCAGATCCAGAACAGATGGCATATCCATGCAGACTGATTTAGATCTACACTGGTGACACATGCATAAAAACATGAATAATTATATGAAGGTTAAAAGTCCAACAACTTTTACCAAACAGCCATGTGAAAACAGGAATGAACAGGTGATCCTTATGCATATTTTTTTCTTCAAAAAGGGCTAACTCCACTATATATAAGCATTTTATGGCATGTGGGAAAAGTGTAGATCCAGATCAGCTGGTACATCTGTGCCATATGATCAGGATCTGTACTGTTCACTATTTTGATTTTTTAGGTTATTTCTGACCACACAAAAAAAGCCGATGGTTTAGATCCTGATCAGATGGCATGGATATGCTGACTGATCTGGAACTACACTGTTTGCACATGCTTTACAAGACATATATATTGAGAAATTAGGACTAAACAAAAAGATGGCAATGAATAAATACCACCTAGAACTGTCAGATAAGCACTCTTGAAATTGGTCCCTATTGTATTTCCCACCCAACAGGTGTACCAGCCTTCATCCTCCAGGGTGATGTTTGTCAGAACTAGGTTTTCAGAATCTTCTACTGTCTTGAATAATCCAGATCTCTACAAAATACAAGTATACATTGTAATACAGCAATCACATTATTTTCTAACATTGAAGTATGTGTGAGAAGACTGGCCTAGCTAAATGTCATTACTATTCATACATTTCCTCCCATATATAAATATATGACTTTATGGCATGGGAGAACAGAGTAAATCTGTGCCTTCTGATCTGGATATGCTCTGGTTGCATCTTGCTCATTAGCTATTGAATAGAACAGAGAAGATTCTGATCAGATGACACTGATGTGCCAACTGATCTGGACCTACACTGTTCGCACCTGTAATAAAAGGCATATATATTGAGGAAACAGTTAGCCCCTTTTTGAAGAAACAAAAATATGGTGTTCTGCTGAACATGTGTCGTCTGCTTGCAAAAAACAGGAGTTATCATTCTTATTGTCACAAATGAATTTGTTCATGAAGATGATATTCTCCAATTTAATTGACTTAATAGAAGACGGACATAAAATAAAGGCAACATTAAGTTTTATATTAAAGTGATTTGAAAGGGACATAACTAAAAAATTGTCAAACAGGAGTAATCATTCGTGTTTTCACAGATGGCTTTGTTCATGCAGATGATACAATCCAAGTTTTAAGTTAATAGTACTATCTCTTTTAAAGTTATTGGCAACATTAAGTTTCATATTAAAGTCATTTGAAAGGGGCATAATGCCAAAAATTGTGAAACAGGAGTAATCATTTCTGTTGTCAGAGATGTTTTCGTTCATACAGATGATAATGTTCAAGTATTAAGTTAATCGGAAAAGTACTTTCAAAGTTATATGCAACATTTAAGTCATTTGAAAGGGGCATAACTCGAAAGTGAAACAGAAGTTACCAATCTTATTGTCAGAGATGGCTTTGCTCATGCAACAGATAACACATTCCCATTATTTACTTTATAGGATAAGGACTATCAAAGTTATAGGCAACATTAATTCATTTAAAAAGGGGAATAACTCAAAAAATGTGGAAACAGGAGTTATTATTCTTGTTGTCACAGATGGCTTGTTCATGCTGATCATATATTCCAAGTATTAAGTTAAGGTAAGACCTGTGTAATGAATACCTATATCCAGAAGAGTATCCAAGGGAGGTAACTATAGTAGTAAATTAGAGTAGATTTCTATCATGCAAGAGGTCCATGGTTCAAATCCCATTGGAAGCTCTTTTTTTTGTAAGCCTAGAGCTTAAATAATTGGCGTATTTCTTTTTTTTCCTGTGTAATTCTGTCATTGAATATAAAATTCTCATGATTTAAACTAAAATAAGCAAAATAATCAAGATTAAAGGGGTTTTCGCTATCAGAATAGTGTTTATTCAAGTCATCAATTTGAAAATTTCTAAAACTGACGGTAAACTTCTCTGAAATTTTGTTTAAATTTTGTTTAAGGTATATAGTTAAAAAATGGTAAAGTTTGGTATATTGCACCAATCAGGATTTTGCACAATTTTCATTAATTTAGTCTCGTGAAATATAAAAAATGCATTTTTTTAATTTATTTGGTCAAAAAATGTCATTTTAAGATAAATTCTGTATTTATATATAACATCTTAAATTGGTTTAGTAAAATATAACATATTTTGGATAAACTGTAAAAAAATTAAGGTTGAATTTATCAATAACAAAAAATTTTGTCACCGATTAAAGAATTTGGATTCTTTCACGTGTTTTCTCACTTTTTTAAATAAAAAAGCTAAAAATCTCAAAAACTACACGGTGAAAATCATTAAAATTTTGCAGACAAGTCAGTGGTATGAAGCAGTTGATGAAAATCAGATGTTGGATTCTTAATAGTGCTTATTACACAGGTCTTACCTTAATAGGACAAGTTATATGCAACATTAAGTTTCATATTAACAGATGATGCAGCAATTGCAAGTGACACAAAAATGTCTGCCCTGCCAAAAGAGTCCCTGTTACCTCCCTGTATTTATTTCAAAGAGCGGTACCAACCTCTCAGTGGTTCTAACCTGGCATTGTTTCAGAGAGTGGTACCAACCTCTCAGTGGTTCTAACCTGGCATTGTTTCAGAGAGTGGTACCAACCTCTCAGTGGTTCTAACCTGGCATTGTTTCAGAGAGTGGTACCAACCTCTCAGTGGTTCTAACCTGGCATTGTTTCAGAGAGTGGTACCAACCTCTCAGTGGTTCTAACCTGGCATTGTTTCAGAGAGTGGTACCAACCTCTCAGTGGTTCTAACCTGGCATTGTTTCAGAGAGTGGTAACAACCTGTAATTATTTCCAAGAATGGTTCAACAGTGGCATTATTTCTACGTCTCTTTAACATGGCATTATTTTAAGAGTGTTACCAACCTGAAGCAACACCATGGAAGTTTGATTTGATGAACTGTTCCCCTGAACGTTCCGGTACCATTTCAACATGGGAAGGGAGTCACTCACTATGATCTTGCATGTAAACGTCACATTTTCTCCCTCTACAGCAGTCTGACTTGCAATATCCTCCAACAACGGTGCCATAGCATTACGTTCTGAAATGAATGTTCGATATTCAAATTCAGTTTGATGTTCAACATTCCTAATGCAGATTATCATTCAACAATCAAAACTAGTTCTAAGTTTGCTTTTCAAAATATCAAACTGCATTTGAATGTCAAACTTCAAACTGAATTAAGAATGTCACAAATTCAAACAGACATTCTTAACCCTTTCCTGTACAGATAAGCATTTTTACGCATGAGCGACCAGTGTAGATCCAGATCAGCCGCCACATCTGTGCCGTCAGATCAGGATCTGCACTGGATGCATTTTGGTAAAAAATAACCCAATGAATCAAAAAGCGAACAGTTTAGATCCTGATCAGACGGCCTAGCAATAAAGGTGTATCTGTACAGGAAAGGGTTAACCAGCTAGTTTAACTTTCAAAAATGAGTATTGACTTTAAAAAAAATTCTCCTCCAAAATCCAATATAATATTGAAATTGACTAAGTGTAAAGTCACAAAATATACTAGCTATTATAATCAGTGGTGGAAAACAGTGTTATAAGTATATGTGACACTTCAAAGTCAAAACATGCATATATGACTTGAAATTCCTCTTTTTTATCTTAACACAACACAAAATTCCCCTTCTGAAGGGTATGGGTACCTGTCCCCAAAAGTTGTCTAGTGCCCCTAATCCCATATATGGATGGCACAATATGTAGACCACTTTGCCCTTTGATATAGCCCTTTACTCTATAGATACACCTTTATTGCATGGGTGAACAGTGTAGATCCAAATCAACCGGCACTTCTGTGTGATCTGATCAGGATCTACATTGTTCCCTTTTAGATTTATTAGGTTATTTCTGACGAAAATTTGACCATTATAGTTACCAAATCAAATGGCACAGATGTGCTGGCCAATCTGGATGTACACTGGTTGCACATGCATTAAAATGCATATATATGGAGTAAAGGGAGATTGAGTTTAAGTTCAGTTGGGTATCTACACAGCTAACTACACTGCATTCCTCATACATACCTCAGTATGATCTGCAGAAGATGTAAAAACACCATTACTAGTATCCAATAATAAAGAACATGTTACATGCAAATGATGATGTGATGATGATGATGATGATGATAAATGATGTCTATGATGTTGATGTGTACAGATTTTGGTTATTTGCAAAAAGTTTAATGTCCAGTTTCAGTAAAGCTTTTGACTAACAAATGGTTTGATGTTTTTTCTCGCTTGATTCTCTGGCAAGCTTTATTTTAGTTCCCTTTTAAGCACCCCCTTTTCGTGAATTTTCTATGTTAAGACATGGGCAGTAGATAGAATGATTACAATAGGCCTTTCCCATAACTAGGTTATCGTTCGTGGTAAAACACGGATTACATCCCTTGATTACTGGCGACTCACTTCCGGGGACGCTAAAACAAAATGGAGGTTAAAGAGAGCGACGAGGCGTGTAAACATATGATCTACAAATATATCAGATGTCTGGAAAGCAACATTTAAATTATTTTATAATGACAACTAATAAAATATTTTAAAAAATCATCATAACTAAGAAAAATGCACTTATAATGGCGCTTTCAGTTATTCTAATTATTGTTCCGTATCGATAGGCGGCTCGCTTCCAGATATTCGCTCGGTTAGTAATGACCGAAAAATATGAGAAAAAAAACAACTCAAAGTATTTGGGTGTTTGTATGAATATATTATCGAATTATAACAAAATAACACAGATGTACGCTAGAATATATATATAATTATGGCGCTTTTGGTATGTGACATATATCGTTAAATATTATGTACGCATTAATATTCTTTTCTCAATTTCAAATAATTTTTTGTAATAAATCATCAATATTTGAAAAATTTTGCATTATTTGTTTTCAATAACTAACACAAATGCAATCATAAAGTTGTTTTCTGTTATTCTAGCTAGCTTTTGGTAACTATCGACGATCAACTTTATGATATTCGCTCGCTTTTTGGTATATTCGCGAGCTATATGGAAAAAAAACCCATAAACGTTTTTAGTTAATTATGAATATATTATTGAATGATAATAATATATTCGAAATTTAAGACATATAATTATATATATGAAATTTATTTAGCATATGTGACATGCAAAGTTAAAAACAAGTGCTACCAATCTGAAATATGGTAGTTAATAAAAGTGACGATCTTCTGTTAATTTTATTAAAACTGATATTACTGATACTGATATTTGAATTCTCATATTTATTGTGTATCAAACGTTAACAGTTTATTGTCAAATTCAGTTTAGCTTAATTTCAAAATTGACCATCTATATTAATTCTTTGTAAGCGGTTTGAAAAATTAAATTACTGATAAGATGTAGATATCCCATATAGTTGTCATGGTTACTATTGCCCGAGGCAGATAAATTATCAAATTTTTAACGATGTTACAAGTACATTAAGACATTCTAACTTTTTACAAGTACATTAATTTAAGACAATTAAACATAAAGATTCAACTAAATTGAAGAGCGAAGGAATACCGCTCGTATTAAGAATTACCTTAACTGCATTTTAGAAATAGTTTTTATAGTTGACATACGACAGTTTAACCCTTTTATATATGGTCTTTTTTGTCAATTTCAAATAAAATCTTTTGATTTTAGGTAAAATAAAAATTATTGTAATCTTGTCTCCTTTATCATCGGACGTCCCCGGAAGTGGAAAGTGATTCCTCGGTCATGCGCACTTCGTCAAAGGGCAAGTAATTTTCAAGGGAAACTACCTAGTTATGGGAAAGGCCTATATTAAACACTTACCTTCATCTATGGATGGATTTACATGTAACAATATTATGGCAATAAGCAAAGGCATCTTGAGCCCTAATCCAGCCATCTTGCAACAATTCTTCCATTCAGTCCTGCAAAAAAAAGATGGAATTCAACCCTTTCTCAATAGTAATACATGTACATTGTACATTGTACATACGCCTATTTAGGAATATGAGACTAGTGTAGATCCAGAACAGCTGGCCATGTTGTCTGATCAGGACCTGCACTGTTTGCTGTTTTAGTCAGTAATAACCTAACAAATGAAAAAGCAAACAGTGCAGATCCTCAGATAAAACTGTGCCTGCTGATCTGGACCTAAACTGTACCATAAAGTCATGTATATGGAGGAAAGGATTGCACAATAATGTTTCACAAGGAAAACTAATTGACATATTGATGCATTAATTAAATATTCAGAACTTTATAAATGTGTAACGTATGAATATTTAATTTGTCAATAAGACAATGAATTTGCCTTGTGAAAATATAAACATATAGCATATATTATCAATCATTCTTTACCCGGTCAATGCGAATGTCTGTCGGTAAGAATTATGGAAGCAAATAGATTAAGGTTTCTATTCAATGTGGATACGTGATATAATGTAAATGTCAATTCATTGAATGATGGCACAAGGACTCTACAATCACGGACTTTTGCTGAATCAAATGACAAATGTAACAGGGGGTCCAATGTATTTGGTTTTTGCGGAAAAGTAAGTGAGGGACATGATTTTTTTGGAAAAAAATGGCCGAAAATTTCAATTATTACAGAGTTTATGCATATATTTCTTCATGACGGCTTTTGCACTCTACATGGGTACATTAAGATAAAATAGGTCCAAGAACAGTTACCGTATATTTTGACTAAAAACGCAGTTTCAAGTCACGCAACTTTCTATTTTCAATTTGTAAACAAACAGTCTTTCAGTTTATACATTCAATAACTTTTTTGTAAGGCCTCTAGAAACATAGGTTGAAAAACCGAGTGGAGCTTACACATCTGGCCTCCGGGTAGGCATATTTATATTTCGATAACAGTGATATAAACCTACTTACCAGGTCAAAATATCTCCAGAAATGCACAAAATAACGAAAGCTTAAATAGGTCCAAATACTTGTGGTGGAATTATGGGTCTTGAAGGTTATAATGTAGATTATGGAAGGAAATATATATTTCAAGTTTCAAATTGATATCACAAGTATATCTAGTTTTAAAGTAAAATGGACAAAGTGCATATATTGGTTAATGCAAAATTCAAGTGAAAATGGGCCTTTTCTTGAAAAGTATTTGTAGGAGAGTTATGGGACTTGTTTTTTGATGTTGAATATAAATTCAAATATTCAAGTTCATATCTCAAATAGTTTCAAAGTTATGGACCAAGTGCATTGATGGTTAATGCGAAATTTAAGTGAAAATGGGGAATAACTTGGAAAAGTATCTGCAAGAGAGTTATAGATTTTGTTGGAAATGATGGCATTTTTTAAAAGTCTGTTTGCCCTTAACTCCCTCTAGCACCTACCCTTAATCACTATTAATTGAATATTTTGTAGTTTGACCACCCCCTTGAGTAGCAATGCAGCAGCTGCTAGACGGCACTCAGCATGCTATTTTTTGTAACGGGTAAATCCTGACCTCAGTTTTGGTGCCTGTTTTATACGCAGGAATTTGGTCCATAAACAGTAAAAACTGGAACCAGTAAGGAGAGAACTAAAGAGAAGTAACTCCAAATCATATGGGAACAAATTTTTGAATTCGTCCGTCAAAAGTTTCAAACATTTAAAACGTTTTCAATTTTACCTTACATCAGATTTTCATCTATATGTCCATATACGCAGACAAAATGAACTTTTTTAATTAGTTACAACAGTTAACCTTTCAATATTCCCCAAGTTAGACTCGTTATAAACCGTCAACATAGTGTAATTCATCATTTTCCAATGACCGACATATTTAGAGAACGAATACAGGCATTTTTGTACCCAAACAAATGTCTCATAAGCAGGGGAGGTAATTACTAACAAAATTAGAATTGAGCTAAAATTCAGTAAGATATCTAGTATTTTTACAGTGCAGATGAACATTTAACTTCAGATCAATAACTGAATAATTTGTATTCATAAATTAGAATAACTAGTCTTTAATTTATTCAAACATTAAATTCTCTTCCAACCTGTTTCGTACTCAATTTGTTTCATCCAATATTTCTGAGAAATGCAAAGCTGCATTTTCTTTCAATAATTTGTATTCATGTTAACATTTTGCCAATTGCTTATTGATTATTTAAACCCCTGTCACACCAGGTTCGCGTTCTCACGGCGTTCCCACGGCGTTCAAGAACGCCCAGGTGCGCGCAGTACAATCGCAAGCATCGCCGCAGTAACACGGTGGCATCGCCAGTAAACGCAGTGGGATCGCATAGAACGCCTAGCCACCGCGCTCACTTTGAGCATGCACAAAACAAACGCCGTCGCTCGGCGTTCTGATAAGAGCGCAGTGGGATCGCTGTATGGTCACGGTAGCAGTGTAGTAAGGTCTCCTACAACGCCGCAGGAGCTCCCCGGGCGCGCACAGAGGTTGCAGTGGGAACGCTGTGGTAATCGGTGACACTTGCACGGAGATCGCATGGCGTTGTCGGAGATGTCACTGCGTCTTTACAGCGCTTTATGTTTTTGTGTTAATTGTTTCACTTCGCTCTTTTAACGACTGTACGGAGCTGTCACGGCGATCAGTGCGCTCCCAATTTGCTTCTACCGCGTTGTCACAGCAATCATTGCGCTCCCAGTGCGCTTCTACCGCGTTGTCACAGCGATCACTGTGCTCACAATGCGCTTCTACCACGTTGTCACAGCGATCATTGCACTCCCACTACGTTCATTGACGTTTGTATGACAAACATAATGTACAAGATTGGCAAATCAGCATACATATCACCATGATTGAAGTAAAGCAGCAAGTCGGGCTATTGCTGACCTACATGCATGTCAAGCAAACATACCAAGATGATTATGACTGTATATGCATATTATTGTAATACGACGAAAGAGGAGAGTCTTTTTGCAGGCATAGTCTAAACAGGTCAAGAACTAACAAGCAAATGATGAAGATTCATGATACACTTTGTTTTTATACGTTAGAACGTCATCAACACGCCGTCAGTGCAGCATGAGCGGGGTGAAAGCGCAGTGCACGCAGTGGAAACGCTGTAAGAATGCCCTGAAAGCCCAGTGCACGCAGTGCAGGCGCCGTAAGAGCGCAGGCAATCGCCAAAAAGAACTCCGTAGGAACGCGATAGAATGCCATGTAAACTCCGCAGCAACGCCATGGTCGCAGTGAGGATGCCGTGCAGTCTCCATCTTCACGATAAAAGTCAGATTTTTCTTGCGATCTAACGGCGTTCTGGAAAATTAAACAACACCGTGGCAACGCAGTGGAAATGCGCTGTAGTGTGACAGGGCCTTTATATCAAGAGTTTTTATTAAGAATAGATTTTGAGGTTGTGCTGTGAACTTCAAAACATTTTCTCTGCATCATAGACTCTGCTATCCAACTTTAAATGCAACTTGCAAGATTAAATTTTTGAACTGATAGTGTGATGAGCCATTACTTACATAAGAGCAGTAAGTCTCGGTATGATAGATTTTGAATATTTATTAGTAACTTACATTTATAATGTTAGAATCTCTGAAATATATTGATATTATGACTATTGTAATGTTGGTGGGACTGGGGTAATTTTACTTCTGTTTTACCAGATTTTTGTCCATGTTCATCAATTTGTTTATGATTTCTATTATTGAAATTATTGTAACTTTAAAACATGTCTGTGGTAACAGATATATCAAATGTTCACACAAAAATGAATGAGATATTAACACTAACAAATATCATGTTTATGTTTTTTTGTTTTTTGTTGTTGCCAATTTCAATTGCCCTCCCCTCCTTCACGACATACTAAAATAATGAAACTGACAAAAACATCTTTGAAAGTCAACAAGTACAAGTAAAATTGATTAGTACATAGCTGATTTGTATGCAGAACAATTGTTTTTGACTTCTGTACCTTTATTTGCTTAAATAACAATTAGAAATCTATAGAAGTCAGAATTTTCTTAAAATTTAAAATTGACTTTAAAAGGGCTAAGTTCACAAAAGGCCTAAACCGGCCCTGTGAAATGAAAAAAGTAGAAAGTTGTGTATGAATTATTAAAACCTCTTTATTATCAAACTATAACATATATTTGTTGAGAACATGTAAAAATGTCTTGTAACATTTGATCTTTTTATGTTTTAAACTTTGGATAAAATGTATATGTTTGCACAATAAATATTAAAATTTGCACATTTTCGTGTGAAAACTACTTTATTAAACTATGAAGTCCCAGATGTGACATGTCAATACTTGGAGAGTCGTTAATTTCATTATCGCCGAGTCAAATAGAATATTATTATTTTTATTATTATTATTTCTTGAAAACCTTTTGTTAATTGATACATTAGACACAGTGCAAAATTTCAGTCTCCTTCTGATGTTTCTATTAGTCGTTTCCATGGTACAAAGTAGCATATAATAATAATAATAATAATAATAATAATAATAATAATAATAATAATAATAATAATGATAATAATACTAATACTACTACTAATAATATAACTATTATTATAATTATTATTATTTTCTTGAAAACCTTTTTAGAAGACATTTTTCGATGAATTGATACATTTGACGCAATACTAAATGCATGCTATTGGCAGTGACTTTTCGTTGTTTCCATGGCAACATAGTAACATTTAATAATAGTAATTAGTAATAAGTAATAGTAATAATATTAACAAGAGCCAGTCGGAAACGACTGCAAGCTCGACTATTCGAAAAGTCAGAATTATTAAGCACATTGTAACTGGGCTTCATTTAAACTGGGGAGTGATTCAGGAGTTTATGACGCCTCCAACAAACACACATGAACAAAGATTTCTTTATCCAAGTTAGGAAATCAATAAATTACACTTAATATATTCTTGTTGATTTTTTTAGGGTTTACACAACCCAGCCCATAAACCACTGATCCCACACCCATCACCTTACTATGCCTGCCCACCTATAGTGGTGTGGCATGGTTTAGTACAGTATGGTATGCTGGTTGCTGGTGTTGTCATTGTTGGTGTTGTTGTTGGTGGTGGTAGTGGTGGTGTTGGTTGTTGGTGTTGTTGTTGTTGGTGGTGGTGTTGATGTTGTTGGTGGTGGTGTTGGTTTTCTTGGTGTAGTAATAGTAATAGAATAGTAATAGTAATAGTAATAGTAATAGGTATAGGTATAGGTATAGTATAGTATAGTATAGTATAGTATAGTATAGTATAGTATAGTATAGTATAGTAATAGTAATAGTATAGTAATAGTACAGTAGAATCCGCTTATTTGAATAGTGTATTTGTCAGGATCCTCGATTCAATTAAGAGGAGTATCATAAAAAACGGAGCTTACAAATTCTCAGTTTCGTCAGTGGTGGGTGGGGTAATGCGCTCAGAAATATATTCTGCCATCATGTTTAATAAAATCCGGTTTAAAGATAACTAATACTATGTAAATGGGCTGTCTATACGTTTGATTCTTTCGACTTTGGGCCGTTTCAAAAAAATTTCGTTTTGCCGACATAGTCGACTCATTTTCTTTCGTAACTTTTCGTATCCGAAATTCACGATCTTTATCCGATTACTATACCACTATCTTTTCTTTGAAGAGTTATTATCTCGCTTGGGGCGCCAAAACGTTGCGTATACGATATTTTAAAACACATCCTAATAAAGATTCGTTTGCATGATCTAAATAACGTTCAAATTATCGAGCAAGTATGGCAAAGTTTATTTGTTATTTGATTTTTTTTCTGTTTCTTTCGTTTAAAGATTAATCTATTTTTAGTTGGGAATTTCCAGGTTTCCTGAAAACGTGATCATCTTATGAACAAATGAAAATTCTCAATGCGGGAAAACCTGTTTTGTGACGTCACTGCTATAAATGTATACTGTAAACACAATTATGCGTGCCAGTGAACGGAAGTCATTATGTAACACAGGTGATGAACAATGACAGATTTATCGAGTTTACCGGATATTGAACATTGCTGGGGCAGAAACTTGTAAATTTCAAGTAGGATTAGCGTTGTAAGGCGTTTTAAGGTGGGAAAGTGCTATCATAATAAACGGATTGCATGCGGTGACCTATTCAAATAAAGATACTTTTTATCATTGAAATAGATAGAAATGGTTTTGTGTTTTAATATTCTACTATAATAAGCGGATTATTCAAATAAGCGCTATTCAATTAAGTGGATTCTACTGTATAGTATAGTATAGTATAGTATAGTAATAGTATAGTAATAGTATAGTATAGTATAGTATAGTATAGTATAGTATAGTATAGTATAGTATAGTAATAGTATAGTAATAGTAATAGTATAGTATAGTAATAGTATAGTAATAGTATAGTAATAGTATAGTAAAAGTATAGTAATAGTATAGTAATAGTATAGTATAGTATAGTAATAATATAGTAATAGTATGGTATGGTATGGTATGGTATGGTATGGTATGGTATGGTATGGTATGGTATGGTATAGTAATAGTAATAGTAATAGTATAGTAATAGTAGTAATAGTATAGTATAGTATAGTATAGTATAGTATAGTATAGTATAGTATAGTATAGTATAGTATAGTATAGTATAGTATAGTATAGTATAGTATAGTATAGTATAGTATAGTATAGTATAGTATAGTATAGTATAGTATAGTATAGTATAGTATAGTATAGTATAGTATAGTATAGTATAGTATAGTATAGTATAGTATAGTATAGTATAGTATAGTATAGTATAGTATAGTATAGTATAGTATAGTATAGTATAGTATAGTATAGTATAGTATAGTATAGTATAGTATAGTATAGTATAGTATAGTATAGTATAGTATAGTATAGTATAGTATAGTATAGTATAGTATAGTATAGTATAGTATAGTATAGTATAGTATAGTATAGTATAGTATAGTATAGTATAGTATAGTATAGTATAGTATAGTATAGTATAGTATAGTATAGTATAGTATAGTATAGTATAGTATAGTATAGTATAGTATAGTATAGTATAGTATAGTATAGTATAGTATAGTATAGTATAGTATAGTATAGTATAGTATAGTATAGTATAGTATAGTATAGTATAGTATAGTATAGTATAGTATAGTATAGTATAGTATAGTATAGTATAGTATAGTATAGTATAGTATAGTATAGTATAGTATAGTATAGTATAGTATAGTATAGTATAGTATAGTATAGTATAGTATAGTATAGTATAGTATAGTATAGTATAGTATAGTATAGTATAGTATAGTATAGTATAGTATAGTATAGTATAGTATAGTATAGTATAGTATAGTATAGTATAGTATAGTATAGTATAGTATAGTATAGTATAGTATAGTATAGTATAGTATAGTATAGTATAGTATAGTATAGTATAGTATAGTATAGTATAGTATAGTATAGTATAGTATAGTATAGTATAGTATAGTATAGTATAGTATAGTATAGTATAGTATAGTATAGTATAGTATAGTATAGTATAGTATAGTAATAGTATAGTAATAGTATAGTAATAGTAATAGTATAGTATAGTATAGTATAGTATAGTATAGTAAAAGGAAGAGGGAAGAGGTTCGATTTTGGTCGAATTTCGGTCGGATTCTGGTCGGAATGTAGTTAGATTTTGGTCGGAACCCAACGTCAATCCGACGTCGGGAAATGACGTCTAAAAACTTTCATTTCCAACCAAAATCCGACGTTGATCCGGCGTCGAGGTCTGACGTCAATCCAACGCCTTTTCGACGTCAAATGTTTTCTGGGTAGTATAGTATAGTATAGTATAGTATAGTATAGTATAGTAATAGTATAGTAATAGTATAGTAGTAGTAATAGTATAGTAATAGTATAGTAAAAGTATAGTAATAGTATAGTAATAGTATAGTATAGTATAGTATAGTAATAATATAGTAATAGTATGGAATGGTATGGTATGGTATGGTAAGGTATGGTATGGTATGGTATGGTATGGTATGGTATGGTATGGTATGGTATTGTATCGTATGGTGTAGTGTAGTGTAGTGTAGTGTAGTGTAGAGTAGAGTAGAGTAGAGTAGAGTAGAGTAGAGTAGAGTAGAGTATAGTACAGTATAGTATAGTATAGTATATGAAAGTTTCAAAGCTATAGTATAAGTATTATGGAAGTTATGGGTTTGTACAGTAGCTTGCACGCAAACTTTTACCTGAAATTCTAAGGCGAAAAAGGGCCATAATTTGATTATCATGAAAGAAAGAGTTATGGATCTTGGAATAAATAGTCAGGGTCATGATGGTAAACAAGTGTCTTAAGTTTCAAAGCTATAGTAATAATAATAATAATAATAATAACTTTATTTAGAGAGGAAACACAGTTGGGCAAGCCCAATCTTCCCTGTGGTCCTCTATTATTTACATTATACAATTATACAATTATGTACATAATAAAGCATTGCATATCAAAAGAACAAACAATATATAGATAAACAAGAGCCAGTCGAAAACGACTGCAAGCTCGACTATTCGAAGTCAGACATATTTAAGCACATTTTAAACTGGGCTTCATTCAAACTGGAGAGTGATTCAGGAGTTTATGACACCCAACACACACATGAACAAAAGTTTCATAATCCAAGATATGAAATCAATAAATTTTATGTTGTGGTGGTGGTTGATGTGGTGGGTGGTGGTTGGTGGTGGTGGTTGGTGGTGGTGGGTGGTGATGGGTGGTGGTGGGTGGTGGTGGTGGTGGGTGGTAGTAGGTGATGGTGGGTGGTGGTGGTGGGTGGTGGTGGTTGGTGATGGTAGTGGTTGGTGGTGGTGGGTGATGGTGGTGGGTGGTGGTGGTTGGTGGTAGTGGTGGTGGGTGGGTGCGTGGTGATGGGTGGGTGGGAGGGGGTGGTGGTGGTGGGAGGTGGATGTGGTGGGTGGTGGTGGTGGTGGTGAGTGGTGGTGGTGGGTGGTAGTGAGTGTGGTGGGTGGTGGTTGGTGGTGGTGGGCGGTGGTGGTGGTGGGTGGTGGTGTGGGTGGTGGTGGTGGTGGGTGATGGTGGTGGGTGGTGGTGGATGTGGTGGGTGGTGGTGGGCGGTGGTGGTGGGTGGTGGTGGTGGGCGGTGGTGGTGGGCAGTGGTGGTGGCTGGTGGTGTGTGGGTGGTGGTGGTGGTGGGTGGTGGTAATAGGTGGTGGGTGGTGGTAATGGGTGGTGGGTGGTAATGGGCGGTGGGTGGTGGAGGGTGCGTGGTGGTGGTGGTGGGGGGTGGTGATGGGTAATGATGGTTGGTGGTGGTTGTGTTGGGTGGTGGTGGGTGGATGGTGGTGGTGGGTAGTGATGGTTGGTGGAGGGTGGTGGTGGTGGTGGTTGTCGGTGGTGGTGGGTGGTGGTGGTGGTGGGTGGTCATGGGTGGGTGGTTGGATGGGTGGGTGGGTGGGGGTGGTAGAGGTGTTGGAATGAAAGTTATGGAATTAAAGTTATGAGGTTTCACCAGCTTGCATGCAAACTTTAACCCTAATTTCTAAGTCTACAAAGGGCAATAATTTGATAAAAATCAAAGAAAGAGTTATGGTTCTTGGCATACATAGTCAGGGTCATGATAGTGAACAAGTGTATTTAGTTTCAAAGCTATAGTACAAGAAGTATCAAAGTAACTAGCTTTCACGCAAACTTTAACCAGAAATTCTACTTAAAAAAAATGGCAATAATTTGATAAAAATCAAAGAAAGAGTTTTAGCAACAGTGACCTTTACCTTGATCAGAGACACCTGGGTAGCAATCCCAAGCTGCCTCTTAATATAAGCTACTCATACACCAAGTGTGGAGTCAAAAAACCAAAGCAAACTCAAGTTATTAAGTGGAAACTGAATTTCTATTTTAAGCAACAGTGACATTGACCTTGATCACAGACACGTAGGTAGCTTTCCCAAGTTGCCTCTTAATTAAAGCTATCCATATACCAAGTTTGGAGTCAATAGGCCAAAGCAATCTCAAGTAATTAAGTAGAAACTGAATTTCTATTTTTAGTAACAGTGACCTTGACCTTAATCACAGACACCTGGGTAGCAACCCCAAGCTGCCTCTGGATATAAGCTATCCATATACCAAGTTTGGAGTCAATAGGCCAAAGCAATCTCAAGTAATTAAGTAGAAACTGCATTTATATTTTTAAGAACAGTGACCTTGACCTTAATCACAGACACCTGGGTTGCAACCCCAAGCTGCCATTTGATATAAGCTACCCATACATCAAGTTTGGAGTCAATATGCCAAAGCAAACTCAAGTTATTAATCAGAAACTGAATTTCTATTTTTAGCAACAGTGACCTTGACCTTAATCACAGACATATGGGTAGCAACCCCAAGCTGCCATTTGATATAAGCTACCCATAAACCAAGTTTGGAGTCAATAGGCCTAAGCAAACTCAAGTAATTGAGCAAAGACTGAATTTCTTTTTTTAGCAACAGTGACCTTGACCTTGATCACAGACACCTGGGTAGCAACCCCAAGCTGCCATTTGATATAAGCTACCCATACACCAAATTTGGAGTCAATAGGCCTAAGCAAACTCAAGTAATTGAGCAAAGACTGAATTTCTATTTTTAGCAACAGTGACCTTGACCTTTATCACAGACACCTGGGTAGCAACCCCAAGCTGCCTTTTGATATAAGCAACCCATACACTAAGTTTAGAGTCAATAGGCCTAAGCAAACTCAAGTAATTGAGCAAAGACTGAATTTCTATTTTTAGCAACAGTGACCTTGACCTTGATCACAGACACCTGGGTAGCAACTACAAGCTGCCTTTTGATATAAGCTACCCATACACCAAGTTTGGAGTCAATAGGCCTAAGCAAACTCAAGTAATTGAGCAAAGACTGAATTTCTATTTTTAGTAACAGTGACCTTGACCTTGATCACAGACACCTGGGTAGCAACCTCAAGCTGCCATTTGATATAAGCTACCCATACACCAAGTTTGGAGTCAATAGGCCTAAGCAAACTCAAGTAATTGAGCAAAGACTGAATTTCTATTTTTAGCAGCAGTGACCTTGACCTTGACCCTGTGGTCATGATTTGAACAACTTTTGTAGACATCAGTGCCAGGATGCTTCAGGACAAATTTGGTTAAAATCCATCAAGTGGTTTCAGAGGAGATGTTGTTTAAAGGAAATTGTTGACGGACGCCGGACAAAGACGGGTCACAAAAGCTCACCATGAGCCTATGGCTTAGGTGAGCTAAACAGTGAAAGAAAGAGTTATGGTTCTTGGCATACATAGTCAGGGTCATGATGGTAAACAAGTGTTGAAAGTTTCAAAGCTATAGAACAAGAAGTATCAAAGAAACTAGCTTGCACGCAAAAATTAACCTGAATTCTAAGTCGAAAAAGGGCAATAATTTGAGCAAAATGAAAGTTAGAGTTATGGTTCTTGGCATACACACTCGGGATATGATAATGAACAAGTGCTGAAAGTTTCAAAGCTGTAGTATAAGTAGTATTGAAGTTATGGGTTTGTACAGTAGCTTGCACGCAAACTTTAACCTTAAATTCTAAGTCGAAAAAGGGCCATAATTTGATCAAAATGAAAGATAGAGTTATGGTTCTTGGCATACACACTCGGGACATGATGATGAACAAGTGTGTCAAGTGTTAAAGCTGTAGTATAAGTAGTATTGAAGTTATGTGTTCGTACAGTAGCTTGCACGCAAACTTTAACCTGAAATTCTAAGTAAAAAAAGGGCCATAATTTGATCAAAATGAAAGTTAGAGTTATGGTTCTTGGCATACACACTCGGGACATGATGATGAACAAGTGTGTCAAGTTTCAAAGCTGTAGTATAAGTAGTATTGAAGTTATGTGTTTGTACAGTAGCTTGCACGCAAACTTTAACCTGAAATTCTAAGTCGAAAAAGGGCCATAATTTGATCAAAATGAAAGTTAGAGTTATGGTTCTTGGCATACACACTTGGGACATGATGATGAACAAGTGTGCCAAGTTTTAAAGCTGTAGTATAAGTAGTATTGAAGTTATGAGTTTGTACAGTAGCTTGCACGCAAACTTTAACCTGAAATTCTAAGTCAAAAAAGGGCCATAATTTGATCAAAATGAAAGTTAGAGTTATGGTTCTTGGCATACACACTTGGGACATGATGATGAATAAGTGTGCCAAGTTTAAAAGCTGTAGCTATAGTAGTTTTTAAGATATGGGTAGGTTGCACGTAAACTTTAACCAAAGCGGGACGGCGACGCCGACGCAGACGCCGACGCCGACGCCCAAGTGAGTACAATAGCTCGACATATTCTTCGAATAGTCGAGCTAAAAATGACTTACTTTTGAAATCTGACCACTTCAGGCAAGCAATCAACTTCTATAAGGAACTTAAAAATCCCTTATATTGATAATATCCACGGAAAATATAACTTTCTGACACTTGTTTACTCCGTAAGATAGCAATAGTTCTAAAGTCCATGATGAAATTCAACAACAGCAACAAAGCCATTTTCATTTCGTTTAAATCGAAAACAAAATGACCCAGACGCTGACATCGTTCAAGTTCAGAACATCGTCGGTGTGATCTTACAACATTCCCGAACAAAATAAAAATAACACAGTAAACACCCGACGTCAAAACGACGTTGGATTTAGGTTGGATTTTGGTCGCGACGTCGGCGACCTAAATCCAACGTTAATCCGACTTTGAAAATGCGACGTCGTTTAGACGTCGGAAAATGACGCCTTATAGACGTCGGTTTTTGGTCAGATATATTTGACTTCTTAACCAACTAGGAATATTTTCGAATAACTTTTTTTCTCAAATTTTCTACGCATATACATAAATTTAATTAAAAAAATCATGATTTTGTTTTCTTAATTTGAATGGTTTGCTGTTTAGTGGAAGGGATATTATTAAAAACCTGTGCATTCGAATATAAATGTAAACAATCTGCGCCATTTGAAACAAAGAAACAAAGAACAAAGACAAAGTCGACTAACAAACACAGAAGGGGAAACATATATTTTATATTTGCCAGAGAAGAAGGCTTAAGCCAGTAAGTTTTTTTCGCACTCGTAGTTTGTTGTTTAATTCTAGTTTTGCTTAAATCTTGTTGAAATGCATGCCCACTACATTCATAAGACACGTGGAGTTGTTTTCATTAAAATCGTTTCGTCCCAAAAAAGTCTCGCTGTCGGGCTATTGTTACAAGAGAGGTTTAGTGATAAATAAAAATAGAACACTTTAATGGTATTTTTCAAAAAAGTTTTATTACACTGATAGTAATAAAAGGAAAAGAGAAGAGGTTCGATTTTGGTCGGATTTCGGTCGGAATGTGGTTGGATTTAGGTCGGAACCCGACGTCATTCCGACGTCGGAAAATGACGTCTAAAAAACTTTCATTTCCAACCAAAATCCAACGTTGATCCGACGTCGAGGTCCGACGTCTATCCAACGTCTTTTCGACGTCAAATGTTTCCTGGGAACAGAACCACATTTGTAATCCAAAATATTAGCTTATATCCAGCACATTTCAATGTTGTCATATGCCGCTTTGAAAGTTTACACAAATGACGTCATACAGTAGATCGATTTATTTAATAAAACACAACTTCAGAAGCCTTGAATTGGTAGATTATTTTAATTAATATCTAGACTATAGCGCAGTTAATTTTATAGTTTTATATTTACTTATTTTGGCATATGGGTAAACGGTAGGATAAATTCTTTGGGGACTAGCTTATGTATCACCCGATACGACCAAATTACACACGTTTTGATTTCGCTCTACTAGGCGATAGAAAGGGACAATTCACGGATTTTGCTTGTTTTTTCATGGTATGTGATAAATAGAATACATCATTCGTGTTCATTTTATACTGAAATTATTAAACTCGTCATCTAAATCGACGAAAGCCTCGTTTTATATCGATTTAGATGACTCGTTTAATAATTTCAGTATAAAATGATCACTCATGTTGTATCCTCTATATATAATAAAGTCTTTGTTGTGTACAAATAGTTGTGCTAGCCTTTTATCACACAGGCGATATAAGAAGATCCTAATCAGCCTGCACATGTGACATCTTAACTTGATCTACACTTTAACGTAATAAATGAAAGAAAGATAATTACAAACTGAACTGTTGAACAAGTTGTGGTTAAACTTACATTTACACAGGGTCCTGTTGTTTGTTCCAACATTTTCTGTTCCATACTGTGTGTTGCATGGTATACAAGTAGTGGTGGAGGTTGGAATAACTTCTGAGTAGGTATCAATTGAGCAATTTGTGCACACACCACCTGATATATACTGCCCTGATGTACACAGCGCTACAATGTAAAAATCTCTGTTAATAAAGTGGGCAAGTAAGAGAATATTCTAAACAAGTTTTATAAAATGATGCCAAACACATGCAAGTTAGTCCTTGAAACAACAGAAATAGGGAAATGTATATTTAGTTCTTAAATTAACATGTAAAACTGTTAAGTACAAAAGAAGTTTTCATAAATTGTGCAGCCAATTACATTTTGTTATAATTTTAAGCTGATGTGGAGAGAAGCAAAACTATGGTTGCTCTACTAAGAGGATACATATATCTTTAAAGGAAATTCCAATCACACACTGTATTATCAAATTAACTTACGAATGGAGCAGCTTGCACTTGTTGAAGAACCAGTGTTTTCTGTGGTTGTATTGGCTGGACATGGTGTACAGGTTGTAAGGAATCTGTTGTTACCAACATTGTCTCGGTATGTTCCTCTAGGACATGGCTGACACTGGTTTAATAAGGTGAGTTGTGAACCACTGAAGAAGGTGCCAGCTGAACAGTATACTGAAATTATAAACATAAACCTAGAAAAACAGTGCCAGTTGAAAATCCAATAAAATAACAATGGTTTGATGTTGTTTAATTGACATTTAAACGCTGCTTTATCAATTTTCGGGTTGTGTATTGATTGATACCAATAAATGTGAACATCACTATAAACTAGGCATTCTAATTGTGTTTCTATTATTTTAAAAATGTCATGTTATTAACCAGATAAATAATTTCTATTTTTAATAACATTAACCTTGATATTAAAACAATTATATTTGTCTATATTAGTTAACAGACAATATTAACTTTCTTAAAGTTTCAACACTCGTGTAGGGAAAAATGTAGACTAATGCAAGTCAAATCAAGCATCATCAATGGTGGCCTTGACATTGTACCTATACCCACTGTGTCATAGTGACATCAATGATGGCCTTGACATTGTACCTACACTCACCATGACCTAGTTACATCAAAGGTGGCCTTGACATTGTGCCCCCACACACTGTGTCCTAGTGACATCAAAGGTGGCCTTGACATTGGGCCCCAACACACTGTGTCCTAGTGACATCAATGGTGTCCTTGACATTGTGCCCATACACACTGTGTCCTAGCAACATCAAAGGTGGCCTCGACATTGTACCTATACACACAGTGTCTAAGCATCATCAATGGCGGCCTTGACATTTTACCTACACTTACCATGAAATAGTTACATCAAAGGTGGCCTTGACATTGTGCCCCCACACACTCTGTCCTAGTGACATCAAAGGTGGCCTTGACATTGGGCCCCAATACAGTGTGTCCTTGTGACATCAATGGTGGCCTTGACATTGTGCCCCCACACATTATGATCTAGTGACACCAATTGTGGCCTTGACATTGTATATATACACACTGTGTCCTAGCTACATCAATGGTGGCCTTGATATTGTACCTATACTCACCGTGTTCTAGTGACATCAAAGGTGGCCTTGAAATTGTACCTATACACACTGTGTTCTAGTGACACCAATGGTGACCTTGACATTGTACATATACAGATTTTGTCCTAGTGACATCAAAGGTGGTCGTGACATTGTACCTATAGACACTGTGTCCTAGCTACATCAATGGTGGCCTTGACATTGTACCTATACACACTGTGTTCTAGTGACATCAATGGTGGCCTTGACATTGTGCCCCCATACACAGTGTCCTCTTGATAATAAAGGTGGCCTTGACATTGTGCTTCCACATACTGTGTCCTATTGACATCAATGGAGGCATTGACATTGTACCCCACACACTTTATCCTTGTGACATTAATGGTGGCCTTGACATTCTACCTATACACACATGTCCTTGCCACATCAATTGTGGCCTTGACATTGTGCCCCATAACAAAACTGTTTCCTAGTGACATAATATTATGCTTGCATACTGGTTTTTTCAATGGTGGTCTATACCTCGCCACCTTTGTGCAAAAAACATTATAACTCCACCTTATTTCAGTTCTTCTTAAACATTTTTGCACTAAGGTGATTATATTGTGCCAGATGAACTTTGAATATCTGAGTTATGTTTATTTTTTATACATTTTTACATATTTAAGGAACAAAGTCGTGGTAAATCTGAAAGAAAGATAATTACAAACTGAACTGTTGAACAAGTTGTGGTAAAACTTACATTTACATAGGGTCCTGTTGTTTGTTCCAACATTTTCTGTTCCATACTGTGTGTTGCATGGTATACAAGTAGTGATGGAGGTTGGAATAACTTCTGAGTAGGTATCAATTGAGCAATTTGTGCACACACCACCTGATATATACTGCCCTGATGTACACAGTGCTACAATTTAAAAATCTCTGTTAATAAAGTGGGCAAGTAAGAGAATATTCTAAACAAGTTTTATAAAATGATGCCAAACACATGCAAGTTAGTCCTTGAAACAACAGAAATAGGGAAATGTATATTTAGTTCTTAAATTAACATGTAAAACTGTTAAGTACAAAAGAAGTTTTCATAAATTGTGCAGCCAATAACATTTTGTTATAATTTTAAGCTGACGTGGAGAGGAGCAAAATTATGGTTGTTCTACTAAGGGGATACATGTATCTTTAAAGGAAATTCCAATCACACACTGTATTATCAAATTAACTTACGAATGGAGCAGCTTGCAATTGTTGAAGAACCAGTGCTTTCTGTGGTTGTATTGGCTGGACATGGTATACAGGCATTAAGGAATCTGTTGTTACCAACATTGTCTCGGTATGTTCCTCTAGGACAAGGCTGACACTGAGTTGGTGAGGTGACTACCCCATTGTAAACAGATCCACTTGGACAGTATGCTAAAATGGTAAATAGACTGGTATAATACCATTACAGTTCAAAGCTGAAGATTATAGAACTGAGATTGGAAACCAGTCTCAAATCTCAAGCATCTGATTGGCTGAAATGGCCACTGGTCACCACTTCAGCCAATCAGACAGTAGTGCTTATGTTTAATTTGAAATTAACTTTATTTTCTTCTGTATAAAATGTGAGTTCTTACTGACTACCCTATTCTTGATAATCTATATTCAACTGTTCAAATATAGGGAAATAAATTAAAGACATCCCTTTAAAATAAAAAAAAAACAAGAAAAAGTTCAAGCTGAGCTTCACCTGGGTTTCTAGTCAATAAGTAAAGAGAATGTATTATAATGGATGGTTCAATTAAAACCCACCTAGACAGTCATCCACGCTGACAGCACTGGTTTTGTTGGTTCCTGTTGATAATCCATACTTTGCTGGGCATTGCTTACAGACGTCTGTAGATTTAGGTGAGGTAACAGGCTGATATTTATCCACAGGACAAGGGGTGCAACCTGATACATTGGGCTCATTACCTGCTGTACACTTATCTGCAAGGCAAAACATTTCCTCATTTACTTAAATTTGTTCAAAAGGGCTTAAACATGGGATCATGTGTAAAGTTTATACATGCCACCAAAGGCATATTATTTAATATTATGATGCCTACTTTATATTTATTTTTGTGCATGTGAAGTGTTTATCGTAAATGTATAAACAATATAAGCATTTTAATATTACCTTAGTATTGTGCAATAAAATTGCAAACACAGTGGCACCAAGCCGGTTTTTTATAAGTTCCATAAAACTTGTATTCTTGTCCGTAATTTATTTGTTTCATTGACATTGTTTAGCAAAGACAAATACATTTGTTGCTACTCTTGCTATTTGTATCTAGATACATTAGATGAGATCTACGCTATTTCCATTTCAGACATTATATACTTCTGCACAACACCCCGATGGCATAAGAATAGCATAACTTAAGTTCGACAAAGCAGTGCCCTTTACATCAATTAAATAGGGGTGTTGTTAAACATATATCTTATGAATTTCTACAATGAATGCACATTTTCTTGATTGGGTTATAAATACCGACAATAACTCTCAATAAAAGTTTCAAATATTTATTATAATTATAAAATGAAAATAAACACTTACAAACAGAGCAGTTGCTAGGACTGGTAGATCCTTCGTTGTCAGTAGTCATTTCCTGTACACCGACATTATCACATTTGGTACAGTTGTCAAACCTTGTATTCCCTACATTGGTCTTGTAATAACCACGTGGGCACATCGCACATACTCCACTATCTAGCTGCCTACCGGCCTCACAGTACCCTATCAAAGAGAATTAACTGTAATATGCAAGTAAATAAACTTCACACAGTCAACCAACTAACTTCCTACCTGCCTCATAGTACCCTGTCAAAGAGAATTGTAATATTCAAGTGAACAAACTTCATACACTCAACCCACCAGCTGCCTACCTGCCTCACAGTACCCTATCAAAGAGAATTAATTGTAATATTCCAGTGAACCAACTTCACATTAAATCCACCAACTGCCTACCTGCCTCACAGTACCCTATCAAAGAAAATTAATTGTATTATTCAAGTGAACAAACTTCACACTCAATACACCAGCTGCCTACCTGCCTCACAGTACCTTATCAAAGAGAATTAATTGTATTATTCAAGTGAACAAACTTCACACTCAATCCACCAGCTGCCTACCTGCCTCACAGTACCCTATCAAAGAGAATTGTAATATTGAACAAACTTCACACACTCAACCCACCAGCTGCCTACTTGCCTCACAGTACCTTATCAAAGAGAATTACTGTAATATTCTGAAAGTCAACAAACTTCATACACTAAACCCAACAGCTGCCTACCTGTGCCTCACAGTACCCTATCAAAGAGAATTAATTTTATATTCAAGTGAACAAACTTCGCACACTCAACTCACCAGCTGCCTACCTGCCTCACAGTACCCTATCAAAGAAAATTGTAATATTCAAGTGAACAAACATCACACACTAAACCCACCAGCTGCCAACCTGTGCCTCACAGTACCCTATCAAAGAGAATTAATTGTTATATTCGAGTGGACAAACTTCGCAAACTCAGCCCACCAGCTGCCTACCAGCCTCACAGAACCCTATCAAAGAGAATTAATTGTAATATTGTAATATTTAAGTGATCCAACTTCACACACTCAACCCACCAGCTGTCTACCTGTCTCACAGTACCCTATCAAAGAAAATTAATTGTACTATTCAAGTGATCCAACTTCAGACACTCAACCCACCAACTGCCTACCTGCCTCACAGTACTCTATCAAAGAAAATTAATTGTAATATTCAAGTGATCCCACTTCACACACTCAACCCACCAGCTGCCTGCCTGCCTCATAGTACCCTATCTAAGAGAATCAATTGTAATAATAAAGTAAGCAAACTTCACACACTCAACCCACCAGCTGCCTACTCGCCTCACAGTACCCTATCAAAGAGAATTAATTAAAATATTCAAGTGAACAAACTTCACACGCTCAACCCACCACCTGCCTACCTGCCTGACTGTACCCGATCAAAGAGAATAAATTGTAATATTCAAGTGATCAAACTTCACACACTCAACCCACCAGCTCCCTACATGCCTCACAGTTCTCTATCAAAGAGAATTTATTGTAATATTAAAGTTATCCAACTTCACACAATCAACCCACCAGCTGCCTACCAGCCTCATAGTACCCTATCAAAGAGAATTTATTGTAATATTCAAGTGAACAAACTTCACACACTCAACCCACCAGCTGCCTTGCTGCCTCACAGAACCCTACCAAAGAGAATTAATTGTAATATTCAAGTGAACAAACTTCACACAATTAACCAACCAGCTGCCTACCTGCCTTACAGTACTCTACTAAAGAGAATTACTGTTAACTTCCTTAAATCAAAATTAAATTTCATCATTCAAACTCCAAATCTTAATTGTGACCAAACACCTTTTTAATTTATGTACATCTAACTTTGATAACGTTGACCTGATATTACTCATGCCAACTTCAAACTTAAGGGTCATTCCATTAGATATCATGACTTGTAATAAAAAACAAAATTTTGATAATCAGTAATTCAATATCAAAAATTTTATTACAAATACTTTTTTTAAAATAAATGTATACCCCTGTATTTGGTCAATCCACTGAGAGGTATATTCTAAATAATGATACGACTTCCAGCAAATAGCATTAACAGCCCTATATGATCAATGTACATCGAATAAACTAAACAGCATTTTTTTGTAATGCTTTAAATCCAGGTTAATATTTGTATTTTAGTTATTGATCTGTTGAGTATGCATTTTTTATATACCCATGAATGATTTTAGCATAATAAACCATGTATGCACAAGACTGATATGAGGCAACAAAATCCGTATCCCATAGTGTGATTTTCTGATTCCGTAGTTCAACAGTGGTCTGTGATGTATATGCAATGTCATAAATATGTTAAATATGTTATACTACGTTTTGTACTCTGATCTTTTTTTCAAAACAGGAACTTTCTGTCGTTGTTCTACAACCATTAAGATATTCTTAAGCCTTTCATAAAATTGAAGGTGACTTACTATAGTAATTACTTATGTAATGTAAACTAGTACTGAATAAATTTGCAATGCACATGTAAACCACATCAGTCTCTTTGTCTCATATAATTTGGTTTAAACAATTAACTCAAAAGAACAAACAGACTGCAGACTGCAATAATATTTCATTTCATTATATACCCAGAAATGATTTTAGCATAGTGCAGCGTTAATCCGCATAATAGATGCAACTCGTCAGATTAGTAATTTTGTACAGACAATGTCGTTTTCCAATTCTTTATTTTGCAGCTTCCTATATTCTATGTGATGTCATATGCTACATAACACTCAGTTGTCTTAATTTTCCGGCGCATAACGAACTTCAAAATAGGAAAAAAAATTTTTCATCGCAGTTGTACAACCGTTAAGATATTATTACCCCATTCATAAATTTTCTACGCCATTCATAACTTTACTATTGCGCTTCTATTTTTATTCTACTATTATGTAAACCAGGTTGTTGAGTAAAATGTTGTTGTTTAGATTATTTAAATTTGTTTTGAGTGAGAAGGGGATATAATATAAGGAACATTATGACATTATTTCTCGTTGCGTATGTAAACCACATCATTCTCGACCTTCGGTCTGGCGTGATATTGTTAACATACCCAACTCGAAAAATAAAAACCTACATAATGCATTCTGTTATAATATTCCATATGTATTATATTTTAAGATATCTATATATTTATACAAGCCCTTAATATTATATACCAGTAAAAATCCTTTTATCCTTGACTCATATGAAATTCCTTTTATTAGTCTCTATAATACGACTGCAAGCACAGACCCATTATCATACGGACATTTTACGTTGTCTGTCCTTTACGTCTCAAGCAGTAACATTCAAAACTGTGGTGGAAATCGCACTGCTTTAAATTCCCATTTTTTCACTGCAACTTGAAAATTTCTGCACTGCTAAGTTTATTTGTTGTTAAAAAACATAAATATTCTCTAAAGTATCAATCAAATAAAAAATATTCCACAAATAACACTTTTAAACTTACTATTGTTTATGCCGTTTACATGTATATTTTAATGTGCTAACCAATGAAAAAGTCCCTTTTATAAATCGATACACTACACAGTCAGATAAGCTTATAGCGGAGTAACATAAAAACTGATGACATCGGTGGAGGCTTAAAAGAGTTTTGCATAAAAAATCGAAACCGTTATTTATAAAGGATTACATATATTGATACTACTTGAATGTTGCTTTTCAGGTATATAATTTTTAACAGATATATATGGTTTAAGATGCTGTACGGAGCTGCCAAAAGTTGCGACTCAAATTCCGATCGCTGGCATATTGACGTAGAAGACAAATGTTCCGCATTGATTTGAATAGTAACTGGGTTGGGCGCGAAGGACGAAGATCGCATATTTATCACATACCTTCCGGTGTGGGAGTGTAATAACACCCGTTATATATTTTCGATATATAACTAGTTATATATCGCAGCCGAATCACTATTCATCCGCGTTATCAGCGATCATAACAAATTTATGAAAATGACTTACTTTTGAAATCTGACCACTTCAGGCAAGCAATCAACTTCTATAAGGAACTTAAAAATCCCTTATATTGATAATATCCACGGAAAATATAACTTTCTGACACTTGTTTACTCCGTAAGATAGCAATAGTTCTAAAGTCCATGATGAAATTCAACAACAGCAACAAAGCCATTTTCATTTCGTTTAAATCGAAAACAAAATGACCCAGACGCTGACATCGTTCAAGTTCAGAACATCGTCGGTGTGATCTTACAACATTCCCGAACAAAATAAAAATAACCCAGTAAACACCCGACGTCAAAACGACGTTGGATTTAGGTTGGATTTTGGTCGCGACGTCGGCGACCTAAATCCAACGTTAATCCGACTTTGAAAATGCGACGTCGTTTAGACGTCGGAAAATGACGCCTTATAGACGTCGGTTTTTGGTCAGATATATTTGACTTCTTAACCAACTAGGAATATTTTCGAATAACTTTTTTTCTCAAATTTTCTACGCATATACATAAATTTAATTAAAAAAATCATGATTTTGTTTTCTTAATTTGAATGGTTTGCTGTTTAGTGGAAGGGATATTATTAAAAACCTGTGCATTCGAATATAAATGTAAACAATCTGCGCCATTTGAAACAAAGAAACAAAGAACAAAGACAAAGTCGCCTAACAAACACAGAAGGGGAAACATATATTTTATATTTGCCAGAGAAGAAGGCTTAAGCCAGTAAGTTTTTTTCGCATTCGTAGTTTGTTGTTTAATTCTAGTTTTGCTTAAATCTTGTTGAAATGCATGCCCACTACATTCATAAGACACGTGGAGTTGTTTTCATTAAAATCGTTTCGTCCCAAAAAAGTCTCGCTGTCGGGCTATTGTTACAAGAGAGGTTTAGTGATAAATAAAAATAGAACACTTTAATGGTATTTTTCAAAAAAGTTTTATTACACTGATAGTAATAAAAGGAAAAGAGAAGAGGTTCGATTTTGGTCGGATTTCGGTCGGAATGTGGTTGGATTTAGGTCGGAACCCGACGTCATTCCGACGTCGGAAAATGACGTCTAAAAAACTTTCATTTCCAACCAAAATCCAACGTTGATCCGACGTCGAGGTCCGACGTCTATCCAACGTCTTTTCGACGTCAAATGTTTCCTGGGAACAGAACCACATTTGTAATCCAAAATATTAGCTTATATCCAGCACATTTCAATGTTGTCATATGCCGCTTTGAAAGTTTACACAAATGACGTCATACAGTAGATCGATTTATTTAATAAAACACAACTTCAGAAGCCTTGAATTGGTAGATTATTTTAATTAATATCTAGACTATAGCGCAGTTAATTTTATAGTTTTATATTTACTTATTTTGGCATATGGGTAAACGGTAGGATAAATTCTTTGGGGACTAGCTTATGTATCACCCGATACGACCAAATTACACACGTTTTGATTTCGCTCTACTAGGCGATAGAAAGGGACAATTCACGGATTTTGCTTGTTTTTTCATGGTATGTGATAAATAGAATACATCATTCGTGTTCATTTTATACTGAAATTATTAAACTCGTCATCTAAATCGACGAAAGCCTCGTTTTATATCGATTTAGATGACTCGTTTAATAATTTCAGTATAAAATGATCACTCATGTTGTATCCTCTATATATAATAAAGTCTTTGTTGTGTACAAATAGTTGTGCTAGCCTTTTATCACACAGGCGATATAAGAAGATCCTAATCAGCCTGCACATGTGACATCTTAACTTGATCTACACTTTAACGTAATAAATGAAAGAAAGATAATTACAAACTGAACTGTTGAACAAGTTGTGGTAAAACTTACATTTACACAGGGTCCTGTTGTTTGTTCCAACATTTTCTGTTCCATACTGTGTGTTGCATGGTATACAAGTAGTGGTGGAGGTTGGAATAACTTCTGAGTAGGTATCAATTGAGCAATTTGTGCACACACCACCTGATATATACTGCCCTGATGTACACAGCGCTACAATGTAAAAATCTCTGTTAATAAAGTGGGCAAGTAAGAGAATATTCTAAACAAGTTTTATAAAATGATGCCAAACACATGCAAGTTAGTCCTTGAAACAACAGAAATAGGGAAATGTATATTTAGTTCTTAAATTAACATGTAAAACTGTTAAGTACAAAAGAAGTTTTCATAAATTGTGCAGCCAATTACATTTTGTTATAATTTTAAGCTGATGTGGAGAGAAGCAAAACTATGGTTGCTCTACTAAGAGGATACATATATCTTTAAAGGAAATTCCAATCACACACTGTATTATCAAATTAACTTACGAATGGAGCAGCTTGCACTTGTTGAAGAACCAGTGTTTTCTGTGGTTGTATTGGCTGGACATGGTGTACAGGTTGTAAGGAATCTGTTGTTACCAACATTGTCTCGGTATGTTCCTCTAGGACATGGCTGACACTGGTTTAATAAGGTGAGTTGTGAACCACTGAAGAAGGTGCCAGCTGAACAGTATACTGAAATTATAAACATAAACCTAGAAAAACAGTGCCAGTTGAAAATCCAATAAAATAACAATGGTTTGATGTTGTTTAATTGACATTTAAACGCTGCTTTATCAATTTTCGGGTTGTGTATTGATTGATACCAATAAATGTGAACATCACTATAAACTAGGCATTCTAATTGTGTTTCTATTATTTTAACAATGTCATGTTATTAACCAGATAAATAATTTCTATTTTTAATAACATTAACCTTGATATTAAAACAATTATATTTGTCTATATTAGTTAACAGACAATATTAACTTTCTTAAAGTTTCAACACTCGTGTAGGGAAAAATGTAGACTAATGCAAGTCAAATCAAGCATCATCAATGGTGGCCTTGACATTGTACCTATACCCACTGTGTCATAGTGACATCAATGATGGCCTTGACATTGTACCTATATACACTGTGTCTAAGCTACATCAATGGTGGCCTTGACATTTTACCTACACTCACCATGACCTAGTTACATCAAAGGTGGCCTTGACATTGTGCCCCCACACACTGTGTCCTAGTGACATCAAAGGTGGCCTTGACATTGGGCCCCAACACACTGTGTCCTAGTGACATCAATGGTGTCCTTGACATTGTGCCCATACACACTGTGTCCTAGCAACATCAAAGGTGGCCTCGACATTGTACCTATACACACAGTGTCTAAGCATCATCAATGGCGGCCTTGACATTTTACCTACACTTACCATGAAATAGTTACATCAAAGGTGGCCTTGACATTGTGCCCCCACACACTGTGTCCTAGTGACATCAAAGGTGGCCTTGACATTGGGCCCCAATACAGTGTGTCCTAGTGACATCAATGGTGGCCTTGACATTGTGCCCCCACACATTATGATCTAGTGACACCAATTGTGGCCTTGACATTGTATATATACACACTGTGTCCTAGCTACATCAATGGTGGCCTTGATATTGTACCTATACTCACCGTGTTCTAGTGACATCAAAGGTGGCCTTGAAATTGTACCTATACACACTGTGTTCTAGTGACACCAATGGTGACCTTGACATTGTACATATACAGATTTTGTCCTAGTGACATCAAAGGTGGTCGTGACATTGTACCTATAGACACTGTGTCCTAGCTACATCAATGGTGGCCTTGACATTGTACCTATACACACTGTGTTCTAGTGACATCAATGGTGGCCTTGACATTGTGCCCCCATACACAGTGTCCTCTTGATAATAAAGGTGGCCTTGACATTGTGCTCCCACATACTGTGTCCTAGTGACATCAATGGAGGCATTGACATTGTACCCCACACACTTTATCCTTGTGACATTAATGGTGGCCTTGACATTCTACCTATACACACATGTCCTTGCCACATCAATTGTGGCCTTGACATTGTGCCCCATAACAAAACTGTTTCCTAGTGACATAATATTATGCTTGCATACTGGTTTTTTCAATGGTGGTCTATACCTCGCCACCTTTGTGCAAAAAACATTATAACTCCACCTTATTTCAGTTCTTCTTAAACATTTTTGCACTAAGGTGATTATATTGTGCCAGATGAACTTTGAATATCTGAGTTATGTTTATTTTTTATACATTTTTACATATTTAAGGAACAAAGTCGTGGTAAATCTGAAAGAAAGATAATTACAAACTGAACTGTTGAACAAGTTGTGGTAAAACTTACATTTACATAGGGTCCTGTTGTTTGTTCCAACATTTTCTGTTCCATACTGTGTGTTGCATGGTATACAAGTAGTGATGGAGGTTGGAATAACTTCTGAGTAGGTATCAATTGAGCAATTTGTGCACACACCACCTGATATATACTGCCCTGATGTACACAGTGCTACAATTTAAAAATCTCTGTTAATAAAGTGGGCAAGTAAGAGAATATTCTAAACAAGTTTTATAAAATGATGCCAAACACATGCAAGTTAGTCCTTGAAACAACAGAAATAGGGAAATGTATATTTAGTTCTTAAATTAACATGTAAAACTGTTAAGTACAAAAGAAGTTTTCATAAATTGTGCAGCCAATAACATTTTGTTATAATTTTAAGCTGACGTGGAGAGGAGCAAAATTATGGTTGTTCTACTAAGGGGATACATGTATCTTTAAAGGAAATTCCAATCACACACTGTATTATCAAATTAACTTACGAATGGAGCAGCTTGCAATTGTTGAAGAACCAGTGCTTTCTGTGGTTGTATTGGCTGGACATGGTATACAGGCATTAAGGAATCTGTTGTTACCAACATTGTCTCGGTATGTTCCTCTAGGACAAGGCTGACACTGAGTTGGTGAGGTGACTACCCCATTGTAAACAGATCCACTTGGACAGTATGCTAAAATGGTAAATAGACTGGTATAATACCATTACAGTTCAAAGCTGAAGATTATAGAACTGAGATTGGAAACCAGTCTCAAATCTCAAGCATCTGATTGGCTGAAATGGCCACTGGTCACCACTTCAGCCAATCAGACAGTAGTGCTTATGTTTAATTTGAAATTAACTTTATTTTCTTCTGTATAAAATGTGAGTTCTTACTGACTACCCTATTCTTGATAATCTATATTCAACTGTTCAAATATAGGGAAATAAATTAAAGACATCCCTTTAAAATAAAAAAAAAACAAGACAAACTTCAAGCTGAGCTTCACCTGGGTTTCTAGTCAATAAGTAAAGAGAATGTATTATAATGGATGGTTCAATTAAAACCCACCTAGACAGTCATCCACGCTGACAGCACTGGTTTTGTTGGTTCCTGTTGATAATCCATACTTTGCTGGGCATTGCTTACAGACGTCTGTAGATTTAGGTGAGGTAACAGGCTGATATTTATCCACAGGACAAGGGGTGCAACCTGATACATTGGGCTCATTACCTGCTGTACACTTATCTGCAAGGCAAAACATTTCCTCATTTACTTAAATTTGTTCAAAAGGGCTTAAACATGGGATCATGTGTAAAGTTTATACATGCCACCAAAGGCATATTATTTAATATTATGATGCCTACTTTATATTTATTTTTGTGCATGTGAAGTGTTTATCGTAAATGTATAAACAATATAAGCATTTTAATATTACCTTAGTATTGTGCAATAAAATTGCAAACACAGTGGCACCAAGCCGGTTTTTTATAAGTTCCATAAAACTTGTATTCTTGTCCGTAATTTATTTGTTTCATTGACATTGTTTAGCAAAGACAAATACATTTGTTGCTACTCTTGCTATTTGTATCTAGATACATTAGATGAGATCTACGCTATTTCCATTTCAGACATTATATACTTCTGCACAACACCCCGATGGCATAAGAATAGCATAACTTAAGTTCGACAAAGCAGTGCCCTTTACATCAATTAAATAGGGGTGTTGTTAAACATATATCTTATGAATTTCTACAATGAATGCACATTTTCTTGATTGGGTTATAAATACCGACAATAACTCTCAATAAAAGTTTCAAATATTTATTATAATTATAAAATGAAAATAAACACTTACAAACAGAGCAGTTGCTAGGACTGGTAGATCCTTCGTTGTCAGTAGTCATTTCCTGTACACCGACATTATCACATTTGGTACAGTTGTCAAACCTTGTATTCCCTACATTGGTCTTGTAATAACCACGTGGGCACATCGCACATACTCCACTATCTAGCTGCCTACCGGCCTCACAGTACCCTATCAAAGAGAATTAACTGTAATATGCAAGTAAATAAACTTCACACAGTCAACCAACTAACTTCCTACCTGCCTCATAGTACCCTGTCAAAGAGAATTGTAATATTCAAGTGAACAAACTTCATACACTCAACCCACCAGCTGCCTAACTGCCTCACAGTACCCTATCAAAGAGAATTAATTGTAATATTCCAGTGAACCAACTTCACATTAAATCCACCAACTGCCTACCTGCCTCACAGTACCCTATCAAAGAAAATTAATTGTATTATTCAAGTGAACAAACTTCACACTCAATACACCAGCTGCCTACCTGCCTCACAGTACCTTATCAAAGAGAATTAATTGTATTATTCAAGTGAACAAACTTCACACTCAATCCACCAGCTGCCTACCTGCCTCACAGTACCCTATCAAAGAGAATTGTAATATTGAACAAACTTCACACACTCAACCCACCAGCTGCCTACTTGCCTCACAGTACCTTATCAAAGAGAATTACTGTAATATTCTGAAAGTCAACAAACTTCATACACTAAACCCAACAGCTGCCTACCTGTGCCTCACAGTACCCTATCAAAGAGAATTAATTTTATATTCAAGTGAACAAACTTCGCACACTCAACTCACCAGCTGCCTACCTGCCTCACAGTACCCTATCAAAGAAAATTGTAATATTCAAGTGAACAAACATCACACACTAAACCCACCAGCTGCCAACCTGTGCCTCACAGTACCCTATCAAAGAGAATTAATTGTTATATTCGAGTGGACAAACTTCGCAAACTCAGCCCACCAGCTGCCTACCAGCCTCACAGAACCCTATCAAAGAGAATTAATTGTAATATTGTAATATTTAAGTGATCCAACTTCACACACTCAACCCACCAGCTGTCTACCTGTCTCACAGTACCCTATCAAAGAAAATTAATTGTACTATTCAAGTGATCCAACTTCAGACACTCAACCCACCAACTGCCTACCTGCCTCACAGTACTCTATCAAAGAAAATTAATTGTAATATTCAAGTGATCCCACTTCACACACTCAACCCACCAGCTGCCTGCCTGCCTCATAGTACCCTATCTAAGAGAATCAATTGTAATAATAAAGTAAGCAAACTTCACACACTCAACCCACCAGCTGCCTACTCGCCTCACAGTACCCTATCAAAGAGAATTAATTAAAATATTCAAGTGAACAAACTTCACACGCTCAACCCACCACCTGCCTACCTGCCTGACTGTACCCGATCAAAGAGAATAAATTGTAATATTCAAGTGATCAAACTTCACACACTCAACCCACCAGCTCCCTACATGCCTCACAGTTCTCTATCAAAGAGAATTTATTGTAATATTAAAGTTATCCAACTTCACACAATCAACCCACCAGCTGCCTACCAGCCTCATAGTACCCTATCAAAGAGAATTTATTGTAATATTCAAGTGAACAAACTTCACACACTCAACCCACCAGCTGCCTTGCTGCCTCACAGAACCCTACCAAAGAGAATTAATTGTAATATTCAAGTGAACAAACTTCACACAATTAACCAACCAGCTGCCTACCTGCCTTACAGTACTCTACTAAAGAGAATTACTGTTAACTTCCTTAAATCAAAATTAAATTTCATCATTCAAACTCCAAATCTTAATTGTGACCAAACACCTTTTTAATTTATGTACATCTAACTTTGATAACGTTGACCTGATATTACTCATGCCAACTTCAAACTTAAGGGTCATTCCATTAGATATCATGACTTGTAATAAAAAACAAAATTTTGATAATCAGTAATTCAATATCAAAAATTTTATTACAAATACTTTTTTTAAAATAAATGTATACCCCTGTATTTGGTCAATCCACTGAGAGGTATATTCTAAATAATGATACGACTTCCAGCAAATAGCATTAACAGCCCTATATGATCAATGTACATCGAATAAACTAAACAGCATTTTTTTGTAATGCTTTAAATCCAGGTTAATATTTGTATTTTAGTTATTGATCTGTTGAGTATGCATTTTTTATATACCCATGAATGATTTTAGCATAATAAACCATGTATGCACAAGACTGATATGAGGCAACAAAATCCGTATCCCATAGTGTGATTTTCTGATTCCGTAGTTCAACAGTGGTCTGTGATGTATATGCAATGTCATAAATATGTTAAATATGTTATACTACGTTTTGTACTCTGATCTTTTTTTCAAAACAGGAACTTTCTGTCGTTGTTCTACAACCATTAAGATATTCTTAAGCCTTTCATAAAATTGAAGGTGACTTACTATAGTAATTACTTATGTAATGTAAACTAGTACTGAATAAATTTGCAATGCACATGTAAACCACATCAGTCTCTTTGTCTCATATAATTTGGTTTAAACAATTAACTCAAAAGAACAAACAGACTGCAGACTGCAATAATATTTCATTTCATTATATACCCAGAAATGATTTTAGCATAGTGCAGCGTTAATCCGCATAATAGATGCAACTCGTCAGATTAGTAATTTTGTACAGACAATGTCGTTTTCCAATTCTTTATTTTGCAGCTTCCTATATTCTATGTGATGTCATATGCTACATAACACTCAGTTGTCTTAATTTTCCGGCGCATAACGAACTTCAAAATAGGAAAAAAATTTTTTCATCGCAGTTGTACAACCGTTAAGATATTATTACCCCATTCATAAATTTTCTACGCCATTCATAACTTTACTATTGCGCTTCTATTTTTATTCTACTATTATGTAAACCAGGTTGTTGAGTAAAATGTTGTTGTTTAGATTATTTAAATTTGTTTTGAGTGAGAAGGGGATATAATATAAGGAACATTATGACATTATTTCTCGTTGCGTATGTAAACCACATCATTCTCGACCTTCGGTCTGGCGTGATATTGTTAACATACCCAACTCGAAAAATAAAAACCTACATAATGCATTCTGTTATAATATTCCATATGTATTATATTTTAAGATATCTATATATTTATACAAGCCCTTAATATTATATACCAGTAAAAATCCTTTTATCCTTGACTCATATGAAATTCCTTTTATTAGTCTCTATAATACGACTGCAAGCACAGACCCATTATCATACGGACATTTTACGTTGTCTGTCCTTTACGTCTCAAGCAGTAACATTCAAAACTGTGGTGGAAATCGCACTGCTTTAAATTCCCATTTTTTCACTGCAACTTGAAAATTTCTGCACTGCTAAGTTTATTTGTTGTTAAAAAACATAAATATTCTCTAAAGTATCAATCAAATAAAAAAATATTCCACAAATAACACTTTTAAACTTACTATTGTTTATGCCGTTTACATGTATATTTTAATGTGCTAACCAATGAAAAAGTCCCTTTTATAAATCGATACACTACACAGTCAGATAAGCTTATAGCGGAGTAACATAAAAACTGATGACATCGGTGGAGGCTTAAAAGAGTTTTGCATAAAAAATCGAAACCGTTATTTATAAAGGATTACATATATTGATACTACTTGAATGTTGCTTTTCAGGTATATAATTTTTAACAGATATATATGGTTTAAGATGCTGTACGGAGCTGCCAAAAGTTGCGACTCAAATTCCGATCGCTGGCATATTGACGTAGAAGACAAATGTTCCGCATTGATTTGAATAGTAACTGGGTTGGGCGCGAAGGACGAAGATCGCATATTTATCACATACCTTCCGGTGTGGGAGTGTAATAACACCCGTTACATATTTTCGATATATAACTAGTTATATATCGCAGCCGAATCACTATTCATCCGCGTTATCAGCGATCATAACAAATTTATGAAAATGACTTACTTTTGAAATCTGACCACTTCAGGCAAGCAATCAACTTCTATAAGGAACTTAAAAATCCCTTATATTGATAATATCCACGGAAAATATAACTTTCTGACACTTGTTCACTCCGTAAGATAGCAATAGTTCTAAAGTCCATGATGAAATTCAACAACAGCAACAAAACCATTTTCATTTCGTTTAAATCGAAAACAAAATGACCCAGACGCTGACATCGTTCAAGTTCAGAACATCGTCGGTGTGATCTTACAACATTCCCGAACAAAATAAAAATAATTAACAGAACCACATTTGTAATCCAAAATATTAGCTTATATCCAGCACATTTCAATGTTGTCATATGCCGCTTTGAAAGTTTACACAAATGACGTCATACAGTAGATCGATTTATTTAATAAAACACAACTTCAGAAGCCTTGAATTGGTAGATTATTTTAATTAATATCTAGACTATAGCGCAGTTAATTTTATAGTTTTATATTTACTTATTTTGGCATATGGGTAAACGGTAGGATAAATTCTTTGGGGACTAGCTTATGTATCACCCGATACGACCAAATTACACACGTTTTGATTTCGCTCTACTAGGCGATAGAAAGGGACAATTCACGGATTTTGCTTGTTTTTTCATGGTATGTGATAAATAGAATACATCATTCGTGTTCATTTTATACTGAAATTATTAAACTCGTCATCTAAATCGATATAAAACTCGGCAAAAGCCTCGTTTTATATCGATTTAGATGACTCGTTTAATAATTTCAGTATAAAATGATCACTCATGTTGTATCCTCTATATATAATAAAGTCTTTGTTGTGTACAAATAGTTGTGCTAGCCTTTTATCACACAGGCGATATAAGAAGATCCTAATCAGCCTGCACATGTGACATCTTAACTTGATCTACACTTTAACGTAATAAATGTAAACAGTGTATATCCTAAGCAGATGGCTGATATGTGCCAGGCCATTAAGATCGACAATGATCGATATGGTGATTGAAATACAAGTCATATATACTGTGGAGTAAAGGGTTAATACAGTAAAATAGTTGATTTTCTTATGTCGTTTACCTAAAGTCACAATCTACTTGTCATGGCCAACTGACCAACCAAGTTTTAGAAAATAGGCTTTAGTATTCTCTATTGATCAGACAATTGTTTTGACCAACAAACAAACCAATGTAAGGGCCGTTAGGTCAAACATTAGGGTTGAAATATTCCAGAAGTTTACACAAAATTAAACTTAGTTTGGTCCTAAACAGATATCAAAGGTACTTAATGTTTTTAAAACATTTTCCATTGAAATATTTTTCCAGGGTGTATCCTAAACATATATCAAAGGTACTTACTGTTACACTGTGATATATTAGTTGATCCAGTAGTACTTGTACCATACAGCTCTGGGCAAACCTGGCAACTTGGTGTACATGGCTGACACTGTGTTTCCGACGTTGGTAATGAAACATTTGAGAAGAAGTCCAAAGGACAGTTCTCACAAGACATAGATGTCATGTTTATCCGTTGACCTTGCTGACAAATTGCTTTTATAAGAAAATAAAAAGTGTGGCTATAATGCCGGTAAACAAAATTTATATTGTCCTTGTTTATTTATGACAAATTTTAATGACATAAAGCAATGTCCTAAATATACTGTTTTTTTTTTAAACAGGCAAGAATAACAGGCTATTTAAAAATTGTATATTTTCTTAAAACATTTAACATGGTATCAGCATTTCTATATATATATTTACATTTACATATGTGAAGCAGTATTTCCTTGGTAGATATCAATTCTTCCTTGATCAAAGATTAATATGCCAAACTAGTTTGCGTTTTGTTTTATACAGACTCAAACCACTAATATAATCTAAAAAATCAAACTTACGTATGCTGCAATTATTAGCAGCTATTGCCCCCTTTCTATCTGTTGTAAGACCAGCTTGGCATTTTACACAAGGTCCAAACTTATCTACAACTACATTGTCCTTGTAATAGCCACGTTCACACATCACACATGTTTCTGTCATATTTAACTGTTCATATCCAGGCGTACAGTAAACTATAATAAACATTAACAATATTCTAAATTTTTAATGAGAATTTTTATTAACTTTCACATGCCAAGTTCGTTATTTGTCAAAAAATGCAACCAGTGTAAGTTTGTAACATAACCCAGTATCTGTCAATTCGTATCAGGTCTATACATAATGTAATTAATTTTAAAAAAAAATAGCCTAAGTTCTTGTTACACATCCTTATGAAAATAAATGGACTGGTTACACCTCTGTACACTCCTGATAAGGTTTTAGGTCTTGAGCATAGAATTTTTTTATACACTTTGTAGTCCCATTGTTATAACAAGCAGCAGCTTCCACATTTTTATCCCAATTTCCCACCTTCTACAAGCCACTTTCTAATCTAACCGATTCATGGCTATTGTTTGTTTCCTTGTAAATGTAATTTTTTTCATCTAAAAATAATAAACTGCGAATAACTATAGTCCTAGAACTGTGTTATGAAGACAAGATGTATAGGAAAGTAATCACACAAATAACTGTCAGATTAAACAACAGACATTCTCTATCTTCCTCAAATTGGTAAACAAAGTTTTAAATGTTAATTGAGCAAAGGAAAGTAATGTGTACGTAGGTCTTGACCAGGACCAGAACACTAGATCTCTGACTTATAGTGCCATCCCACTACTAATAGAATTAGGATTGCACAACCACATTCCTCTGCTCTTGAACTAGAATATGACTTTTATTGTTGAACGAACAATTTCCCCCGACAATGCCTTGCTAATTTTAAGATCCCTCGGTAAAAGCAATATTATTTTCCTGTTCCATGTAATCTGATTAGATAAGTAGCAGAATATGAGTAGGCCTCAACCCTAGATATGAAACTTGGATCTTCAGCTTGGGTATTGATTCACGAACATTTCATTTATTTTTTCACAGATGAATCGGCGCTGAAAATACCTTTCCGGTGATATAAGATTTAACATAACGTGACCAGTTTTGACAACGTTGTTTACCGTTAAACGCCGTTTTCAGGTTAAAAATGATGTCGAGTTTTACCTTTTTTCTGTCGACTTTTTCAAAATTGTGAAAAAATTCCCGAATTTAATGTTTACTTAAAAAGTTTGAAAAAAGCAATTTCAATCGAATTAGCGAATAAAATTTGGGGGTCACCGACTTTGTTATTGCGCTATGGCCGTTTTCAGCACCCCTCCCCCTTTTAAAAAAAGTGTAATGAAATGTGACGTTTCTGTAAATTTATGACTCTTTATTCAAATTCTACAATATTACAGCAACTACAATTACTTATGATTTGTAAGGTACCATCATGTAGTTGCCTTATTAGTTAAAGATGCAAGTGGTTTATGAACAAAACTGTTCACTGAAATTTGCCTGTTTGATAAGAGTGACGGTCTTAAGCACATACGGACGCCGCTGTGTTTTTATGCAATAAGCTGATCCTGTTTACAATAAGATAAACTTTAGACAAGTGTGCGTTGTCTTTTATAATAACCTGTAAGCATGTTCAGCCACTCGTGTGTACTACATGCAGACAAGTAACACGAGTGTTAGAGTCGATTTCACTCCAGTAAGATATGCGTGAACAAGTAACTTCGGTTACCAAATCCAAGTGAAGTTGTCGCTTTTAATAACCTGTAAGCATGCAAGATCACCCCTGTGAACTGTATGCAAACAAGTATCCTTGGTTACTGGAATCGGATTCAAGCCATCTTCTTAATAACTTATAAGCATGCAGAATCACCACTGTGAACTGTATGCAAACAAGTAACATTTGTTATGGGTTCGTTGCTGGGGCTTGTGTTGTAGATTAATAATAGACTAACAAACGCTTGGGTAAACAGTGCACAAATTTAATGCTCCTCTTGTATAGAACTATTAGAGATAAACTTTCATCATCAAAATTATGTCTTGTTCAGCGAGGGACCTAGCCTATGTAATGGGATCTTCTTATTACAATATAAATATAACAGTGCATTGAGATCCTCTTCATGGTTACATACATACATAGAGCTACTATATATTACGGTACTCAGAATCTTGGCTTAAATATATATTAACGTGCGTGTACCTATTTCACTATGAAGTATACGTGTGTAGATCTAGATCTAGCTCTATTATGAAATTGGATCTAATCTGCTATGCCATTATATACTGAAATCCACTATTACTATTTGGTGGTCGGAGACCAATACAACACCTTGGATCTGCGATGATGTGGTACTTCACCATTTTAATGATAGTAATGCGAGGCTCAGACTTCTTATTTTTCAAATGGCTGAAATGACTTGTAGCCGGTGTGCATGTAAAATGCTCTTTTACTAATAATAAAGGTAGAACTGCATAACAGTGTTTGTCGTACCTTAGATTTCTCAGATCTATATACATATGTATATACTTATATTTTTGCTATGAGCAAAATAGCTGCTTTAAGATGTACTGCTTATAAGGCTGTTAAAGCACTCGGAATGTACACTGCGAGAAGAAGATGCAGACTGAATGATTTGCGCGGTATTTATACCCTACAGACAGTACCACATGACCGCATTATCTAATCACAAAGCTGGCTCTTAAGGGGGTAATGTGATGAGTCCGAGACAAGTCTCAAAGCTCTATACATAATACAATTCTATAATACTGGCTTCCTACTTGCTCCTTAATTAAATTGTAAAAAAAGCCACAATATTAAAAAATATAAAATACAGAAACACGCATATAAATAAAAAGCCACGAAAATTTTTACATTGCGTAATAACATCATACTGACGAACATGCTACGCTCATGGATATAGTTCTAAAACTCACAAAAACTGAACAAACATACATTATAAATGTGGCTCTAATGGGCTAACACTCTATTTTAAGTGTAATAACATGTTAATAAAATAGATTTTGACAAAATTTAACGTTTTCATAAAAAGCCAGACGCTGACAACCGGAAGTAGTTCTGGAGTTAGACAGCCGCCATTGTTTAAATAAACAAATATGGATACTGGATACCATGCTTAGAAAAGTTCAAATATCTTGAAATAATGTCATCCTATTGTGACAAAAACTGTTTCATATAGTGCACAAATAATTTGAACATTTGCACATTCATTGAATAGACGTTACTTAAAGGTTTACGGGAGTTATTAACCCTTAAAAACTCTCTCAAAGTTTACAAAGAAGATGCATGGAATTCATGAAATTTTACAAATTCGGCTGGAAATAACAGTCTATTGTTGTTCAAATGGTAAAAAATTGGTGAGTCCTAGTTTGTTTAATACACAATTATTGAAACATGTGCACTTTGGATGTGAATATACCACAGAGGCATGTATATTATTAATTGCCATCACTTTTCATGACCTTGTAAGGGTACTCAACCTTACAGATTATTTAAGAAGACGGAACAAAAATTAAATAAAACATGTTTTTACACATTTGGCCCTGTTTTAAGGACATGTAAATTAGCACGATAATTTCACAATTTTTTGGAGTTTTACATTGTTAAGAAACGTTCCCTCTGGTGTCAGCGTGCCTTACATATGTTTCACGAAAATTTTTTAAGTTATATTATTAAATTCGGCTTTTTTGGCTAAATCCTCGTCATAAGGCTAACTTCTACGAGAAACCTCTGGAGATATTGTCGTATCATTATGTTTCACGCGGGTCTAATTTTCGCGTAATTCGCACTAGAAAACGCGCGCGAAATGAAAGTGCAGTGAAAGTTAACCATGTGTTAGCTAATCATGAATGCTTTTGAATGTAATATACATGTAACTGCGCAATTTTATGGCACCGCAATCGCTTATGCGCGAAAACTGGTCCCCGCAAATTAAAATGCTACTACAGAAATAAAAAAAAGAGCAAAACTTGTCTTTAAACATGTAATTGTATTTGCTTCATTTAGCTCGATGAACATTACGACTGACTCGTTATGAAAATCTTGATGCCGCAAATCAAATTTATTGACACACTAGGTAATTTTGGTGTAGATGAAAAAACAGTCTATAACCAATATGTGTAAAACATTTACAACTTATTCATATTACGCGAAATCTCAATTAATTTATAATAAGGGAAATAATACAATGTTCAATTATTGCATCACAGGAGCTTTTGTTATAATACAAAACAAAAATCATAGAACAGCACAGACTGCGGTCCATATTCAAAATTGTTTGCAGTATTGTAAATTTAATTTTTAAATTTCACTTAAAGCATTTTTCCATATAAACGCATATATGGAATGGACGAACAGTGTAGGTCCCGAAGGATCTACACTGTTCGCTTTTGAACAGGTTATTCCTGAACAAAAAGCTAACAGTGCAGATCCTGATCAGACAAAATATTAAAAGAGAAATCGATTAGATCGGATGTGCAAGCTGATCTGGATCTACGATGTTTGCTAATGCGATAAAGTGCGTATTTATATATATTACATGAAAGGGGGTTAAACGAATTTCGGATTATTTCTAAGCAATTTACAGCAATTGTCTTCGTCTGATGCTGCTTCATTCGTGGTACCTTTCTATGTCGATTGTCGATACAGTAAAACTCGCATATTGCGCATAACCACAGACACGGCATATAAGCACGATCGAATCGCCGGTCTTAAACTTTTTTAGCAATCTATGGCGGATAAGAAATAGACACGTACAGGAACCACACGTTGCTTGGTCAGTGTACGTGTCAGTGTACGTGTCGCAGCAATTTCCGAGAAAGAACATATAATCAAGAAAACGAGGGACGTATTTATACCTCCGCGCCGCGGCCTTCGCGGTTGTTGTGTCGTTTCTCACTGTGTGCGATTCTCACTGTCACCAACTTAAGTTCAAGCAACATACCACTTAACAACTTGGCTATTGTTTTAGCTATACTTTTTGACGCTTTTATGAGAAAACTGCGAACTCTTCTATAATCAAAAAATAATTAAGAATTTGCACAATATGAAGTACAATGTATATGGGTAAATTAAATACAGTTACGACAGCGCTAACGGAGCATCCCATCATGGAACTGTAAAACCACCTTAGATGCAGGTAAAATCAATGTCAATTATTTGAAATTGCAGCTTACAAGCGAAAAAAGATGTATATTTGCAGAAAATAATGGGAGCAAATCAAACATACGCACGGCTGGTGGCTTATTTATCATCCCTTTAACATTTTGCAAGTCCAAATAAGGCCATAAGCTAACTAGAATTGATAGATATTGCTTTTATAGATCTGCTGAGGATACGAAATATATTTTTTAAAATTATTTTAGGCGTCACCACGCACAAATTTAGGCGCTACAGTATTTCTATTATGTGCATAGACTAACGATTTGAACAGTTTTAATCAAATGTGTATAACTTCACAGATATCTTATGCGTTTCTTAAGTAATTAAGAACACTATTAAATAAATATAGCACGCCTTTGCGAAAATGCTTTGACAATCTAAGAAGAAAACAGCAGAATTTATGAAATTGTAAGTATAACCTCGAAATACTTGATAATTATAAGTGTAACGTTCGAATATAAATAATTGACGTAAGTATTATACGCATTTTGGAATGTTCGTTTTTACCCTTAGTAACGTTTTTAAAGATATTTTTAACAAATTAACATAAGAGAAATCGATTAGATGTCATTTTTATATGATAATTCAATTCAACTTCCTCTGTGATGTCTTTTGACCAAGATTTTAATTAATGAACTAATGTTTTTCTATAATTACCAAAAATAACGTATTTTTTTCAAAAGGGGAGAGGGGTAAGTAGTAATGTCCGCACAGTTACATGTCATTTGGTGCACAGGCACGGGGGAGCAGGGAGCAGGAAGCGAGTGACTCATCATGACGTCATCGGCGTCATCGCCGCGGGATCTAATGACTCACCGGGATCTAATGACTCACCGGGATCTAATGACTCACCGGGATCGTATAACTCACCGGGATCTAATGACTCACCGGAATCTAATGACTCACCGGGATCGATCGTTAATTAAAAATAGTTAACGCGCGTGTAGACCCCACTAACGGTACTCCCCAATAAACCAGCGTCCTTTATAGCGAACCGATAATCGATCTCGAACCTTTAGCGAGGTCAACGTTGCATTCGTAATAGAAAGACCCCGTCAGGTCTGTTACTTAATCGGAAAATTAATTGCATCGATCGCATAGTACTGACCAATACACCAAATATCGATATAAGAGTTTAGCCGGGGGATAGTCACCTTAATTCGTATGAGAACAGAGCGCTTATTGATTCGTTTTAAAATGTTCGGATTTGTCTACGTGACCATAGATAGATGAACTATGTTGGTGGATGAGAGGGAGTTAAGGAGGGAGGCTAGAGAAGCTTCAGAGAGAAGAGCTGTTTGAAAGACGTTTTGAAACTTCTTTGTTCAGTCTTTGTAGAATATAAGTAAGGAAGCATTATTGTTCGCAAAAAATGAAAACAACATTTACTTCGCTCACGATTGGCCCGAAAATGTCGGATAATATTCTTTGGCCTGTTTAACGCGTATATTCTAAACACAACGTTTCATTCGTAATAGAATGACCCGGTCAGGTCAGTTAATTAATCGTATATAGGAAAATTTATTTTAGCATTTGCGCATAGTATTGACCTCGGGGGTTTATCCGAGCGACTGACCAATAATGTCGATATAGTCGTTATGCGATTGATATAGCTCGCGTTGTAGCGGTAATATTGAATTCACCAAACCATAATAATAATAATAATAATAATAATAATAATAATCATTAACTCTATGTTCAGACGCTGAACAATCGCGGCATTGATAAAATAAAACTCAGCACGCGATGACTTTAAATGAAATCAATAACCTAAACAATACCCGATATAATGAAAACTCAGCACGGTAAGGCCTATATCGATCCATAAACCTATTGCGGTATCATTTTATGTTGCTTAGTTTTCGCGCGAATTTTAAAGCTCATATTGAACGAATTAATGTAGTTCATAATCAAATACGAATAGTAAAGGCAAACAACGAAAATAATAACCTATGTTTCATTTTTAGCCCGGGGCGGATAGTGTTCACCGGGTGAATCGTTTTTCCAATAATTTGTTCAGACCGCTAGATAAGCTTAAATTTTGTGAATGATCGATTTAATGAATGAACGAGTGATTGATTGATTGAATAGGTGGTTGAGTGAATAGGTGGTTGAGTGAATGAGTGAATAGGTGAGTGATTGAGATAATGAATGGGCGAGGGAGAAAATTGAATTGGAGATAGAGTTAAAGATGTGTGAGTAATTGATTGATTGAATGAGTGATTGAATAAATGATTGAGTGATTGATTGAATGATTGGTACAAGTGCCGATTGAGCTATATTCGTTGTAAGAGGGAAACAAGAGCGATGATTAATAATCATGGAATCATCAATCGTGTTCAGAGTTATTAACTATTTAGACGCTTTAAGGGACGCTGGCGTAACGGATCGTAAATCCATGTTACAAAATATTTCGAGACTTCAAATGAAAGCGATAAGTTGTGTCGTGAAAAGACTCCCGAATGGTACTATCAACCCTTTGAGGCGACACGTAAGGCTGATAGAAAGCAGGCGATTACTATTAAGAAGTTCGGCTTCAACGAGAGTGAGTTTTACCAGGAAAAAGAGTTTGGTCAATCGATATCACTACGTGATTCCAGCGTTATTAACCAGAGTTTATTAAATACAGACCTTGATTGACGAGGTGAGAACGACTAGCGAACAATAAGCGAATGAATTGGGTAGAGTACGGCAAGAGGGCACAGTGGGGGTACAGTGAGGGTACAGTGAGGGTGAGGGTGAGGAGGAGGAGGAGTACATTCTAAGCGAATCGTGGGGACAGAACAACGCTGTTCAGCGCGAATTTTACAAATAACAGTGGGGGTACAGTGAGGGTACAGTGAGGGTGAGGAGGAGGAGGAGGAGGAGGAGGGTGAGGAGGAGGAGGAGGACATTCTAAGCGAATCGTGGGGACAGAACAACGCTTTTCAGCGCGAATTTTAAAAATAACACTCAAATATTGTATAAATATTTTATTTTTATTAAAAACAAAGACAATCAATGTTGAATAGGTTGCATTCGAATCATTTTGGACTTCATGTCCGTTTCGCGCCAGTCTCCAGTTTCAGTCTATACAATAGATGTTGTAATAATCTGATAGAAATGCAATGTTCCCAATTTCTTAAGATTTCGTCCACCTATCGAAATATAATTCCAACTATTCCATCTTTGAGAGATTCGAATGATCCTTTCGCGATAAACTGTATCGCATCCCGCACAAAGTTTGCCGAATACTCCGCTCCAGAATCGCCGTAGAAATAGTCAAAATAAGACTCCAGTATTTCCAAAATTAAATCCCTATTGAAGTTCCTTGGCGCGAACCTTCGTTATAGCAATGTCTATGCCGGATGAAAGCCGTTTTATGCTTAACCACTGTAACGGACTGAGATCAACGCCAATAATAGTAGCCGTTCCGTTAACAAACTTTCTTATATCCACGAAAACGTATCCGGCTCTGTTACAAACTGTCGCGTAGAGGCTTTCCCGTAAGTAAAACTGTTTCACATACAGGCATTCCGTCTCGTTCAAGTTAGGTTTCGCACCGATGTCGGGTATATACAGGCATTCCGTCTCGTTCGAGTTAGGTTTCGCACCACCGTCGGGTAAAGATTGTAACCATATAATAACTCCCGGTGCGGCGCAAGTCGTCATCAGAAGCAAAATACCGTACCATTTGATGCCTTCAAAGCGATATCGAATGTTTTTGTCTTTAAAAGCAAAATCGTCCGCTAGCGCGAACGATTCCAGCGTGCTCGGTTCACGATTCATTCTCGTGATTCCGTCATTCCCGCTCACTGGTCTCTTACGTTAACCATTCTATTTATTTATCGATTTAAGGTTAGCATTGTTTTAGAAATGTCATAGTATCGGCCGTTTCAATGTTGATGATGAGTTCCTCTTCGTACGAAGCGAACCAATTGTTTCGACCGGTTCCACACGTAGTTTGCCGCCATAGGATCCTGGCCTAGACTTCCGCTGTAAACCATCCATTGCCGATGCGTGCCGACGGGACACGATTTTTGCCACCGATGAAAGTGCGCGGACACTTCGTTGATTGTACGGTCCCATTCCGATTGCGCCATCTCCAATGCCTGGGCGAGAGGAGTTACCCAACGAATTTCGTGTCGACTAGTCATTTTGTCGGAATTCTTCGTTTTCGTTCGGTTTCGTTCGGTTTCTTACATTCTTTCTCTAGTTCTCCTCCTCCTCACCCTCCTCCTCCTCCTCACCCTCCTCCTCCTCCGTCACGTCTTTTTTAGACAACAACCATTCGTTCAACTCCGTTTTGTGCAGCCGCACCGCCTCCCGAATGGCTAGGTCGATAGGTAACCCGGAAGTTCTACTCAAACGTTCGGCGATTCCCACGATAAATGAATAACGGGCGTCGGTATCAATGCGGTAGATGGATAAAACGGTTTCGGCTAAATATTGCCTGACCACTTTTCTCAGTTCCGATAACATGTCGTTGATGACCATGCGTTCTGCCACTTTTTGACTCGATCCTTCTCCGACATAATCTACGGCCTGTACCCCCACTGTACCCTCTTGCCGTACTCTACCCGATTCATTCGCTTATTGTTCGCTAGTCGTTCTCACCTCGTCAATCAAGGTCTGTATTTAATAAACTCTGGTTAATAACGCTGGAATCACGTAGTGATATCGATTGACCAAACTCTTTTTCCTGGTAAAACTCACTCTCGTTGAATCCAAACTTCTTAATAGTAATCGCCTGCTTTCTATCAGCCTTACGTGTCGCCTCAAAGGGTTGATAGTACCATTCGGGAGTCTTTTCACGACACAACTTATCGCTTTCATTTGAAGTCTCGAAATATTTTGTAACATGGATTTACGATCCGTTACGCCAGCGTCCCTTAAAGCGTCTAAATAGTTAATAACTCTGAACACGATTAATGATTCCATGATTATTCATCATCGCTCTTGTTTCCCTCTTACAACGAATATAGCTCAATCGGCACTTGTACCAATCATTCAATCAATCACTCAATCATTTATTCAATCACTCATTCAATCAATCAATTACTCACACATCTTTAACTCTATCTCCAATTCAATAAAATACTTTCTCCCTCGTCCATTCATTATCTCAATCACTCACCTATTCACTCAATCACTCAACCACCTATTCACTAAACCACCTTTTAAATCAATCGATCACTCGTTCATTTATTAAATCGATCATTCACAAAATTAAAGCTTATCTAGCGGTCTGAACAAATTATTGGAAAAACGATTCACCCGGTGAACACTATCCGCCCCGGGCTAAAAATGAAACATTGGTTATTATTCTCGTTGTTTGCCATTACTATTCGTATTTGATTATGAACTACATTAACTCGTTCAATATGAGCTTTAAAATTCGCGCGATAATTAAGCAACATAAAATGATACCGCAATAGGTTTATGGATCGATATCGGCCTAACCGTGCTGAGTTTTCATTATATCGGGTATTGTTTAGGTTATTGATTTCATTTAAAGTCATCGCGTGCTGAGTTTTATTTTATCAATGCCGGGATTGCTAAGCGTCTGAACATAGAGTTAATGATTATTATTATTATTATTATTATTATTATTATTATTATTATTATGGTTTGGTGAATTCAATATTACCGCTACAACGCGAGCTATATCAATCGCATAACGACTATATCGACATTATTGGTCAGTCGATCGGATAAACCCCCGAGGTCAATACTATGCGCAAATGCTAAAATTAATTTTCCTATATACGATTAATTACCTGACCTGACCGGGTCATTCTATTACGAATGAAAAGTTGTGTTTAGAATATACGCGTTAAACAGGCCAAAGAATATTATCCGACATTTTCGGGCCAATCGTAAGAGATCGAAGTAAATGTTGTTTTCATTTTTTTGCGAACAATATTGCTTCCTTACTTATATTCTACAAAGACTGAACAAAGAAGTTTCAAAACGTCTTTCAAACAGCTCTTCTCTCTGAAGCTTCTCTAGCCTCCCTCCTTAACTCCCTCTCATCCACCAACATAGTTCATCTATCTATGGTCACGTAGACAAATCCGAACATTTTAAAACGAATCAATAAGCGCTCTGTTCTCATACGAATTAAGGTGACTATCCCCCCGGCTAAACTCTTATATCGATATTTGGTGTATTGGTCAGTACTATGCGATCGATGCAATTAATTTTCCGATTAATTAACTGACCTGACGGGGTCTTTCTATTACGAATGCAACGTTGACCTCGCTAAAGGGTCGAGATCGATTATCGGTTCGCTATAAAGGACGCTGATTTATTGGGGAGTACCGTTAGTGGGGTCTACACGCGCGTTAACTATAATTTTTAATTAACGATCGATCCCGGTGAGTCACTAGATTCCGGTGAGTCATTAGATCCCGGTGAGTTATACGATTCCGGTGAGTCATTAGATCCCGGTGAGTCATTAGATCCCGGTGAGTCATTAGATCCCGCGGCGATGACGCCGATGACGTCATGATGAGTCACTCGCTCCCTGCTCCCTGCTCCCCCTTGCCTGTGCACCAAATGACATGTAACTGTGCGGACATTACTACTGGGGTAATTAAAATGGTAATAGCACAATAACTAAGTCGGTGACCCCCAAATTTTATTCTCTTATTCAATTGGAATTGCTTTTCTAAACTTTTAAAAGCAAAAAAATCAAAAATTAAGTTCGGTAATTTTTCACAATTTTGAAAAAGTTGACAGAAAAAGGACAAAACTCGACGTCATTTTTAACACAAAAACGGCGTTTAACGGTAAACAACGTTGTCAAAACTGGTCACATTATGTTGAATCTTATATCACCGGAAAGGTATTTCCAGCGCCAATTTATCTGTGAAAGAATAAATGAAATTGGAAACCCATATTTTCAGCCAGCCCCGAAAAAGTGTTCGACGAGCATCGTTGACGTCACTGCAGAAAACTGGCGTTGATAGCTAACTTTGAAGGTAAACATCTAAACAACTATTTGATTTATCGAAAAACGATTCATGCTGGATTTATCGTCAATAAATACCATACCAAATTTCATGAAGAAATTCGAAAATTCGCAAAGTTTCGCGTTCCACCTTAATCTGTCAGAGTGACAGTCTGCCAGGCACAGGATCATTGACAACAAATCTTTAAATACTAATTTAATAACATTCTAAAATGTTGAATTTGACAACAAACATATATAGTGATAAAGATGCCCTTTGGAATGCGTAGCACACCTGTAGATTTACAAAATCTAAAAATAGTAATTAGAAAGCAGATGAGCAAATAACATAAACTCGCTTAACATCATATCGGACTATGGGATAAATCAAATGAACGGACAAGGGTAAAACGGTATACCCCCTCTTCTAAAAAGCGGGGGTATAATAAAAACGAAAATTATAATACCAATTAGTTTTAATTAAAATAAAGACATTTACTTTTGGGGGAGGGGGGCTTAGATTCTGTCACAAAAATATACTTTTATATTTATAATGATGCAAAAGAACTGTCACTCTGATAATAACGTCATCAAAAGTAATACAGTAAAACCCCACAATGACCAACCCGAATTTCTGACCAACCTGTTGATAAGACCACTTTTTCAATTTCCCAATAAGTAGTTTTGCATTAATTATTACCCCAAAGTTAAAGCCAACATACTATTAAAACAACTTTTGTTTTGTCCCAGAGTTCTTAACAGAAGGGTTTCACCCACTATAATCCTCAATCTTGTCTAGGGGATTAAGAGCATCTTTCACATTTAGAGGGAATAATGAAACCTCTCTTATAAACTGTTTACCTTAGTATTCAACATCTTGAATCCTCAATTTAAAACAAACAGAACTTACAGCTTAATTTTGGGAAACGTATAAACATTATTTTAACGATTGACCTTTTGTTATTTGTATCAAAATGAACACCAAAAATTGAAGAACACATTTAAAATGGGCTTCTTCTGGTGTAAATTCAAACTTTGGAAAACTAACAAACTATTGACGGCATATAGAATAGGATTATTCCAGCTAGTAGTAAACTGATTGAGTGTTCAAGGTCACCAAGCGCCAGCTCTGCATGAAAACCTCAAATAAAAACTTACCTATGCAGTCACTTGCGTTTGTTGATCCTTTCTGGTAAGTTGCACTGTTGTCTGGGCAAGCTTTACACGAGGTCTGGGCTTCAACATCTTGGTAGGAACCATAAGGACAGGGAATACATTGTATCATAGTATTGTTGAAATACCAGCCCTGGCCACATGGGACTGAAATATATGCAAAATGTGCTAAACAAAAGATTACTAACTGAGACTTCTTTTTGATCCAGTCATTAACATTCAAACTACTCTGTTTGCCCAAGCTTCAGAAAACTATGGGATAGATGACTTGTTTAAATTATAAAGATTGCCATAGCTCTTAAAATATTGAAGAGACCTCTCAGGCAGTTAAAAACATCATGAGTAATTATGTATTGATTTTATTCATTTTAACAACATTTTAGAAATCATTCTAAGGACAGTAGAACAAGTACAGCTAACACCTTCAAATATATGTCGAATAATCAGGCTCTAAGATTATAAAACTGAAAATGGAGACCAGTCTCAGATCTTAGCAATCCAATTGGTTGAAATTGAGCACATTCACACAAATGACCAAATGGAAAGCTTATGATCTGATACTTTTCAATAGCAGTTCTTTAACCTTGGGAATAAATCATATAGGCCAAACAGTGAAAATTTATCATTATTGTGTAGGGTTCTTTTACTCCATGGGATGAAGCTTATTTCCAATGTGATACCATGGCAGACAGAAAAGCCAGCACATCATTGAAGTCCGATCTGGATCTTCACTGTTTATTTTAAGATTCATTATTTCTTGGTCAAAGAAGGGATCAGTGAAAACCCTCAGATGTGCAGGCTGATCTTGATCTACACTGGTCACTCATGTCGTAAAAGTTTTTTTCAAAGCGTAAAGGGGGTTAAATGGAATCCTTTATTTCCATTTAGTTGGACACTCAGTTAAAGTTGGATTAATGGATAATGTGAAAGTTGAGTTGTTGTACTAGGTAAAGACGAGTTGCTGAAAAGGGCGAGAGCTTGGAATCTGTATTTGGTCAAGAGCTAATTTGCTGTTTTGGTTAGAGTTTGGGAGATTACGAGGTGAGTGCTAGATTGCTAGATGATGGCTGTTTTGATGGATTAGGTAAGGGCACAATGTAATAGCAGAGTTGCTGTATTAGGTAAGGGCACGGGGTAATCGCTGAGGTCCTGGCACAAGGTAAAAGCTAAGGTGCTGGATAAGGTGAGAGCTTGGTAGTATTGACCAAAATAAAAATGTTTCAATGTCTCTTGTTTCTGAGTGTACCAAAATACAAATGTTTCAAAGTATCTAATTGCATAGTTTACAAAAATAAAAATGTTTCAATGTCTCAAGTTGCCACGTGTACCAAATACAATTGTTTTACTCTCTCTAGATGCCGTGCGTACCAAATACAATAATTTCAATGTCTCCGGTTACCGAGGGTACCAAAATACAAATGTTTCAAGTTGGTTAGTGTACCAAAAAACTTGTTTCAATGTCTCAAGTTGCCCAGTGTACCAAAATACAATTGGTTTAATGTCTCTAGATGCTGTGCGTACAAAATACAATAGTTTCAATGTCTTCAGTTATCGAGGGTACCAAAATACAAACGTTTCAATGTATCAAGTTGCTTAGTGTACCAAAAAACTTGTCTCAATGTCTCAAGTTGTCAGGTATACCAGAATGAAATTGTTTTAATGTCTCTAGATACTGTGTGAACCAAAAATCAATTGTTTCAATGTCTCCAGTTGCCGAGGGTACCACAATAAAAAATGTTTCAATGTATCAAGTTGCTTAGTGTACCAAAACACTTGTTTTAATGTCCCAAGTTGCCCAGTGTACCAAAATAAAATTTATTTTATGTCTCTAGATGCTGTGCGTACCAAATACATGGTTTCAATGTCTCCAGTTACAAGGGGTACCAAAATACAAATGTTTCAATGTATCAAGTTGCTTTGTGTACTAAAAAACTTGTTTCAATGTCTAAAGTTGCCCAGTGTACCAAAATACAATTGTTTTAATGTCTCTAAATGCTGTGCGTACTAAATACAATAGTTTCAATATCTCCAGTTGTTGAGGGTACCAAAATACAAATGTTTCAATGTATCAAGTTGCCTAGAGTACCAAAATTAACTTGTTTCAATGTCTAAAGTTGCCCAGTGTACCACAATACACTTGTTTAAAGTCTCTAGTGGTGGTGTATACAATAATACAAATGTTTCATTGTCTCCAATTGCCGAAGGTACCAAACCACAAATGTTTCAATGTCTCCAGTTGCTGAGGGTACCAAAATACATATGTTTTAATGTCTCTATGTCAAATGTTGCAATGTCTCCAGTTGAGTTGCTTAGGGTACACAAATACAAATGATTCAATGTCTCCATTAGCTAAGGGTACAAAAATACAAATGATTCAAGGTCTCCAGTAGCAAATGATAGAGCCTCTAGCTGGGAGCGAACCCGCAACGTCACGGCGACAGCGCCTAGCCCTGCAATACCTAAAGTGTACTAATCTACAAATGATTCAATGTCTCCATTAGCTAAGGGTACAAAAATACAAATGATTCAAGGTCTACAGTAGCAACGGGTACTAATCTACAAATGATTCAATGTCTCCATTAGCTAAGGGTACAAAAATACAAATGATTCAAGGTCTCCAGTACTAACGGGTACTAATCCACAAATGATGCACTGTCTCCAGTAGCTTAGGGTACAAAATATATATAATTCAATGTCTCCAGTTGCTAAGGGTACAAAAATACCAATAATTCAATGTCTCCAGTAGCTAAGAGTACAAAAATACAAATGATTTAATGTCTCTAGTAGCTAAGGTAAAAAATCACAGATGATTCAATGCTACCAGTAGCTTAGGGTACAAAAGTTCAAATGATTCAATGTCTCCAGTTTCTCAGGTTACAAAAATACAAATGATTAAATTTCTCCAGGTGCTATGGATGCAAAAGTTCAAATGATTCAATGTCTCCAGTTGCTCTGGTTACAAAATACAAATGATTCAATGTCTCCAGTAGCTAAGGGTACAAAAAAAACCAAATGATTCAATATCTCTAGTTGCTTAGGGTACAAAATACATATAATTCAATGTCTCCAGTAGCTAAGGGTACACAAATACAAATGATTCAATGTCTCCAGTAGCTAAGGGAACACAAAACAAATGATTCAATATCTCTAGTTGCTAAGGGTACAAAATCCAAAGATTCAATGTCTCCTGCAGCTAACTGTACAAAAATACAAATTATTTAATTGTTTCCATAACTTTAGGGTAAATAATACAAATGATTCAATGTCTCTAGTAGCTAAGAATACAAGGTTCAAATGATTCAATGTCTTCACTTGCTCAGGTTACAAAAATACAAATGATTCAATGTCTCCAGTAGATAAGGGAAAAACGTTCGAATGATTCAATGTCTCCAGTAGGTAAGGGTTCAACAATTCAAATTATTGAATGTTTCCAGCAGCTAAATGTACAAAAATACAAATTATTCAATGTCTACAGTAGCTAAGGGTAAAAAATTATAAATGATTCAATATCTCCAGTAGCTAAGGTACAAAGGTGAAATATGGATATCAGGAATCGCCACATTCAGAAAAACAGCCTCCCCACACAGCCAAGAAGAAGAGAGGGGTAGAGAGCATGGTTAATAGGATGATCAGTTCCAAATAAGACAACACTAACAATAAACAAAAATGAGAACAAAAGTTCAAATGTGTCAATGTTTCCAGTTGCACAGGGTACAAAAATACAAATGATTCAAAGAGATTCAATGAGAACAAAAGTTCAAATGAGTCAATGTTTCCAGTAGTACAGGGTACAAAAATACAAATGATTCAATGTCTCCAGTCGCTAATGGTATAAAATACAAATGATTCTATGTCACCAGTTGCTAAGGGTACACGAATACAAATGATTCAATGTCTCCAGTAGCTAAGGGTACAAAAATACAAATGATTCAATGTCTCCAGTAGCTAAGGGTACAAAAATACAAATGATTCAATGTCTCCAGTAGCTAAGGGTACAAACATACAAATGCTTCAATGTCTCCAGTAGCTAAGGGTACAAAATACATATGATTAAATGTCTCCATTGTGTGCTTTTGCATGCAGCATTGTTGAGCCGATGTGTGGATTGGAGCTATTTCACCAAGACAACTTGTACTTGTTTTGTGATACGAGAACCTGTTGGGGTAAATGTGAAGTTGGTGCACCTTAGGACCTGGTTTGAACCCCCAGTGGCAATTTGTTTTGCCACAGACCGTTCCAAGGCGGCATATCCAGTAACTAAAGGTACAAATGTTCAAATGATTCAATGTCTCCAGTAGCTAAGGGTAAAAAAAATATAAATGAATACATGTCTCCAGAAGCTAAGGGTACAAAAATACAAATGACTAAATGTCTCCAGTAGCTAACGGTACAAAATACAAATGATTTCAGGTCTCCAGTAGCTAAGGGTACAACAGTTAAAATGATTCAATTTCTCCAGTTGCTCAGGTTACAAAAATACAAATGATTTAATGTCTCCAGTATCTAACTGTACAAAAGTTAAAATTGTACACAAGTTCTAATGATTCCATTTCTCCACTTGCTCATGTTACAAAAATAAAAAATATTTTAATGTCTCCAGTAGCTATGAGTACAAAAAATTGAAATGATTCAATGTCTCCAGCAGCTAAGGGTATATCAATACAAATGATTCAATGTCAACAGTGGCTTAGATTTCTAAATTACAAATGATTATATATCTCCAGTAGCTAAGGGTACTTTCAAATGATTCAATGTCGCCAGTTGCACATGGTACAAAAATACAAAAAGGTCAATGTCGAAAGTCGCGAAGGGTACTAAAATACAAATGATTCAATGTCTCCATTTGCTACAGGTACACAAATACAAATGATTCAAGGTCTCCAGTAGCGAAGGGTACAAAATACAAATGATTCAATGTCTCCAGTTGCTAAGGGTACAAAAAATGATTCAATGTCTCCTTTGTGTGCTTTTGCATGCATGCAACATTGTTGAGCCGATGTGTGGGTTGGCATTATTTCACCAAGACAACTTGTACTTGTTTTGTGATACGAGAACTTTTGGGGGCAAATGTGAGGTTGGTGCATCCTAGGACCTAGTTTTAACCCCCAGTGGCAATTTGTTTTGCCACTGACCGTTCCAAAGCGGTATCTCCAGTAGCTAAGGGTACAAAAGTTCAAATGATTCAATGTCTCCAGTAGCTAAGGGGGTAAAACATACAAATGATTCAATGTCTCCAGTAGCTAAGGGTAAAAAATACAAATGATTTAATGTCTCCAGTCGCTAAGGGTACAAAATACAAAAGATTCAATGTCTCTAAAAGCTAATGGTACCCAAGTACAAATGATTCAATGCCTCTAATAGCTAAGGGTACAAAATACATATAATTAAATGTCTCTTGTAGATAAGGGTACAAAAATACAAATAATTTAAATGTCTCCAGTATCTTAGGGTAAAAAATACAAATGATTCAATGTCTCCAGTAGCTACATGTTCAAAAGTTCAAATGATTCCATGTCTCCACTTGCTCAGGTTACACAAATACAAATGATTAAATTTCTCCAGTAGCTAAGGGTACACAAATACAAATGATTCAATGTCTTCAGTAGCTAAGGGTACACAAATACAAATGATTCAATGTCTCCAGTAGCTAAGGGTACAAAAATACAAATGATTCAATGTCTTCAGTAGCTAAGGGTACACAAATACAAATGATTCAATGTCTCCAGTAGCTAAGGGTACAAAAATACAAATGATTCAATGTCTTCAGTAGCTAAGGGTACACAAATACAAATGATTCAATGTCTTCAGTTGCTAAGGGTACAAAAATACAAATGATTCAATGTGTCCAGTAGCTAAAGGTACAAAAATACAAATGATTCAATGTGTCCAGTAGCTAAAGGTACAAAAATACAAATGATTTCATGTCTCCAGTAGCTAAGGGTACAAAAATACAAATGATTCAATGTCTCCAGTTGCTAAGGGTACAAAAATACAAATGATTTAACGTCTCCTTTGTGTGCTTTGCATGCAACATTGTTGAGCCGATGTGGGGGCTGGAGTTATTTAACCAAGACTTGTACTTATTTTGTGATACGAGAACCTGTGGGGCAAATGTTAGGTTGGTCTACCCTAAGACCTGGTTTGTTTTGCCACTGACCGTTCTAGGGCGGTCTCCCAAAAAGTTCTCATTTTCGTTTGTAGCTTGAGGCGTCCTATTTGAATTTACAAACTTATAACAAACATGCTCTTACTCTCTCTCTCTCTCTCTCTCTGTCTCTGTCTCTGTCTCCCTCTCTGTCTCTCTCTCCTTCTCTCTCTCTCTCTCTCTCTCACTCTCTCTCTCTCTCTCTGTCTTCCTCTTCTTTTTCGCTGCGTGGGGAGGCTGTGTTTTGTGAGTGTGGCGATTTCTGATATGCATATATTACTTTTTTCCAGTAGCTTGGGATAAACAAGAATTAGTCAATGTCTCCAGTTGCTAAGGGTACAGAAATACAAATGATTTAATGTCTCCAGTAGCTTAGTGTACAAAAATACAAATGACTCAATGTTTCCAGTAAATAAGGGTACGAAAGTTCAAATTGTTCAATGTCTCCAGTAGCTCATGGTAAAAAATACAAATGATTCAATGTCTACAGTAGCTTTGGGTACAAAAGTTCAAATGATTCAATTTCTCCAGTTGCTCAGGTTACAAAAATACAAGTGATTCAATGTCTCCAGTCGCTAAGGGTATACAAATACAAACGATTCAATATCTCCAGAAGCTTATATGTGTACAAAATTACAGACGATTCAATGTCTCCAGTAGCTTAGGGTACCAAAGCACAAATTTATGCTTTAATGGCTTTAGTTGCTTAGTGTTCTAAAACACAAATGTTTCAATTCATCTAGTTGCTAAGGGTACCAAAATATAAATGTTGCATTTTTCTTCAACTGAATGGTTTCAGTGTAAATTGATGTTAGTACTTATCACACCTTATGTTTGTCTGCTTTGTGTATTCTGGATACACTTTACTGAGGAAAGGTAGATTATACGTAACATGTCTCATAATTTATATAAGCCAATGTTCTTCATCATTTTCGGTCACTAGAACAAAAACTCTTTACACTTATCTGTGGTACTTACCACACACTGATTCATCATTGTAAATTGTTAGAGTGTTTCCAGTTGGACACTGTGCGCTCGTAGTAATTGCAAGGGTACCATCAACTAGTTGTGCACTGGCAATATTCTATAACAGAAACACTGGAATCAATTCTAATGGAAAGTGTTAAATTTAACAGTAATCACTACAATGTATAATTGAGTATCGAATGGAGAATTTTTGTGTTAAAGGCAACTGACATCCTAACTTTTCAAATTGTATCTAATAATTGGCAAAACAAGAGCATTGCAAAGTGAATAAATTATGCTCCAGTCAGTGCAACACACAAGATTTGATAACTGTTGGCACAAACAATGTCAAGCAATCTTCAGTCCACAAGATTGACAGATGGAGAACTATTTAACTTTGAAGCAGAAAACCTTCAACTAAGCCCCTCTTATATTATTTGATTAATGCTCTGATCAAGATATGGAAGCAATTTGAAAAACAAAATCCGTAAGAGCATTGTTTTAGTACCTGGTAAACAAATAAAAACAACTGTGTCTGCTTCGCCGCTCTATATTTCTTTCTTTCTTGTATATGAAAATCTTTTCCATCAATACCATTTATCTTTTTTTTAAGTAATTTCTTGCTTCAAATAAGAAAAAAAATTACTTACCGATTCCAAGGTCAGAAATAGCTAGCACCCCTTTAACCTCAAATCGCGAATGAACTACACACTCTCTTTAAAAGGAGGAAGTTTGGGAAATGTTAAACGCATACGAAATGGAGAAAAAAATAAATATATTGATATAAAATTACAGCGCTAATTTCTGACGAAATAATGATAGAGCTGGTGTAGATCATGTTTTTATACAAGGGCGGGAATACTACCTCGTTTATAAACGAAAATCACTGTTTTTCTACTTGCATAATTTTATGTGACAAATATTTCAAAAATAGCTAGGTTAAAACGAATAGTTTCCAAGTTCTGTGTATAAAGCTGTTGATATAACTCGCCATGAAATTTACCGGTACATTGGAAGTTAATAACGATTTCTTAGTGTTTGCCCGGATACAGTGTATATTACATAGTGTTACTTATCTGGATCCCAATGCAACTATAAAACATTTGATCTGTCGCTAGTCTAGAGATTTCTCTCAATATTATCTACACAGCCATCCTACGCAAAGAATTGTAGAAAAAAATAGACTGGCTAAAATACAAATAACACTGTGTCATAAAAATTAAAAGACAAAACAACATATCATCAGACTAGTGGCTAGTCTAACATTTCAGCATGTATACAACGTTAAAATATCTACTTTCATTTGATACCAAATTCCACTATTTTCTAGAAAATATTTAGGTACATTCCAACTTACAAATTTGTTGTCAATTATACCTTAAGGGCTTACCACACTCCTCTCAATCATGTTCATCGATAAAAAGAAATTTTCAAAATCCTTATAACGGCAACATGCCGTTGAATGAAACTTTGCACAAATGTATGTTATTAATGTATGTTTATTTTGCAGATGGTAAGACAGTTAGAACATCAAAGAAAAATAGCGAGATCTAAGAATTCCTTAAACTTCTATTTGCATAAATTCGCAAAAACTAAACAACACAAAACATCATTTTAAATGCCCACGTGAGTATAATATTGACAACAACATCGTGTGTCCTCGTGACATACATATGTAAACTGTATGATATATTTGTAAAAGTTTGTTTGACCTTCTGTTTCCTGGTCACTTCTATGTCGCTTAAATCTTGATTTCTATTTTCGTAGTTGAAAGTTCTTTACAAAATACACAACATTTTCTTCTCAGTATCATTGCACTCAGGCGGAAATTTAAAATAATAATTTGTATTGTCTAATTTTTGTGAATTTATGTAAATAAAAGTTTAGGGAATTTTTTGGTCCAGCTTTTTTTTAATTTACATTTTTTTGGAATAACTATCAAAGAGGAGTGTAGTTGACCCTTAACACTTTGTACTTCTTAAGACGATCATAAAATTGCAGCATTGATCGCAGGGTATCCCTCACCATTTTAGTATTACTAGAAAATGCGCAAGTCGTGCAGGATTGTTCGAGAATCACCAACAGTTGTTCAAGAAAGTAAAATATACATAGGAATCGCCAAACTCAGTTAACATAGTCTCCTCCGGCAGCGAAAAAGAAGAGGAAAGGAGAGCAACGGTCAGTAGCAAAAAAAATGCCACAAGGGGGTTTAACCAGGTTCTATGGTACACCAACCTCGCACTTTCAGGAACTAATATGACGAAACAAGTACAAGTTTTCTTAGTGCAATGAAGGTGCACATTGTTGTGATTTTGAAAATATTGGTTTGTACAAAACAACCAGGGCTTTGCAAATTCCTACCAAACGGTCTTTCTAGGGAAGTTATAATTTGACAAATAATATATTACTTGAAAGATCATTACATATTCTGTTAATTGATCGGAAAAGAAGTTTACTGAACGCGTATAGAACTTTTTTTGTCGGAATGCATCTAAGACGGATTCCTTATTGTTTTTATGTAAATTGTGAGTTTATGCAGTGGAGCATGTTGCTTTCATCAATTTAAACTAAAAGCTCTTGCATATTTTGTATTAACCGACATAAAATTATTCTCTGAAAAAAGTCTGAGAAACAAAAAATATACCATAGTACTTCTCTGACTTAGCTTGACAGCTACGTGCCTTGTCGAACAAAATCCTCACGTACTATGGAATCAATGCGTTACCATTTTATGATCATCTAGTCTATGATAAAAAAGGTGAAATTTGCATATCAGGAATGGCCACATCCAGCGTTTACAGCCTCCCCACACAGCCAAAAAGTAGAGAGGAAAATAGAGCATGGGTTTACAATAATCCAGGTTCTAGGGTGCACCAACCTCACACTTGCCCCGACAGGTTCTCGTATAACAAAACAAGTACAAGTTGTCTTGGTGAAATAACTCCAACCCACCTATCGTCTCAACAATGCTGCATGCAAAAGGCACACAAACATATAAAAAAATGTTCAAGGTATAAACTTATTAGAAGATCATACCGCCATTAAAAACCGTCTTTGACGCGAGAAACATGATCAGTCAATTTCGGCCGGTATTTTTGATCTTCTTAAAACTGCCACAAGATGCCACGCGGCGTTTGTTTAACGGATATTGTTTGTGAAATTGCAGCCATTTCGCTTGGGAGTCAGCCAGGTGGTTTTGATCCTTTTTTCCAGTTACGATAATCCAGAAGTTAATACTGATAACAAACAAAGTGAAAGTGATTTTCTTCCAATTAGCAATGTCAATTAATAAAGTATTGTTAGTTGAGTTCAACCAGTTCTAGTATCGCTTTAAATCATTAATTTATATAACATTATTTCTCTTCCAAATAGCCAAATAGTCGTTAAGCGTTTTAAAAATGTTTTTATCAGAATTTTGTGTGGAACATCCTGTCATTGTTTCGTAGAATTTCAATTCATAAAGGTACGTACTTAACTTGATTTATGCAGAAAAAATATGCCTCTTGAAGTAGAATCTGACTTTTGGATACTTCACGTTTTCATAAATAAATGATCATTAATAAATGATAAACATTTAATGGCCTGTACATTTCATGTCTTTCTTCGGTGTATTAACAAATGCGTAAGGTATTGGACAATAACAACTCTAAAAATGATTCAAATGAAAAGTGTAATAACAATAAATATTCCTTGAAACGTACCGGGTGAATCTCAATAATAGGAAAAATTATAAAACACCAGTTTAAAGTTTAAAAAAATTGGGGGTAGAATCTATGTTTTGTATAATTTTTTTAACATGAATACCAATATACTAATCGTGTATACATTTTTTCTATAATTTTATGGTCATCTGACAAGAACAACAGAACTCAGAAACATAGTTTTTTTCAAGTCAAAGTAATGTTTTAGTTCTCTAGTTCTTTTTTATGGGGTTTAAATACATGTGTATGTAAAATTCTGAAGTAAATTGTACTCGTACATCATTATCCAAGCAAACAGATTACTTTTCGTGTGTAAGTTTCATTCTCTCATACCTTTCTTATTCTCCTAAATTAACCATTTTACAATAAATTATTAGATAAAATAATATTTTTAACCCGTCTTCCAATTAAATTTAATTAAATGAATATGAAGGGTTTATAGGAAGATCCCGACTCAACCAGACAGTATTATTGAGTTTGTAATTCAGATATATTTATAACAAATTCCTGGTAATATTACACGGATATCAAGAGACCGGCGTTCAACAGAATTTATTTCAATGGAAAACATAATTTAATTTTACATTCATCTTGCACTAGTCACTCTTCAGAATGGCAACATTTTGCATGATAAACATTTTTCGGTACTTGCAAACATCAAAGTCTGCACACAAACAAACTAACTGTGCAAAATGTTTCTATGCACATACGTTTTACCGAAATGTTGCTAAGATAAAGTGTTCCTTCGATCGCTTTGTCGATAAAGTGACTGTTCCAACAGCCATTCAAAAGACCGTGTCATCACAAATTTTCCAAAATATTTTTTAAAATATGCAAAAACATAAACTTACCAATTCCAAGGCCAGCAAAAGCAAGCAACCCTTAAGCATTTTAAATTCAACTCGTGAATGAACTACACACTCTTTTCAAGAAGGAAGTTTGACAAATTTTCAGCGAATACGAAATAGAGGATAAAACAAATTTTGATATAGAATAACATCGCAAATTACAGGCAAAATAATGATTAAGTTGGTGTGGATCAGGTTTCGTCACAATATCGGCAATACTACCTGGTAAGTTTATAAAGAAGAAATTCAAGTTTTCCTTGTACAATTTTTAAGTGTCATAATATCCGAATATTTAAAAGATAGCAGGGTTACACCGCATAATTTGTAAATCCTTTATGTAATGCTTAATTTAAAACATGATGAAATATGCTGATAGATTGTAAACTAATGAAGATGTCTCAGTGGTTGCATGGTTACTGTGTAGATTACCTATGTTACCTAGCCTGGACCCAATTCCAGCTATAAAGGTGGTCATGATCTTTTTTTGACAGTTACGCTAACCCAAAAGTTAGTTAATACTGATAAAAAACTGGACCCAATTCCAGCTATAAAAACATTTAATCTGTGGATAGTCTAGAGATTTCTCTCAACATCATCGATACTTCGCAAAGAATTAAAGAGGAAAATAGAATGGTTATAATAAAAATAACACTGTGTCATAAAAAAATCATATTATCACACTAGTGACTATTGTACCAGTCGTGCATTTTTCAGAATATATGTGTATCAAGCCATGCTTTAACTCATTTTCTCATTTACTAAACTTATTTTTTGATCGTCTGCAAATGCGTTTGCTTCGATCTCGAACCAGTTCATGTGTACTATATTTTATTTCAACCTGTCAGAAAATTTATTTCTTTTAATGCTTTAATTCTTATTTCCATTCATATTCTGCGTTTTTGTTGCGTACATGTAATAAAAGAAGATACCAAGCGGATTTGTGAAACTAGGTATTGTTTCGGCGTTAGCTGTCTAAGCTCACTTTTGACCTAGTTTTTCGACCAACGAAATGTTGTAAATAATACTCGTATTCTGTTATTATGCAGCGGGAAAATGAAATAAACTATTTCGATTGGTAGATATTTACACCAGAGAGGCATCTATCAGGGGAAGAGGTATCCAGTGGGATTTTTATTATTATGCAGCGGGAGAATCAAATAGATTATTTCGATTGGTTGTTAGTGGGTGTTGTTTACGATTACCGTAACGATTTTTTTTTTATTTTGTGTAAGTATTTATAGTTCGATTTTGACCCGTTAGCTGTGACCTTTCGGACAAGTCCACTGTTATTATCGTAAATAAGTAAAGTGCGTCAATTTGCAGTGTTACCGTTAGGTTACTTAACTTACATGACATTAAAACCTGTTCAAAGCAGCAGATAATCAGTCACGACGCAATAGCTCAGTGGGCAAAGACCTCGCGCTGTGATGCAAAACATTGCAAGTTCGTACCCAATAATAGGAACTAATTTCAATTTTTGTCTTTCATTTGCTTTTGATCATTTTAATTAAGTTCACAAGATATGATTTTATTTTTATAAAAGCTGTTTTATCTTTAATTTTGCAATTGCATTTTAATTTTGTTCATGTTAATTAAATTTTCTAACAAAATATATTTTGTTGAGCAGCTTGCAGCGACCCCTTACACCTCTGCACCGAAGGGGCGCGGACAACTGTGAACCTGACGTTTTGTAAAGAATTGTAGTAAATGGTACATTACATTCGCTTTCTTTTGTTTACAAAAAAATGAAAAAAAAAACATGTTTCATTATTTTTTTGACATCTTCCGAAAACATTATTTGAGAAAACTTCGATCTTATCAACCTGTTTGATGAAAGCTTACGCGAATTTTGCACTGTGTAATCAAATTTGGGTCGGTGTATACATGAGTGTATCAAAACGGCATTAAAAACAGAAAAAAAAGAATTTCCTCATTGGATTTGAACACACAACCCTTATGCTACATTATTAGAAATCAGATGCGTGACTGTCACGACCATGAAACCTTTGATTCAGAGAAGTAGATCTTTTACATTACGAGCTATGATGGAAATGTCTAACTTCCCTATTTTGTGGAATATTCCATAAATCTATTTATACAAACGCACATTCACGGCTCAATGCGTATAATCGGACTATACCTGGCATTTACATGTTCGAGCATTTTCGTTTTTAAAAGCGATAATTGGACTGGAGAAAAACATATTTACGATTTACTTGCGTACAACACACAGAGTAAAATGAAAGAGAAGTGCAGATATTTCTAGTTCTTACTGGTTCCTTTCTAGTTCTTTTGATATTGCATGTTAATTTAAAGTCCAAAATTCAAGTTCTCTGTGTTGTAGTGGCTAACTCTCTCGCCCCGCTAGCGATGGCCCTGGGACCGGGTTCAATACTCAGGATGGGACACTTTTTAAAAAGTTAACTTAAGTAAAAGTTGGTAGATTTCGCTCTTGTAACAAGCTCTTATTATGTATTTTTATTAAATCTCAGGACATTTATACATCTTGAGTTCTAGCTCTACAAGTGGTATTTTATAGAAACTCTATAAATGTAGGTCAAGACTTAATGTAAGACATTGTTTCTTTAATCAATTTATTATCACCGTATGAAATCGTTGCAACAAGTTCAACATTTTTTTTGAAAGACAACTGAATTTATGAGTTGTCATGATTCGGTCGCTTAATCTCTAGGTCATACTAAGAAGGCAGGGAGGGTTCGTCAACGGCTACAACAAGTAACATAACATAACTTAACTGTGTCTGCTAGGCCTCTCTATATTTCATTCTTATATACATGTATATATACATCTTTTCTATCAACGCCGTTTATCTTTTTTAAAGATATTTCTTGTTCAGATATGTGCCCATGATCATAAAACTTAATCTAGAGACCGGTCTCAAATCTCAAGCATCTGTTTGGCAGAAATGACGAACATTCGCTTGCGATTCGTGACTGGTCTCCAGTCTTAGTTTTATGATCTTGGGTCTTTTGCGATTCTCTTATTCCACTGTACGACCGCAAAAGGGGTCACTTCCCCTTCACAGTTGCAACACACCATCGTTAAGTCCTCCGTGCCATTAGATCTTTTAAGTCAACTGTTTATAGCCTCGATGATATTTATATATTAATGACTAAATGTCATCAATTTAAATATTAACGCCTTAATAAAATTCATTTACTCAATTGTGTGGTGTGTCTCTCGATATTACTTATCCTAAAAACCTTGATAAATGGCCAGGGAAGGGAGCGGGTTGGGGAGCTTACCAATAAGGCTGGCTACTTACAAGATGGATGTCGTCTTGAATGCCCCGCGCTATTCCGTGTAGAACCCGCAAAATCTGGCTATTCCGTACCGTACTATCCGGTATTGACCGTTGTACTTGTCTAGACCCGTCACTACACTCCCCCAACTTTACTTTGAAGGTCTTCTACCTGAAAATATACTATGACAACAAGAAGTCGTCACTATACTTAACTTTATGGGGTCTTGTGTCTTGGTACAGCGCATCCGCGTGGGATATCCTTTCGCGAGCAAGAAACCCGCTGTTTCATCTGGGACTTCTTGAGGTCTTTACTGAAATGAGCAAGAAGCTCTGCTGGTTACCATTCTGGAGACGAAGCCATTGTTTCTCTCCTGAAAGAGAACTTAATTCTCTTTGCAGGTCTTGCACTTGTATTTTGCTATGTCAAGTGCATCTATCGCTGTGATGTTTACACAAGATTCATGGTACCATTCATCACGGAAATCACATTGGATTATGAACCGACCATTGCACGGTTTTCTGCAGATGCAACACACCTCTTTATCCTCTGTCCCGTGCAAGTCTATGCTGGAATCTGGTTATTTCTGGAACTTGATGATCCAATCTGGAAGTTTCCTATCCTTGCATGGCATCATCCTGTCATGGTTTGTAACAAACACAGCGTTGCGTAACTTTACTCGACAAAGGTATGCTGACATCTTTTTGATGATGAATGCTGGACTTTTCCATGGCGAAGTAAGCTTGCGCGACTTTCCCTTTAATGTTGCTGTATCAAGAAGATACACAACATCACCTTCTGCATATAGTCTTAGTAAGATCCTTATGTCGTAGTTTCTTTTCATTTGCTTCAAGGATTTTTTCAATTTTGACCTGGCAAAATCATGTGATTTTTTCATGGTTTCCAACAAACCAGACACAAAGGTGTCATAATCTTCATGCTTGTCGTGAACACTTGGGAACATGAGTTGCGCTGGCGTGTTGACCTCTCTTCCTAACATCAGCATATTCGGTGTGAAACCGGTACTTCTGTTGACTGATGCTCGGATTGCTCCTGCAATCTGTTGCATATGTTGGTCCCATTTATTCTGAGATTTACCCAGGAAACATCTAACAGCATCCATGAGAGTTCTGTTGAAACTTTCGAATTGTCCGTTTCCAGAAGGTCTGTAAGGGGTTGTTCATGCTTTATGGATCTGTAGCCATTTGCACAATGCTTCGAAAAGTTTGCTTTCGAAATTGCGACCTTGATCGGAGAACAACTGGAAAGAACAGCCAAATCGAGAGAAGAATCCGTTGATTGCTGCCTTTGCAGTGACTTCAGCTTCCTGGGACGGCAGTGGAACACATTCGAACCACTTAGTAAACTGATCCACCATCATCAGGCAGTGTTCATTCCTCTGTTTTGTCTTGGGCAATGGCCCAATGAAGTCTTTGTGTACCCGTTTAATCGGTACTCTGGCTTGATATTCTGTCATCGGAACTTTTCAATAACGCTTGTTTTGTCTTGTTACAGTTGCAAATGGGGCACGACAGTACATAAGCTTCAACATCCTGGGACAGCCTTACCCAAAAGAATTTCTCCTTTAGTTTGGCTTTGGTTCTTGCCAATCCCTGATGACCTACTAATGGTATATCACGATGTCCTTCCAATGCTTTCTCTTTTAGACTGTTAGGTACCACTAACTCCAGATTTTCTGAATCTGTCTTCTTTTTGAAGAGAACACCTTCTACTAATAGGAACAACTCTTTGTTAACCTAATAGTATTTTGCTTCTGGACTGGCAAGGAAAAGAATTCCCTCGTTGGATACCTCATCTGTTAACAGCCAATTGAGTATGATCTCCAAATCACTGCCTTTGGACTGCTCGACTTTCAATTCTTCGAAAGTGAATCCCCAACACGAAGGTTGGACCAAAGTTGAGTTTTGAGCTACATCCACTGTACAGGCACTCATTTCACTGTCTCTCCTCCACAAGAGTTATATTAAAATGCGCCTGACTGGCTCCAAGCTCTATACTGCTTATGGTGACTGCATCTTCCAGGATCTCTGAAAAATATTCCCTAAGAGCATCGATAGGAGATTCTGACGACCTTTCAGGATTTACAGGTTCAGACTGTCCGGGAGATAAAATAGACTGGGAGCCCGATTTCCTGTATCCAGCTTGTTTGTCGATCTTTTCCGTCGTACCTTCAGGGATTGCATGAGAGATCTGTCCGGTAGATAATGTTGACTGGCTAACCGGTCTCCTGCACCCCGCTTACTTGTCGGACCTGCCTGGCAGAACTGTACACTGAGTTTCCTTCTCCACCCGTCCTCCTTTGGGGTGTTCTTTTATCAACCCTGTGAAGACTTTAGAGTTGTCGGATGTCAAACTGACAGCCTCATCTACTTCTCCATTGAAGTTGCCCCACTGCTCTTCTGCTCGGACGCAGTAGTGACAACCTCCACAGGGTAGATCTTTAGGTTTTCGACCAGCTATGTATGAATGACACGGCACTAAACTGTCTGGTCTTCTTAAGAGTGCATCCGCATTCCCGTATCTGATACCAGGTCGACGATCATGTTGTACTGTGCCAACTCTTCAATCCAACGTGCTAACTGGCCTTGTGGATCTTTAAACCTCAGTAACCAAGTTAAACTTGAATGATCAGTTCTGACAGTAAAAAACCTTCCCTAACAGATATCGTCCAAGAAGGCCAATAGCGTTTTCCACATCAGGCCTCGAAGAACCAAGTTGATTACCCTTGAAAATGTCGCCGGACTTATGGACATGACTAACCCCATACGGACATGTTCGTACAACCCGTACTTGGTCAGGAATGCTGTTTTCTTCCGGTCTTCTGGACTGACCATCACTTGCCAATATGCAGAGTTTGCATCTAGTTTAGAAAACCAGATGTTTCCTGCTTAAGTGTCAAGGCAGTCATCTATCAATAGCAGTGGGAACGTGTCTTTCACTTTAACGATGTTGAGTGCCATATAATCGATGCACCAGCGAACTGAACCGTCCTTTTTTCTCATGAGCATCGGTAATGATGCCCAGTCCGAAACCGACTCTTGTATGACACCGGCATCTAACATCTTTTTCAAATGCTCTTCTTCTTCCCCCGCAAAACATAAGGGTGTTCTTCTCATCCGCTGCTTTATTGGCTTGGCATCTCCGGTATCGATTTTATGTTCGATGGCTGTGAAATGACCCAAGTCAAAATCATCTATAGCGAATACATCTGAGAAGTCACACAAAAGTTGTAAAACTTTCTGGCTTTGTTCTGCATCTAGGTGTTCAATCGAAGCCTTGTAAAGATCTTTAAGATGCTCCGGAAAGGAGCTGTTGACGGTTTTTTATTCTTGACATCTGTATCCTTGGAGATAGAACAAGAAGTTCTTTTCTTACCCGGATCTTTCATGTCTACAGAGAAAAATATTGATATCTTTTTCTTCCGGAAAGTCATGAACTACTTGTTCTTTACCGATGACTTGTCCCTTCTTCAAAGTCCTGAAGAAATCGGTTGTGTTAACCAAACACACGATAGGCTCTGACTCGGCTGGACTTACTATCCTTGGCATTAGAACCTGGGTTTCTGCAATGGGTTCAATGCAATATTCTTCATGAATCTTAGTGTTCATTTTGCACGCCAACCGGACTACGGAGTTTGGTGGTATCACAGTTCTTTAATCAACAGTTACTCTTGCTATAACAGGCTTGCTGTCTTTGAAGCTTTTGGTAATGGGTATTCTCTCGCGATTTAACAAAAGTGTATCTGTCTGCATGTCCAGAAAAATTCCCAAATGATGAAAAAGATCATGCCCAAGAAGCATGCCATCACTGATTGGGGCTACATATAGTCTTTCTTGGAATGTCTGGTTCCCCATTTTCATTTGTACGGGTTTTATTATAAAACCTTTCAATGTGGCATCCTTGTCAACGCCATTTGCATTATGACGTTTTTGACTTTTGCTGGAGGCTTCTTCAGTCTTTTGTATGCAGTTGTTGAGAGAATGGTAAACTCGGCTCCTGAGTCTATCCGAGCATTCACATTTGTGCCATCAACCATTAACTCAACAAATGAGGATCCTAACTTGACGGATACTGACTTTCTCTTCTGGTTCTTCTATCAATGAACTCTGAGGGGTAGCACTGCAGCTGTTTGTTTCTGGCAAAACCGTAACTTCCCAGTTTTGTTTTGTTTATTTTCTGTCTGTATGCTTCCTTCTATCCGTAAGCAAGAAGCCTGACGGATATTTTCTTGATTTCCTTCTCTTCTCTGGGGTTAGTCTTTTGGGTGTTCTCTTTCCCTGATGCCCGGGATTGTTTTCAGCTGATTCAGGGTAGCTGTATTTGTGTTAACAACCATTTTGTCCAAATAAATATGAAAGCAATTTTATTTAAATCTCACTATAAAAATTATAGACCCGTCACTACATGTGAATTGAATAAAAATAAACTTCCCAGTTTCTGATAAAAGAGATCCACGATGCCGATCTGCCAGTTAACTGGAAACTGATTATAAAAAACAAAACGAATCATCGCGGAAAAAGCAAGGTAAATAACATTTAGTCAAATTAATTGATCGACAACGACATCTAAGGCAAATAACTGTTAAACAATCACTTTTTGAACTCGGAATGGTCTTCCTTACACTGGTCTACCTTACGCTTAAATTGATGGCGCTTATATTTTGGTGACTCCTAGTGTTGACCGCCGACTGAAAAAAAAATTGAATCCTCCATCGATAAATCAACGTACACGGTTCTGTTTTGTTCCTCCAATGATCAGGAAATAAGCTTTAAATGTTCACCTCCATTTCAAGGTATGCGAGCACCAATCAATTTTAGGTGCTCCTATTTTTGTCATGGAGATGCACAAACAAAATTTAATTATAGGTTAACTTATAAATTAATAGGTGCGCTTATAATTAAGATGTTTGTGCACGTGAAAATATAGTTTTCCACGTAAGAATAGAGTTTTGATTAAACTTGTATACCATAAATAATTAACCAAGAATGACTTGTACCCAGATTTTGTCGGCAGTCCAGTAAAGATATGATAAAAGTGTGTACCAGGCTTTAGTGATAACGTGCAGTAGTAACTCCTGATGTCTTAAGCTGAAAACTAAGTTCTGCTGTTGTCGTGTGTTCAAAGTAAATAGAGCATTATTACGTCGGGATGTTGCTAACGACGAACAGATTTTCCTCCTTTTGATGAGCGCACGCCATTTACAATACAGAAATCATCAAGGTTATTTCTACAAACGGATTGTGGAATTATCGCCGGTGTAGCGTGAAATCCGTCAGCTCCATGAGGTCCTTCAGCGCGCAGGCGCTAACGAATGTTGATATCCGGCGTGGGAAATGTCAGACCAGCAACATAATTTGCCAATTATTAACTTCATATTTGAGTATATGATTGAATGATAATGTCGTTATCCGCGAAAATGGGAAGATTTAATGAGGTATTACATGACTTCGTTAAGATATCACACTGATACTTGATTTTTTTTTTCAGAAAATTTTAGGCCGTACGTAATATTGCGAAATGGAAATTAATGTTACGTCCATTTTTATTCGTTATTTGTGTGTTTTTGTACTGACGATTTTAATGAGCTTGAATATTTTGTTGCAGGAGGACTTCCAATATACCTAGCTCCAGTATATGTTCTTACTCAAATAGCTGTCGGCATTTTAGGGGCCTCGTTGTTTATGGGTTGCCATACGATTAACCTTATATGTATACAATTGGGTGCGACATGTTTTGTCTGTAAACATAACTGCTCTCTGTCTGCTCTCTTTCGGCTTAATCAGAAGATGCACCGCTGTTGTCCGATTACAAGTAAAAAGTCAAGCAGCGCCTTTAAAATGTTTTTTAAGCTTTGGAAGATTTGGGTTTATTAAAGAGTGCCCTCGACTAGGATTCGAACCTCGGACTTCCGGCTTACCATGCCGACGCTCTACTAATTGCCGTTGGTACGAAATCTACTACAGAACGATGGTGCTTCATGTCTTACTGAAATGTGAATGATTCGTTTCAAACTGTTTTGAAATTCGCATAGCTGCGGCGAGCTGAGGCGTTTTGACTTAGAAACCGAAAACTTTATTATTAAACAATTAATACAATTAACACTTAACTTTAGCTTAAATAAAAAATGATAACATTTATAACACACGGTCAGTGGTTAAAGCACACTTTTGACAAAACAAATGTTAACACTAAATTCCTTTACAGGGCAACGGTCAGAGGTCAACAAGAAAATAGGCGGAGGTGTTCACCACCTAGGATCAATTTATCTTCAATTTCCAAATTGCACAGACAGGAGCAATTGCCAAATTTCAACTCATTCACTTTTGGCAAACATGGATATTTCTGACGAAATGTATTAAGTTTGAACAGAAGTGAGGACAGTTTTATGGGCATCCCTCTGCATCCAAGGGATGTTTCGGCCCAAGAAAACTCTCAGGTCATAATATGACAACAAGGGGTACTGCTACCATGCTAAAATATGGTAGCTATCTTAATGGTTAATTTTCTTTTAATGAAGAAAAAAAAAATTACTTTTTTAATTCAAATATTTTTTGTGTTACTTAATTTTGGAAGTTTATTGTCATAATCAGTTTGATACTTAGTTGCAAAATTGACATCAATAATTCTTGTAAGCGGTTTGACAATATTATTACAGATAAGATGTAGATAGCCCTTAGAGTTGTTATGGTAATGATTGCCCGAGGCAGACAAATTATCAGAATTTTAGGGATTTTATAACTATATCAAGACATTCTACTTTTAACTCTTCTACAAGAAACATCTCATGTTTACACAAGAGCGAAGGAATACCGCTCATAAATAAGGATTATCTTTACTTCATTTTATAAATAGTGTTTTATATTTAACATTTATTTGCAAGTGAAAACGTTTCACAGGAATACCTGAAACAAATATATTGTGAACATTAATTTATTGTTTTTTTTTTACGCTAACCAAATCAAATTGAAACAAAGAAATACACAAAGAAACTTTACACGTGTTCTTTACTTCGACGGAATCCCGACGAATTGAAACATGTTATAGATTGGTGGAAGAATTCGGCGTACAACATATTTTTTGTTTTACAAGATCATCATACTGCAAAACCTCTACAAGTCTTGCGAGAACAATTTCCCATTTCGACTTATTGGATTACTACACCAGATCAACAGTTGGAAAACCACCAAATTATTTCCAAGAAAGGAATCATCTTCATAGTGGACTTTATCCGCATTCGTGGCATGCGCCTCAGCTCTTCAACAACAGACAAATGGTAGTTTCCTTCTTTGGACCATTAAGTGTTATAAAGAGAAAAAGTTCAAAAGTTATCCGTCAAGGAAGCTTTACAACGTCATTCCTAGTCAAAAAGAATGCACGAGACATAACCCGAATGTCGGCATTCCTTCGGAGGAAAACGGCAGAAAGTTTGCAATTTGCTGAGCTCTACAGCATTGAATTAGCAAAGTTGGGCTATAATAGTTTCCTCTGTTGCAGGAAATTTGCAAAAGGATTTACTTAACATGGAAATAATTCACCTAATACCACCGTTGAAAGTGAAATGACTCTTAAACAAAATCTACAGTTGGAGGAATTAAAACTTTCAACAACGGAACAAACCCAAGACGACAAAGAGTTGATTCAAAACCTGCAAGCTCATATCAACGCGCTTAAACAAGAAGTAAATAACTTGAATCTTGAAACTTATATTCCTGAACTGCAGTCTTCGGCAACAACTTGAATTGGCCGTAAACCGTTTCAGTGAAATGAAGTCAAACTTCTTTGAATTAGACACAATACACGCAAACCTCGAGACACAGATGAAAAGCCTTCAAAATGACAACGACCATAAATTTCAAGATACTGCAAATCTACAATCAGCAATTCAGTGTAAAGACCAACGCATCAACATACTGATTACTGAAAATAATAAACTGACTGAACAATTGAAAGGTTATCAAAAAGAACACAATATCACTCCTGACTGGAATCCAGGCCATTACATTCATGAATGCAAGCGGACAACAACAAAACAGTGGATGCGGGTATCTGCATTGTCAAACTTGAAACAATAGTTTCTACTAGTGTGAATTGCCCTTGCCACAGACTATTCTTAAGTGATATCGCAGAACGTGCTATTTTAAAGCATCCTAATAACAGTTGTTGTTAAAATTATTATTATTATCAATATCATGCCTACATATTGTACTTCTAATATCATTACGTTGTTTTCAACATTTCATGTTTATATATTTATCTGTAATAATTATACTACAACACTTTTTGTTAAGCGGGAGCTTAACTTTCGCGGACCGGAAGGGTATGCTACCATGCTTAAATATGGTAGCTATCTTAATTGTTGATTTTCTTTTAATTAAAAAAAACTTCTTTCTTTTTTAATTCAAATATTTTTTTGTTACTTAATTTTAAATTTAATTGTCATAATCAGTTTTAAAATTAGTTGCAAAATTGACATCAATAATTCTTTGTAAGCGGTTTGAAAATTTTATTACAGATAAGATGTAGAAAGCCCTTATAGTTGTCATGGTAATGATTGACCGAGGTAGACAAATAATCAGAATTCTAGGGTTTTTCGGCGTTAGCTGTCTAAGCTCACTTTTGACCTAGTTTTTCGACCAATGAAATGTTGTAAATAATACTCATATTCTAATTCTATTATTATGCAGAGGGAAAATGAAATAAATTATTTCGATTGGTAGCTAATTACACCAGAGAGGCATCTAGCAGGGTGGAGAGGTATCTAGTGGGATTTTTATTATTATGCAGCGGGAAAATCAAATAGATTATTTCGATTGGTTGTTAGTGGGTGTTGTTTACGATTACCGTAACGATTTTTATATTTGTGTAAGTATTTACTTGACACTTGCATGTTTGAGCATTTTCGTTTTTAAAAGCGATAATTGTATTGGAGAAAAACATATTTACGATTTAAATAACCAGTGAAGTCAATATTGATGGCTTAAATACAATTTTATATGGAATATTCTTGGGTGTCAGGTAAACACTTGCGTACAATACTAAGTGTAAAACCAAAGATAAGTGCAGATATTTCTAGTTCTTTCTGGTTCCTTTCTAGTTCCTTTGATACTGATTGTTAATTTCAAGTCCGAAATTGAAGTTCTCTGTAGTGTAGTGGCTGACTCTCTCGCCTCTCAAGGAGGTACACTTTTTTAAAGTTAATTTATGTAAAAGTTGGTAGATTGCGCTCTTATAACAAGCTCTTATTATTTATATTTGTTAAATTTCAAGGACATTTATTCATCTTGAGTTCTAACTTTACAAGAGGTATTTTATTAAAACTGAATAAATGTAGATCAAGACTTAATGTAAGCCATTGTTTCTTTAATCGACTTGTTATCACCGTATGAAAATGTTGCAACAGTTTCAACATTTATTTTGAAAGATACTTTCAATTAATTTATGAGTTGTCATAATTCGGTCGCTTTATCTCTAGGTCATACTAAGAAAGCAGGGAGGGTTGGTCAACAGCTATAACAAGTGAAATAAAATAACTAAACTGTGTCTGCTTCGCCTCTCTATATTTCTTTCTTTCTTATATGCATGTATTTATAAATCTTTTCCATCAACGCCGTTTATCTTTTTTAAAGATAGTTCTTGTTATAACTATATCAAGACATTCTACTTTTAACTCTTCTACAAGAAAAATCTAAATGTTTACACAAGAGCGAAGGAATACCGCTCATAAATAAGGATTACCTTAACTTCATTTATAAATAATGTTTTATATTTGGCATTTATTTGCAATTGAAAACCTTGCTCAGGAATATCTAAAACAAATATTGTGAACATTTAGTTATTGTTTTTTGACGCTAACCAAATCTAATTGAAACAAAGAAATAAACAAAGAAACTTTACACGTGTTCTTTACTTCGACGGAAACCCGACAAATTAAAATCTGTTATAGTACTAATAATAAAGTTATAAAGGGTTAACCAAGGGTGAAAACAAACATAAACAAAGAGCAAATATTTACTTTTTATTGTGTAAATATTGAGATGCGCTCATCCCGGAGCTAGGCAGTGCGGGCGACAAAATGCAATTCCAGTATTGCCCTGATGAACATATTTAATCAAACCGAGCTGTTTATTGATGTTAATAGTGCGTTGCGCTCATCTATGGGATATGCGGCGTGGGCAGTAATATGCATTTCCATTACTGTCTATGAACACGCTCAATCAAACCGGGCCTGCAATATTTTCATAATTATCGTTTTTCAAGTTCCCTTATCGTGTGTTTGTACCTAAACCATATGTTGAGTCTCCCTTTCATCTTTTCAACTTTCCACTTTCATTCTATACTCTCAGGTCATAATATAACAATAAGGGGTACTAATAATATATAGTTAATTAAATAAGTTAATTAAATAAGGGTGAAAAACAAACATAAACAAACAAAGAGCAAATATAAACAATACGGGACACTGTTCTGTAGATATTTGAATATTACATCAACAACCATACAAATAATGATTAACACGCAAAATAATGCTCTCACAATACGAGGGGATAGCCAAATGATCGTAGACTTTTGCTATATTTTCCATAATGTTAACGTTAAATGAATGCTTCAGCTGGTAGTTTGTGATTTCTGGTTCTAAATTTGATCAAAATTAAAACGCTATCTTTGCTTTGCTTGCTTGTCCGATTCAGTCAAGTATTTTTCAAATTTGAATTCATGTTTGAACAACCTATAAACCATACAACTGCTGGAATTTTCAACAAGTGCATACCCTTCGTTTTAAATTTAATTTCTGAGTTTTGATTAACAGAGCAAGTAATCCATTCAGAGTAAGGGAAAACGTGTGTTGACCATACAGTTTTCATTCCTAATGAATATATTATGTTCTTAATGTGTTTCAACCATTTAAAATTTTGTGGCGCGAACGTTTGCATTGTTAAAGTTATAAAATTATAAGGTATACATGTACATATCTGTTAATAGTTTTCTATCGGTTGATGTTGTCATTTTTTACATACTATTATAATCCTAGTTTTTAATATCCATTAAAATTGGCATAACACTTTTTTTCCATATACCATTACATTTGGTGTCGAATTCTTCATTTTTAAAATATGTTTGAGGAACTTCAGCCATTTTACTATATCGGTTGTATCAACTTTGCAAATAAATCGATGGGTAAGTATAGATTTTTTGACTTTTTAATTAAGCTGCACATAGCTTTTATTGTTTGCTTTGTTATTTTCTGTTTTGCTTTTTGAAATGAGCCACTTCTACTGAAATATATGCCGAAATATTTATGATCGGAAACAATTTCAAGTTCGTCAGTTTTGAAAAAGATTCATTATGTCTTTGCCTTCTCGATGAGAAAACTAGAACTTTCGCCTTAGACACGTTCAGTTGAAGTTTACATTCATCACAATAGGAGGCATAAACGTTCAGAGCCGACTGTCAATCTGATGCCGAATTGGCTACAATTACAGTGTCGTCAGCATAAAATAATACAACTAATTTAACAGAAATAAAGATATATTTTTAAAAACAATAGGACTACAATCAATTCCTATTATGGACGCCTGTTTGCAAAATAATTACGTAGATCATTTAAGTTAAACAAAGAAAGCAAGGGAGATACATTCCAGAATTATAGATGAAAAGGTAACTTTTAAAGTCTTCGAAAACTACAAATATAAAAATATTGCAGGCTCGTTTTAAGCCTGTTCGTGGACAGTTGTTATGCAGTAAAAATCGTTTAAAAAGTTTACAAATTTTCCTATATGTTGTTAAAATATTTAGAAATAATTTTTAGTCATAATCATTAAATACATGTATATTGTTATGACATCTATACAGACAAAGTAACAAAGACACGATGTCTTACCATCTGCAAAATAAAGATACATTAATAACATACATTTGTGCCAAGTTTCGTTTAACGGCATTTTGCCGTTATTGAGATTTTGATAATTTTCTTTTTATCGGTGAACAAAGTTGAGAGGAGTGTGGCAATCCCTTAAGGATTTACTTCGAAATCGTGTAATCGTGTTTCTTCTCCCTTTTCTGGATCCTAGAATTTTTCGTCTTGACACTAAATGTTCAAATCTAAACTCACAAAAACATTCTAAGTTGTACATTTTATCTTAATTATGGAGACCGTGCTTTAAAGTGCAATCAACACTGGTTATAGTTTGCTTGTGAACATTTTAAGTATGTCTTATCTGATTGCAAAAATCTTTTTTGCGCCGACTTGATGCTCTGAATATAAATGTTTACTTGTGTTCATCTTAAATCACATTTTCACTTCATTTACATAAGCAACAAGTGTCCAGGGCTGTTAAGTTCACATTCATAGTATACGAGTTCCGATGCAAAAGTGTTAGTGCTTGAGTTTAGCTCGAAGCTGAGAAAATTGTTTTGGAAATTACCTGTGATCGTGAGCAAGTATTTGACAATAGAGATTGTAGTGTGTGCTCGATTAAACGATGTAACCCAGAGTTGACATTCAGCTGCGTAGGTACATTCTCTGGCGCGACAGTTGTTCAACGTTTTAAGCGATTTGATTCATAAAGCACTTGCATATTCACAAATATTTCCTGTTTGTGCCTTCATCATGTGTAACCCTTACAGCCAGCTATGCATGCTAGTAGATCAACCCATCAACAAATGATCGTTTTGCTTGCTTGTGCGGTTGCGCGACTATATGAGAAGTTTATGCAGATTTCGAGAATTTTTTTTCATAATGTGAAAGTTTTACTTCACCCCTGTCATTGTGTTCATGTTGATTTATCTGCTGGCAATCTTGTTTCAGTGAGGTTATCAAGAGCCCAAATACCCTACAAGCAAGATGACGTTGGTCCAGCGTTGGCATTTGGTTGTACGGTTGGCGTTACGTCGGCATCGGGTGAACAACTTTGGCCCAATGTTGACCCAACGTCGTCATCTTAAGTTATGGTTTTGATCGATACTGCGACATTGGTTAAACGTTGGACAAACGTTGTAAAATTGACATCATGTTTACAACATTGTGCCAACCGCCAAAATAAACAATTATGCTTTACACTATTGAAAATGAGTGCCGCTAGCTGGGAGCGAGCCCGCACCGTCACGGCGACAGCGCCTAGCCCTACAATTCCTGCGAGGCAACCAACTAAGCTAGCCGGGTCATCTCCATTCCCACCCCACCCCAAAAAAAAAGGTTGATCGAATAGCCCTTATATACATAACAATCATTGCATGACATCGGTATAGGGGTTATTTATCCCCCCGCCAAAGGCGAGGGGGATATTAGAAATGCCCTTCGTCCGTGCGTCCGTGTGTCTGTGCGTCCGTCCGAAACAATTTTGTCCGGAGCATAAGTACAAAACTACTGGAGGGATTTTATTCAAACTTTATACACTGACAGAGCACACTAGTAGGTAGTGCAGTGTGCAAGAACAATAACTCTACCTTGCTTTTTTTAGAGTTATTCCCCTTTATCATATTTACTTGATAAATTTTGTCCAGAGCATAAGTCTTAAACTACTGGAGGGATTTTATTCAAACTTCATACACTGACAGAGCACATTGGTAGGAATTGTAGTGTGCAAGAACAATAACTCCACCTTGCCTATTTTTAAAGTTATTCCTCTATCATATTTACTTGATAAATTTTGTCCGGAGCACAAGTCCAAAACTACTGGAGGGATTTTATTCAAACTTCATACACTGACAGCGCACACTAGTAGGTAGTGCAGTGTGCAAGAACAATAACTCTACCTTGCCTATTTTTAGAGTTATTCCCCTTTATCATATTTACTTGATAAATTTTGTCCGGAGCATAAGTCCAAAACTACTGGAGGAATTTTATTCAAACTTCATACACATTGGAAGGTAGTGCATTGTGCAAGAACAATAAATCTACGTTGCCTATTTTTAGAGTTATTCCTCCTTATCATATTTACTTGATGAATTTCGTCTGGAGCATAACTCCAAAACTACTTGAGGGATTTTATTCTAACTTCATACACTGACAGAGCACATTAGTAGGTAGTGCAGTGTGCAAGAACAATAACTCTACATTGCCTATTTTTAGAGTTATTCCCCTTTATCCGAATTACTTGATAAATTTTATCCGGAGCATAACCCCAAAACTACTTGAGGGATTTTATTCAAACTTCATACACCGACAGAGAACATTGGTAGGTAGTGCAGTATGCAAGAACAATAACTATACCTTGCCTATTTTTAGAATTATTCCTTTTTATCAGATTTACTTGATGAATTTTGTCTGGAGCATAACTCCAAAACTACTTTATCAGATTTACTTGATAATTTTTTTCCGGAGCATAACTCCAAAACTACTTAAGGGATTTAATTCAATCTTAATACATTGACAGCGCACATTGGTAGGTAGTGCAGTGTGCAAGAACAATAACTCTACCATGCCTATTTTTAGAATTATTCCACTTTATCAGAATTACTTGATAAATTTTATCCGGAGCATAACTCCAAAACTACTTGAGGGATTTTATTCAAATTTCATATACTGACAGAGCACATTAGTAGATAGTGCAGTGTGCAAGTCAAATAACTCTAACTAGCATTTTAGAGTTATTCCCCTTTATCAGATTTACTTGATAAATTTTGTCCGTAGCTTAACTGTAAAAACTTAAAAGGATTTCCTCTCCAGGTAAATTATACGAAAGTATAACCTTCAGGTAACTTTTTTCCGGCGGGGGATTGACCATGTGTAACATGGCTCTTGTTTTACTGATTACAATTCTGGCTATAAGGCTGAATTCCTCATATTTTAGGTTTATAAAAAATAGAGACATATTGTGTGCATAAAAAACTTGATTAAAAAGTAGATCTGTGTGCTGACTGACTGTCTGGTAAACGGACGGACGAACATACTTTTAAAATAAATATTTTTTTAATGTTTTGTACTTCAAGAAATTGTATTTATGTTATCTATGAAATACAAATTGCGTGTATGTCTTGGTATTAATATGTGAACTGGCACTTTAATAAAATTATCTTTTTCCAGTAAATACAAACACTATGAGGATGTATACATGCAATTATAAGTTGTAGAGATAAGCACCACATGTGGGGTTAGGCTTATTTCAGCTGAATGGTCAGTTATCCAGTTGCCATAGCAAACTTGCAATTAGAAACAGAAGGGAGATTGTTATAGGATGACTAGCTCTTTGTGCAACACGTTTTGAGCAACCACCAAGTAAGCATTTCATATTGGTCCAATATGGGCCCCATATTGTTTTCCATGTAGGCCGAAGATGTTCAAACCATAATGGGCCCAGATGGGATTTGCAACCGGGATTTAAGTGGGTCCCATGTGGGCTGAAATAAGGGTCCCATGTTGGCCCTTTCTGGGCTAATGTGGACCTACTTAAGGGTCCCATGTGGGCTCTGTCTGGGCTAATGTGGAATGTGGACCTACATAAGGGTCACATGTGGGCTCTGTCTGGGCTAATGTGGGCCTACATGAGCATGCAGAATGCATTAATGGGCCCTGTATATGGACTCATTCAAGATCCTACAATAGAAATTTAGTTAAAGCATCCGTTTTGGACATTACAAGTTGAATACAAAAACAACATAATATTTACCATTTTAACAATTTATTAAGTCTGCATTATGAATTTTGTTTGAAATAATACTAAATCTGCATTAATTTAAAAAAGATCTAGCATATAACACACATTATGCATATATGTAAGGTATATATAGTCATGAAATGCTAGATGCCACATATAAAATTGACCACAAGTAAATTATGTTGATATTTGGTAAATGTAAGCCATATTTTTAGAATAAATCTCAAAATTTTATCAGAGGTACTGCATGACTAGATACATCTTTAAAACAAATACATATAATTCAAACTATCTTCCAAAACAGTAATTTTGTACAACTGAAACTACAATAAAGATTTTAACACGAATATGTAAGACAGCAGCAAGCAAATTATCAAAACAACTACAAAATAAAAATAAGTATAGCATTTTCCAAATGTTGTAGCTACATCTGGCAACTCTGAATTAGGAATGAATGCATTAATAGTCTGTCTCTATGGATTTCAATGCGAGACACAGATTCATTTGTTACCAACATATCCACACAGTATCATGGTTCCCACCAGATTAAAGAAAATACCAAACATTTCCTTTATACAGAACTAGTTTTACTCGGCAATTTCAATAGTATAAACTATACAATATTTTTTAAAATATAACTTCTTTCAAGCATGAGAGAAAAAAGTCTCACACATGAGAAAAAAGTCTTACACAAGGGAGACAAAAGGTACAAATCCCTTTGCTTTTCGTAATCGAAGTTTATTCATAACAGGCTGTCATTTTCATTTCTTAACCCTTTACTCCATGGATACGCCTTTATCACATGGATGACCAGTGTAGATCCAGATCAGCCGACACATCTGTGTTGTCTGATCAGAATCTACACTGTTACCTTACTGGTCAAAAATAACTTAATGAATATATGGCGAACAGTGTAGATCCTGATCAGACTGTACAGAGGAAATAACCATAGGATAAAGGGATAATGACATTTTATTAGTTTTAAAAGATGCTATTAAATATATCAGCCAATGTCGTAATGTTAAAATAATTAAAGTAGCTAACAGTAGAAGTTCGACATACGTTTCATATTGCTGTTTTGACATACAAAGCTCTTCATAGAATTGCACCTGAATACAAAAATGCACTTTCAAAAATGGACAAAAGTCCATCTTGACACAAACAAGTTGTCATCAACACAAGTGTGTTGTCTTCAGCAATATAATTTAAAAGTTTCATGAAGAAATATTGAGAAATGGCCAAGTTATAGCTTGAACATTAAGTTTTCATTAAAAAATCCAAGTACAAAAAGGGGCATAACCCAACATGATATTTTACAGCGCTCTGCAGGCCTGGTGATTAACCCATCTACAGTTGATCATTTTGCTTACCTCTTTGGTTGCACGACGGTGGCAGGGGTTTAAGAGTTTATGAAGGTTTATGGGGAAATCTTTTCTTAAAAGAACCTTGAAGCTCGATTTGTTTCTTTTATCCCTGTCATCGTGTTCTTGCTGATTTTACTCCAGATGCTCTGGTCTCGGTAAGATCATTGAGTACCCGCCCTTTGGCTTTGCAATGCTATTAAATTCTTATGTTTATATGTTTGTATGCTTTTGCATGCAACATTGTTGAGCTGATGGATGGGTTGGAGTTATTTCACCAAGACAATTTGTACTTGTTTTGTAATACGAGAACCTGTTGGGGCAAGTGTGAGGTTGGTGCACTCTAGAACCTGGTTTAAACCCCCAGTGGCATTTTGTTTTGCCACTGACCGTTCCAAGGCGGTAACCCCTCTGGTTCTCACTTTTGTTATTTGTTTGTGGCGTCCATTTTGAAACTAATTATTATAATACCATGCTCTCTTTTCCTCTCTACTTTTTGGCTGTGTGGGGAGGCTGTGTATGCTGGATGTGGCCATTCCTGATATGCATATTTCATTTTTTTTCCATCAAATGTGACCTTGAGAATTTGGCATCATCTCGAGCATGTTGTCATAAGCAATATACAATGTAATTTGAAAGTTTGATAAAGAAATATTAAGAAATGGCAAAGTTATAGCCAACGTTAAGTTTTCGCGATGGACAGATGGACTGACGGACGGATGGACAAAGCGGTCCCAATATATCAAACGTGACATTGACCTATAGAATTTGGCAACGTCATGAGCGTATTGTCATAAGCAATATAATTTGAAAGTTTCATAAAGTATAATTAAGAAATGGCAAAGTAAAAGCCAATGTTAAGTTTTCGTGACAGACGAACAGAGCTATCCCTATGTATCACATTTTCTTCGAAAGGGTGACACAAAAACAGAATACCTAAAACAAACATTATAATTGTTGATATACAGACATGGAATTCAATAACAGAAATCACCAGAAATTCAGTCTCTTAATGCCTTTTAGATCTTTACCAACTATCTTTAATGAGTAATTACAGCACATTATAAAACACGGGTGTTGCTCTTCATTTTATTAAGTCGGTAATGCATTTTGAATGTTTAATATTGCTATTTTGTCATTGTAAATATGCAAGTACATTTTGCCTTTAATGTATTTGCATAATTAATGTTATCGAAAATAAAGATAGTATTACTATTAAAGGTAAAGGTATGGGTTTATAGTCTGTAATTTCTAACGTATTCAACCGACTTTCACATTTACCCCCTGATCACTGCAAGATAAGTCGTCCGTTAACAGTTGGCGCCGTAGGCAGCCACGGAACATTGGCTTATATTCCTCACAGGTACCCATTTATACACCTGGGTGGAGAGAAGCAATGAAGGCTTAATTTCTTGCTTAAGGAAATTAGCGGTCGAACTGGGGCTCGAATCCAGGACCCCTCGATCCCTAAGCGAGCGCTCTACCACTGGACTGCCGCTGCCGTTGTATTATAACCATGCTCTTTCGTTCAAGAAATGTTAAATTATCATTATCACCGGTAGTATAGCAACACGGATGCTCTGTATTTACATGAATTAAATAATACTGTCACTGTAACCACTGTCATTTGTTGTTGCACAGATTTCATTAGACCGGGTTTTTTATGCCACCATCCCGATCACGCGCTCCCTACAGCCATCTCCTCCCCTCCACCTCCATGTTTTTCTTATTTGACTGGTTGGTAGAAGGATTTTTTTGAAGACACCCTGAACGAAATTTCAATCGTTTATTTTACTAAAATTTATAAATTATAAAAAATAATAAATATTAAGGAATCCTGGTCTGGTATACAAGAAATTCACTGCTGATGTGCCAAGTGCTATTTTGTTTCTTGTTAAAACAGATATACATGAAACAAAGAAATAAAGTACTGCTAAGTAATACATATAACATGTGAATTTATTCATAACAGAGATAATAATAGTGGATGTGCATCAAAACCTGATGTCCTGTTGACTTTTAAGCTTCAAATATGACATTGAGCATACACACAAAACAACTGACAGATGGAAAATAGCAATCATATAGTCCCTGAACTATCTTTGGACTGGTAGGAGAATAACCGTCTATTGACGTTCAGTCAATTTTGTTTTACATTTTACCGGATATCCCTTTTTAAAACTTTATATAATATGCTTACCACAGATGAAAAGCTCTCCGGTACAGAGAGTGTTCCTCCAGGTGATTCATCTCCTCTACAGTTGTAAGAGGGATATTTAATCCATCTGGGAGACACGCTGGAATGTCGTCTGCTGTAAAATAAAGCAATTCTCTACAACAAACTTTAAGTTTTAACCATAATGTTTTGTCATTTGTTAATGTTTTAAAGCATACATGCTGACTAGAATAAATTACTTTATATCCAGTGGCAGTATTATCACAGTATGTATTTAATTGTTGGATTTCTACTACGATACATATCATGTTGTGAGACAAGCCTTTCACTTCACTCTACGTTTGTTAATTATTTAATATCTCCCCTCCATTAATTACTATTAAAATGAAGTAACCTTGAGCGAACCGAGATGTGAGTGGCGTTTCCGAAATTATACTACTGCCTGATGGTGAGACTGTTGAAACTTTCGGCAATCTTGGTGATGGCAAGACTAATCGTGGCGGGCTTGATGACATCGAATTTCCTGGTGAATTCTGTACCAGGGAAACTTTTTTCCCTTTTTAATGGTCTCATCCTCCGATGATGAACTGTCGGTCTCAAACAGCCAAGCTTGTGCTCTGTTAATAGTAATAATGGAGATTAGTTGAGTCAATGAGTGAAAATTCTTTCAGTACACGACAAGTGCGTGATAGATTATTATATAGTGTTAATATAAAATGGTTATTTCATAACAAAACTGATTGTTCAATCAGCTTAACGTTTATGAATTAAAATCTACTATTATGTAAAATCTTCCAAATGGGGAGTCAGATATATAATTTATAAATAATATACACTCTTTATTATTGAATTTTCGAACACTTGTTCTTTATTAAGAAAAATACAGAAATTATTTCGTACAATAAAATAATTTCTGTATTTTTCTTGATAAAGAAGAAGTGTTCGAAAATTCGATAATAAAGTATGTATATTATTTATGGGTAGAATATAGTTTAGCCGACCCCAGATATTCAAAGCACAAAAGCCCAGCGACGTTTGAGCGAGAAAAACGGGGGTGTGGGGGCGGTAGCCCCCATTTAAACTCATTATAATTGAAATTTGTTTGACTTACGACTAGGATACCAATGAATTGTCTAACAAGCAATGCTCTTTAGTGTTACGGTCCGCTAAACTAGATACATGTGTTCCTTATTTATAAAATATAAAATCTAGATCTACTAGTTAATCAATTTTGTCAAAGCTAGGCAGGCAATCAACTGAGCCAGTTGTTGGTAGCACTTGCATATGTGTGTAGACTTCGACCTAACCCTTCGGTATTGCTTTCAATAAGCAGGCGAAGACAGTATTCATTGTAACATCGAGATTAAATTTAAATGCAAGTCGCGAAATTATATGACGTTTCAAGTCAGCTTCAAAATCTACAAGTCATAGATTACTTTATAACAAATAAAACATAATAATTACCTCAACTGGTAAATACGTCACTTAATTGCTTATCAGGGTTCTCCCCAGAAATTTTTTAAGGGATAGCTCATCAAGCCCGCGGACGAAGTCGATACTCAAGGTTATGTTACCAACTACCTAACCTTCTTCCCGAAACAAATTACCCAAAATAGTTTTATGGTCGTGGAACTATACAAAATGGGAAATCAATTTATATCTGCAATAAAAGCAGCTGACATTAAATGTGTATTTAATGTAAGTAGGCATCTTTTATATATTCATTCAGCACTTTTAAAAATATCTGTGTCATTTTTTTCATGCAAAAGTGAATAGGTTGTTTGTAAAGCAAGGGGTCTTGGTGGTCTTTAACATGCTTCAATGTTGAGTATCAATTTATCATCAGTTTGGAGTGTTGGACTATATATTCAGTAAAGTTAGTCCTTTTCACACTTTGCTTGGTGATTTGGACAAGAAATTTGTTTGTTTCAAAACTAATCATAGCCTGGATAAATAAAAAATACTACTTGAATTTATGAAGTCGAATATAACTTGTATCAAATATAGCATGGTCGCGAAAATATATGACTTTTGCATTTTTCCGTGTTTCATTCCAAAATAAATCAAAAGAAACAACTTCAAATATATAAATCAACCAATCTTGACATTTTTTTATTATGTTTTACCTTTTAAACGATCTTTAAAAAAGTTTTCTAAAGTTAACCTCGATTTTGGACAACACATTAACAGTTATCTATTTTGGGGAAAACACTGGCACTTTGAGCTTTCACTGTTGCCGCGATTATGTTGGCGTGTGCTCACATTGTCGAACGGTGAGAGACGTAAAAAATCTTATGCGTGGAGTTTGATTGGCGCGAATAATATGCGATGTTTTTATATTTTAATTAAGTCATATCAATAGTAATTTTAAAAAAAAATACCGATTACAGGAGCATTTTATTAATAGAAATATTTTAATGAAACAAGAAATTAAATAAACAAACGCGCTCCTGCTGGCTACGGCACAACGGGCCCAATACGGGTCCCGTATTACGGCACCCGTTTATCGCTATATGGGACCAACATTGGTCCAGTATTTCAAAACATTTTACCTTAATTGAGCGAACATAACATAATCTTATTAAAACATTGATTAAATCGATTCCACGCAACTTTTATGTCATTTATGATTATAATTATGTGTCCCAGCTATCAGCACAATATATATGGGACACATATGGGTCCGATATGGGCAGATTTTGCCTAAATGGGTCCCATATAGGTCCATTATAAACATTATGCCCGGATACAGCCCATATGGGCCCCATTTGGTCATGCTGGCTGGGCAATATATAGCAGTGTGTTTGTAAACAAAGGAGGAAGAATGTTAGAATTTTCGACGACAGTACAATAATAAATAGAGGATATTTGTTTGTTTTGAGTGGATATGGAATATATTACATCGAGAAGTGATACAATTAAATATTTTCACGAGCGCGAAGCGCGAGTGAAAATATAAAAATTGTATCACTTCGAGATGTGATATATTCCATATCCACTCAAAACAAACAAATATCCTCTATTTATTTTATGCTAACTTCAATAAAAATAACAGTAGTATTTTTTTACTTACCAATATGTCGCGTATGAATACATTGACAGTTGTGTCAGGCAATACACAATTGGCCATATTGGTTGAGATACTTGCTAAAACTTGACCTGGAACTAACGCTACTCTTTTTGCAAGTTCCCTATCAGAGAAGGAACCATTTGCACTACGAGACCCATTTGTACTTCGAGAGAGTCTATAGTATCTTAGTTTTGTACTACGAGAGAGTCAAGTATTATAATCCGTTTGAAACTGGAGCCGCTTTAACTAAAACTGACGTCATTTTCGAGAGCAATATTCCTTCCGGCATGACAAGTGTCTAATCGATTTCGGACATATTTTTTGGATTTTATTAGACAAAAATGTGTTTAAATTGTTGCTTTTTCTGTGCTGATGGATTTGTATGCTTGAAGATAAGAAATCCCGATTCAATGCCTGCGTCTAGGCCATTTCGGTTTCGAAATAAAACCTGAAATGGCTTTGTTGCTGGTGTCAATTTCAACTGACTGAAGTGAAGAAGGGAAAAAATAAAGACTATTCTTTTGGATTCCCCAAGGAAATAAAGAGACTAGCTTTTTTTTCAAGTAGGCTAGTCAGCTGGAAAAAGTAGAAACTGGATGTTGCACGTTGGACATGTTGGAAGCCTACGACCCGTAAACCCGCTGTTTATGATGACAGGTTTGTCGACTGTTCCCAATGGTTTTTGCAAAATTATTTTTGTTTCAAATTCTAAGACACCCCTCACATTTCTTTGATATTTCAGTATTCTCTACACATACCCTATAAAAGTGAAAACAATTTAAAACAAATGGCCGACTTTTTACAGAATCCTCTATCAAAAAAAAGTAGTTCGGCACAGTGAATGATATAGAATCTATATCAGTCACACTGTGAGTGATATGGAATATATCTCACTGATAGAACTCAGTATTTCATTGGTTAGCATAAAATAAAAGTATCTTATTTTTTATTTAACAGTTTTATATACTGAAAGATAAACTTTATTCACATTTTAAATTCTTCTGATAAAAACTAGACAGTATGTAGTATTGAAATATATAAACTCATATTTTATATCAATTGTAGATAGTCAGGACTGAACATTTTTTGGTTCAATCCAATATTTGTTGAAGGAGTGTAGATCAAGATCAGCCTAAAAAACTGTGCCATCTGATCAGGGTCTGCAATCTTTGCTTCTTGATCAGAAATAACATAACAAATAAATAAGCAAATAGTGTGGGTCCTGATTAGACGGCACGGTTGTGCCAGCTGATCTAGATCTGCACTGGTCGCACATGTGATTAATGCCTTTATAAAGGGTTAAAACTTTAGACATCTGCTCTGCATTAAGTGTAGATGTTCCTATTGGGCTATGATTAAATATTTGATAATTTGAATGTTCTAATTTTCTATTGGTAATGGCCCTTATTCTATTTTATTGCAGAACCGTTAAGAAAAACAAACTGTGTGTGATAAGAACAGATGCTGAATTCAGCAATTTTATTTTGGGCTGGCTTGGCTATGCTTGTGACAAAGAGAGAAGAGGAAAGAAAATAAAAGAGAAGAAAAAGATCCAATTAGAAAGCTATGAACAAGAGAAGTGAAGAAAATAAGAAATATTCATCTTGATAAAAACATAAAGGCTTTACAAAGTATCTTTAAAAATAATATTGTCTACATGAACTATAGAATATTTTGAACATGATTTTTCCAGCAGATCCTTTGTAAGAAACACCTTGATTTTATAAATTATGAAAATATTTCTGCTGTTTTTGGTTTGATAAAAAAATAATTGTCACAAAAACAACGTATTGTTGGCTCAACGTTGGGCCGATGAGTAAAAATTACATTGGGCCAACGTCATATGCCAACATTGGGCCGACGTAACTGACGACATTGGCCCAACGTTTGGCCAATGTCAGAATGCTATCTGGGTATTTGGGTTGACTTTTGTGCTTTTATGCTCTTACATGGAGCACTTTTTAATATCCGATTGTTTGGAGTTATTTTACAATGTCAATAGATCACAGCTAACCCAAGTAATAAGGAGAAACCTGAAATGCTATTTTTAGCAAAAGTGACATTGACCTTTATCAAAGACACCGGGGTAGCAATCCTAAGTAGTGTCTTGATATAAGCTACCCACAAACCAAGTTTGGTGTCAATAGGCAAAAGCAAACTCAAGCTATTGAGCAGAAACTGAATTTCTATTTATAGCAAAAGTGACCTTGAGCTTTATCACAGTTGCCAGGGTAGCAATCTCAAGCTGCATCTTAATATTAGATACCAACACTAAGTTTTGGCGTCAATATACCAAAGCAAACAAGTTATTGGGGGAAAACTTAATATCTATTTTTAGCAACAGTGACCTTGACCTTGATCACAGATATCTGGGTGGCAATCCCAAGCTTCCTTTTGATATCAGCTACTCATATACTAAGTTTGGCATCAATAGGTAAAAGCAAACTCAAGTTATTGAGCGTAAGCTGAATTTCTATTTTTAGTAACAGTGACCTTGACCTTTATCACAGAAACCTGGGTAGAAATCCCAAGCTGCTGTTGATATAGGCTATCCACAAACCAAGCTAAGTGTCAACAGGCAATTTGGCATGAACAGATAACATTCACAAAATACTTAACAAAAATCTAAGTCAAAAAGGGGCATAACTCTGGCAAAACACAGTCAGGGGTTATAAACTTGACCTGATAATTGGTACTGTGATGTCAAACAATTATGTTAAGTTTCAGAGCTATACCTTGAATGGTAACTGAGAAAAAGACAACTTCCACAAAAAAATTAATACAATTTCTAATGTAAAAAAGGGGCATAACTTTGTCAAAATACAGTCAGGGATTATAAAACTTGTCTTGATTATTGGTATTGAGATGTCAGACAACTATGTTAAGTTTCAAAGTTGTATCTTAAATGGTTACTGAGAAAATCACAACTTCAACAAAAAAACTTTACAAAATTTCTTAGTGAAAAAATGACATAACTTTGTCAAAATACAGTCAGGGATTATGAAACTTGTCCTGATAATTGGTATTGATATGTCAGACAACAATGTTAAGTTTCAAAGTTGTACCTTGAATGGTTACTGAGAAAAACGCAACTTTAACAAAAAACTTAACAAAATGTTGACGCCCGCCCGCCCAGCCGCCCGCCCGCCCGCCCAAAGACATACCCCAATCTAATAACCAGGATAAACCTGGAGAAAACCTGGTTAAAAACCTTTATTTTTTATTTTTTAAATTACTGTTAATTATCTCTCGGAGAGTTTAGGGTGACCAACACTCTAAAAATTATAACCAATATATCTTGGCAAGTGTTCAGAAAACAAAGTGTTTGAAGTGCACTAATGTGTTTCTTTTTTTACCATTTTTTTTTACATACAGCCAATATACTGCAACATGATCCAAGCCAATATTTAACTGCCCTGTTTTGGTTTATCTGGGGTTGCGTTTAATCAACGCCGTTATTTACAAGGCCCTCATATGGTCCATTAGTTACCTTAAACAATATTGAGAAGAAAGATCAAATAACCTTCACTCCATAGATACGTTTTATCACATGGGCAACCTATGTAGATCCAGATCAGCAGGCAAATCTGTGATGTCTGATCAGGATCACGAATGTTTGTTTTATATTCATTTGATGGTTACTGATTAATTAGCAAACAGAATAGATTAAAATCATACAGCAAGGATCTACACTGTTCACTCCAGCTATAAAAGAAGTATAATTATATGGAGTAATTAAGTTACAAATGGAATAATTCTACCGACTTGACCTTTTTCTTTGACAAACGTCTATGAAACTCACAGCTATATAAATAGACAGAACAGAAAAAACAATAACAAAATAAACGTATGATTTGGTTTATTACCATTTAGCTTTAACTGCCAGGCTAAATGCGAAACTTTAATTTACAGGCTTAGGTTTGAATATAACGAACAACAAAAGCAACACATACATACAATTAATATCAAACACAAACTAATGCTAATGGCGACACGTGTTAGACGCACTAGAATACAAACATAATTAAAATATTGTATAATATTGGTATAAAAGGTAAATGTTAAATATAGTTCTTCTGAATATGCCTTTAATGTATTAAAACATAATTTTGTGCTAGATTTAAATGGTTTTATAATGTATAAAAATAGAACATACACAACGAAATGATAACATTCTCGATTATTCGAAAATGTTGAAAAAAAAGATGTACAGAAAAATAAGGCATCTTTTATTAAGAAGTCACAATAGAAGATTTTTTACAAAGAAGAAAAACACAAGCTCCTTTAGGAGGCGGAGGGTTGGATACATCATAATTTTCAAGGCTAAAAATCTTGTTTTCCTTTATGGGGTGCGGTTCAGTGTATACGTGTTTAAGATGAAAAGGTATCGAAAGCAACGCTAATATCTTAAATGTAACTATTACATATGAACGTGTACAATCAAGAAATAATGTTCTATAGAGGAAGCGAAAAGGCATACTGCGCGGTCAGTTCTTGTCCATCAACTCGTTTAAATACATGTAAAAGCTGTAAGACAAGTCCATGCCTGCAAAGACGTAAAGTTGTAAGTCCATCAGGGACCAAAATATAAGATGTAGTTAATTTACTTTATGAACACCGGAATATGATGGTGATAAAGTTGCAAAACTGTGGAAACAGTAGAAAAAATTTCCTAAAAGTCTTCATTTAAAGTGTCAGTCCATAAAGATTGTAAAACATGTTAATAAATAGTAAGCATTTGCATAAATTGCTAGAATATACATCGCGACAGACAAAACAAAGGGGTCTGATTTAAAATGCACACGCATGTATAGTTCTACAAGTTTATTTGGCTGGTAAACATATTTTCTGTTGTTTTTTATGCTTTTAAATTAAAATTTGTAATACATTATTTTCGTGAATTTGACAGAAAATATGATTGGAGTGGCGCAAAAATTAAGTTCTATTATTAGATTTCGAACCTGTATTCTACACATTCTGATTGGAAATATTATTATTATGTGTGCATGGGTACCAACGTGAAACTCATTGAAATTAAAAAATGATGTTCCACAATTATTTAAAAACACTGACGAAGAATCATTTTTAGTTCACCGAGAAAATTTTTCAACTCACTGGACTAATAATATATGAAAATAATATTTCTTCACAGAGAAGTGTATGCATGTGAATCTTCCGGTTGAACTGAAAAAAAAAAACAACAACAGTAGACAAAATTAATGTGGAAAACGATAAAAAATAATATAAGAATACGGCATTAAAAATCAATGAACATGTAAAATCCACAGTTACTTTAACCGTTAAATTAATCTTATGATAAATCATAGAGAACAAAAAAAGTGCACAATTCCTTGATGTTGACTGTGTCGTTCCTTTAAAAAATGAAATCTCTGTAAAAAATGAGATTAAAGGCAACTCGGGTTATGTTTGAGATAGTACTGTGCTCAAATTGATTATTATAAACGCTAGGGATGATATAACACATTGAATTCCCTCATAACGCAAGTGTTTTTTTAAATTATTTTGAAACTATAAATTTTCACAGGAAAAGACTGTAAAAGCATTTAGTTGTAACTATGCCATTTCACAGGAAAAGACTGTAAAAGCATTTAGTTGTAACTATGCCTCAACATTTATCCAGCCCGTGAGAAAATATTAATAGTAATAGAATCATAATGGAAGTTACAAAGTATAACATACCTGCACTTGGCTTGTCGTACTGATGTTGCAGCTGTTCGTACGCGTGAATGCTGTCAGCCGAAACTACAATCCGAACAAAAAACAATACTAAGTTCTAGCATATAATTTAAGGCGAATTTTTTAACTCTGTGATCAGCAGGATATTAAATAAAGTTTCTTAGGGGAGCGAGAAGTTAAGTCTTAAGTTATACAGGAATCCTAAAAAATTAATAACACCGTGAACCGTTTCCAAATGTGTTATGGTGTCCTTTTATTTAAATAGATCTTCATTGTCAGTCTCAAGCATTTTAAAGAATACAAAAGTTAAATCTTTTAAAACAACAATGTTGCACACCTGCACCTATCTGTTGGTACTGTTGGTACTGTTTGCAAACTCTTAATTGTTCATCTGTGGAAGATTTGTTGTAGTAAGAAGCTTGGCTCTTGAGGGTTTCTCCACCAGCTTCTGGAGATTGAGACACTGTGTTCTCATACTCTGTTGGAGTTCCTTGCATGTTTTCAACGTTTGGATTGTGACTGAAATATTCCAAAAATGTAAAACAATGAAATCAATGTTACAGTATCGCCTTTTTGGAAATCCTCGTTTTAATTAAAATTAAATTTACGTTTTATATATCACATTAACTGTATTTCATTGCAATTTGCAAGCAGAAAATAAATGAATTGATGAAAAGAGATTTTTGAAAGCTTAATATACGACAAATAATAAAGATATTGCAGACAGTCTTAATTGTTCATCTGTAGAAGATTCGTTGTAGTAAGGAGCTTGACTCTCAAGGTTTTCTTCACCAGTTATTGGAGATTTAGACACTGGGTTCTCATACTCTTGCATGTTTTCAACTTGAGGATTGAGACTGAAATATTCCAAAAACATAAAACAATGAAATCAAGGTTACAGTATCGCCTTTTGGAAAACTTAGTTATCAAACTAAGCTTTAAATATTAACTCATCTGCATTTCATTGCAATTTGCAAGTAGAAAATAAATGAATTGATGAAAACGGAATTTTGAAAGCTTCAGAATATGTAAAATAACAAAATATTGCAGACTTGATTTGAGTGATCCTGTTCATGGACAATAATGAAAATGTATATTACTGTAAAAACCGCCTAACCCTGGGTTAAGAGCATCCAAATATTTACACAGATATAGATGTCATGATGAATGGCCTCAAAGGGTGCAACTGATAACAGTACTGATTGAAAGTATGAGGAGACTTTTGATTGAATAAACGAGGTGACTTTTACAGTTTTGCTTTAGCTATTATTGAAAGTTTCAAAAAAACAATGCTTGCCTGTCGATTTCTGCTAACTCAACGTAATAGGGGGTAACATCCTCTGTCTTTGTCTGATGTATGTTACTGGCCTCGAACGGTGTCAAATAAGGATTCACCAACGGTGTCAGGTAAGTATTTCTTCTCTCATTCGGTCGTTGAGGTAATTGTGGAGAAATAACCGATCTTTTAACTGATTCCGATGATCTAAAAATGTATGTGTTTAACACTGTTTAAGTTCGGTGCAAGACAATTCGTCGAAAGACACTTGATAGAATACGACACTTGACAGAAAGGAGACGTGGTAGAATGCGACAGTTTAAAGAAAAGTACAGTTGATAGAATTGTATTTCAGTCGAATTTTGTCGAAAATATTCGACGAGTGTTCGAAAACTGCCAGAATTGAAAATAAGCGGGGTATAAATTGATCTTTGAAATTAGTTTGATTGATCAATGTTTATTTAAAAATATTTTAATCAGCCACACGTTTTCTAGTAGGCGAAGTTGTATGTAATACCATTCAGTATTGGTCAAGATCCAAAGTCCTCAACATAATTATTATAAGCAGTTCTGGTTTTATTCGTAAACATAGGAAGTATATTATTAACATAATAATGTATATCGCTGATTTAAGCGGTAATATATTAGTCAAATTCATTGTTTGTAAACTAAAATTAAAGTTTGGAAAATAATTAACTCAATTCGGATTTTCTTTTGTCTATTTAAAACAATTAAATCTGGATTTGGAAGACTTTAATGAACACGCTTTTTTCACTTATCTCTTGTAAGCTAATCATCGAAAAAAAGTTAAGATTAACATAATGTAGATGTTCTTAAGATGATTATTTGTAATAATTATAGATACTTTTGCAGATAACTCTTATGATAATTATACTTTGGTTCACGTTAGAGGCATTCCCTTGGGTACTAATTGAGCATTCCCTTGTTGCCAATCCGTTTTTATACTGTCTCAATTGAGATATTGTAATGGGTATATATTAAATACCTAATGACCAAAACAGCAAACACTTCTGAAAAGCAAACTTCTTTTAACACCTTTATCGTTTTATGAAACTTAATTTTAACACGAAATTCATCTCAAAACTTTGTTAAATTTTCATTTGATGATGGAATGTATCTATTATACAATATTAAATATATGTATATTCAATAATTGTTCGTCTTTCTTGTTACAAACTAAAAAAAAGTTTTATTTCCATCGTTTTGCTCTTTGGGTACTATTAATATAATTGTATACATGTGCAGTTAAATTTAAAATTATTAACTGAAAATGCTGGAAGTCCTTTACTTTTTAACAAAAACGTTTTATATAAGGGATATATCGAAAATTCGTACTAGCTCATTAATTTATTTTAAACCGTTAAAATTATAACTCAAAAATAAATAATGATCTAATCAACGCGTTGCTAGATACGTTTTAGATTATTCGAGCGGAAGACGCATGATTTTCGATTTTGCCCGATGCACTATAGACGATTGATGGATGCAAGATGCAGACATGACAAACAATAAACGATAAACGCAAATTGTGTATACATGAAGTTCACAGAACTGTACTTGTCCATAATTCTATAAATATAATTATTATAAAACAGTATAAATACCTGATTTCGCTTGAATCAAGATGTTGGTACGTGTCATCTTCGTCTGTTTTAACTGTTCCTGAATTGTTCTAAAAACAAAACTCTCTATGTTTTAACCAAAAACATTCAAACAATGTTCATATTATATATTTTTTGCTTTCTTGACAAGGTATGTGAGGAGATCAGGCGCATTGAATGAGCCTTATGCGAGAGATAATATGACATTCAGACTTGCAATATATCCTCAATTACCACTTTAAGAAACCAAATAATTGTTTTATTATACTGCATAACCGTTTCCATAGAATAGGAAAACAAAAAAAATGTTCATTTATTTCGTTCTAATGTCACATTTAACCTCAAAGTTATATGAATGACGTCATTATTTTACCTATGTGACGCCAATATTAGAGCGATCTGATGAACAATGGATTATGTATTTCTCTACATAATCTGATTTTCGTTAATTTTAAAAGGTTAACACATTATTTTTATTCTCTGTAACAAATTTAATAATACAAAATCATTCCGCTGAAGAAAGAAGCCATTACGAGATGCATCATCCCGGAAATTCAAATATTAATAGCGAATAACACATAAGGGTCAGAGATCAGAGTGGGGGATGCGCACCTGTGTAAGATTAAATGGTTTAAAAACATATTCATTTGGTTTAATGTTCAATGTGAGCTTAGGCAAGGCTGTTCACTGTCACCTTTGCTTTTATACTTGTTTATTAATGACTGTTATTTGTTTGAAAGCTATTGAAAAGGGAATGACAGTGAACATATACCTAGGCTTATTAATAGATGTGTTTTTTTTCGGGGGGGGGGGGGATTTAAATAAAACCGTAAAATAGGTCGCTCAGAGTGCAAATAAAGCACTTTGACTACTAATCGCCAAAGCCAAATCTGAGGGTTCACTACCTTATTAGAGTTTAAATGTGGGTCAACAAATTCTTCAATTTACGTTGTTCAAAACAGGGCCACGCATTTTTATTTGAAAGTTTTAAAGTATACACCAATTAATGCAATTTTATGGAGACTTTGCAACCACCACAGATAAAGCAGTGGAGATATGTTGGTAAACAACGGTATAGATTTATTAATATGAACAATAGTAGGATTATTATAAGGTGTTTTTGTTTGCAAATCAAATAGTTGTCTTAGATTTAAAAACTGTCAATTTTATTTTTACAAGTACATTAAAAAAATAAACGCAGTTGAATTTTCTAGATAAGCACATTGCCATTTTTTTTACAAAATTGTTGAAGTACAGGGTGATCCATAATATCTGATACCATTTTGAAATTTAATAGGGTTCATATCATCAAACATAGGCTTACAATTTTTACATATTAATAATCTAGAGGCTTTAAAGTTTTGTTTGATATATAGCATAACATACTTATATAGGGAATGCAGTCGGTATAAGCGAAATAATATTTACAACAAATGTTCAATTTGACGTCAATTTTCGGTGATTATTACTTGAAGTCTTTTCTAGGAATGGCCTAATTTGGCAGATGTGCACATCTGTAAATTTAAATTTCTCGTTTCTTGTTAAACTGATGATTTTAGCTCTTGCACTGAGGTTTATTTAGGTGTGTACACCTTACCTTTTAAATTTCCCAAAGAAAAAGTCAAATCGGCCACATAAAATTTCAAGAAAAGACTTGACGTCGTAATCACCAAAATGGACGTCACATTTAACATTTGTTAAAAGTATTATTTTGGATATATCAACAGCATTTCTTATTCAAGTATGGTGTGTTGTATATCATACAAAACTTTGAAGCTTCTAGATTATTACTATGTTAAAATTGTATTCCTGTGTTTGATAATATAAACGCTATTACATTTCAAAAGGGTATCAGATATTATAGATCACCCTGTATCCATAGAACTGTTTTAATCGGAGTAGAGAAGTTGTATAATTAGAAACATGTTTTATTTCAGTTTAGATCAAACGATCATTTAAGACAACAGTTGCGAACCACAACAAATGAACTGGAAACGATCTTTGTTAATTTTAATGAAGATGAAAAACTGAATTTTATACTCTTCAATAATGATATTATGAAAATAACTGCAAAAACCTGTTATATGATTCTGCAATTTAGAACAACTATTTTATATAATTGAGTGTAGTAAAAGCCAAACACATTTTTTAATTTGATAACTTTTACTTATTTCATATTTTTCTTGCTTAAATGTACATAATAACCTGTTAGGTTTTAACTTCTGTGTGAATGTAACTACACATTCATGATTTTTAAAGTCATACTGATAGGTTGAATAACTCTCTACTGAAGAGTTTATAGGTCCACACACACGCTTACTTAAACGTAAACACAAAATAATGTGTTTCTCTTTTTTCTGAATAATTCTTATGGAATTTTGAATGCAATTTCTTTTGACTTTTAACTATGAAGTGGTTAACTCTGACTGTATTTTAGATTAGCATTTTTTAATAAATTTTTGAACTGTCTCTATACGCCGCTGAACATGGAATGGAATTCATCTGAAAATACCGCATTGAAGGTTTCATGTTCACCGTCATATGAATTCCATCGTTTGGGATGGATCAAAATTGTACTCTTTTGGTGTAAGTATTAAGTTGCGCTCAACCCGGGGCTAGGCGGCGTGGGCAGTAATATGCATTTTCATTCTGCCGATGAACAGGCTCAATCAAACCGTGTCTGCAATTTTTTTATATTTGTCGTGAGTGGTGGCTTTCAAAGTTCCCTTGATATCTGTTGTAACTCAGTTTGAGTGACATTGGTCTTTTATTAGTTTTTATGTAAATTGTACATGTATGTACACGTCCAATGATGAGACTCAAATAAAAGGTAAAACCTGCATTCTTATAAGTCCGATCAAGAAATAAATCAATGGCAAGCTATACCCTCACATCAAAAATCAACGAGATATTGATGATGGCGAACTCAGTTAATATTCCTAATCAGCATAAAATGCAATGTTTAAGTTTACAAAAATGAATTTTGTATCTGAAAAACTTACGTTTTTGGCCGGAATTCAGCGACAACGAGAATCGTATTCAGTGTTTACACTAATCGGTTCTTTAAATATACCTTACATTCAGTTATGATTTTCTTATTTCTTATTTCGGTGACTTTACGAACATATATTATGAGATATTAAAGTATAAAAGAATTGTTTGTTCAAATAGATGAAAAGAAAACTTTGAAAACCACCAAACTCGATTTGATTGAGCCTGTTTATGGGCAGTAATGGAAATGCATATTGCTGCCCCGGATTGAGCGCAACTCATTATCAATACCAATAAACAGTAGAATTTTGATCCATTCCAAACGATGGTATGCATCAAGTTTTTTTATAACCAACGTTCGTGATGATAAAACAATTGTTGTATTTCGCCGATAACTCTTACCTTTGAATTTCTTCGGGTCCACCTAACTAGTAGAAATACAACTACACATACAAATACGATGCCGCCAACAACACCACCTACAACACCACCGACAATGGACGGCACTGTAAAACAATGTCTTTATTTATTCTTGTGCTGAGTTATCATGATTAGAGGACAACAATGTGATGCTCCCTAGTCATTACTGAAGACCTTGTTTGCAATGACAGTTTTATGTTTCCTGAGAACAGACATACGAGGATGTTAAGACTGTGCGCGTAAAAGTTATCTCCTTTTTGACTTGAAATCGCACTTTATGATAGTCGTTGATAATGTTTTCAAGTATATCTTACATCACATCAATATCGCTTATCCGGCCCAACGTCACAAAGACGTCATGTTTGCGTTATCATTTTGTTTCCAATCAGTATTTTTTAATTATTCATATCAAATTCGTGAATAATACTATAATTATCGACAGTCATTAACACAAAAGACACAGTAATAACCAGCAATATATTTAGAGAATACAACATAAATAATCATTTTACACTAACATATTAAACAAGGCTTTTGTCGAGTTTAATATTGATTTCGATGACGAGTTTTAAAAATTCAGTTAAGGATTGAATCGATAGTTGATGGTTTCCATTTGGGTATGGAAAACAGTTGGGTTGTTTAAAGTGTGTGAAGCCTGAAGGGCTTCACGCGTACTTTAAGTTTTTCACCAAAATGGAAACTATCAAATATTGATTCAATCCTCATATTTACACTCATAAATAATCACATTAATACAGAAATAACTAGAATAATTCGTGATATTACGGCTTTTTCGAATGGCTGTTGGAACAGCTACGATGACGACAAATTGAATGACGGCACGCTATTTCGCAGCAACTCGTGGCAAAACGTGCGTGCACGGCGACGTCACACGTCAAAACATTGTGCAACGTCCAATAAATTGTGAACGGTTCTACTATAGCCACGCCTTTTAAATTATTACGTCACACTGTTTACCATTGGAAATTATGATTCCTTAAATGAATAAGACTTCATCGTAGAGGACGAAGTTGAAGTGTAAATATTATAAAATGAACATAAACGCTGTATTCTATTTATCACATAACCTCAAAATCGAGTAATTTCCATTTCTCTTGCGGTCGCAAAACTGGAACGTGTGTGATTCGGTAGAATCATGTGATAAATAAGCTAGTCCCAACATAATAATTTTATCCTACCCTTGTTCCAGATGCCAAAAAAAGTAATGACATAGAAATAATTTTAACTGCGCTAGTGTCTAGAAAATGGCAAAACAATAAGCTACAAGGTTGTGTTTGATAAAAAAAGATCAAATTGTGACGTCTTTTGTAAAAAATACTTTCAAAGCGCTATGACAAAATTACTGTAGACGTTTGATAAATATAGAATAATAATTTTGATAGAAAATGTGTTTTAACTGTTTCTCCTTTCTTCTGAGGATGATGTACGATCAAACCGAGCATGTTGTCGAAAGGAAATGCAGTTTGTTTATTACCAAAATATTTGTATTTTGACAATTTATTCAAAACTTCATTATTTCGCTTATACGCGAATTAATTAGAATTACTTTATTAAAAGTGGAGATGGAAAGTTCGCAGGAGAACGCTTAGTTTTCTTGACATTTGTCTCAATAATTTATTGATATTTTTTTCTTAATTACTTTTCATAATCATAAATTTCGGAAACAATACTACTGCTTTACTGAATATCAACATTCAATATACATACGCGTTTTTGCTGGTATGTTTTCACTACAGTAAGTGCGATTTGGGCTTGAAATGTAATTTTGTGGACAGACTTGGCAAGGATGGTTCCCTGCTGATTTTTTATAAGTTCCTTCTTCGCAGAGTTGACAAAGTTCAGTTCCTTCAAATCCTGGCCCACACTGCACAAAATCTGATATAATGATAAATAATAAGAAATTTAGTCAATGCTGTGTCAAACTTCATTGACATAATGCACATTTCGTCATTACACTGTCATCGGTAAAAAAGGGTGCTTTTGTCTAACAAATATAAACAAGATTTTTGTTAAAGTGTGTTTAACATTAATATTTCCGATTACAAGATATTGAAAGGCTGATATTCTCTTCATTTTTGAAATTTCATTGAAAAGGAACTCATATAATATTGTCAGTATCTTATTACTCACGTTGGCATTAAAATTGTTGTTTTGGGTTCCTTAGTTTTTGCGTTTTGATTTAAATAGAATTGTAGGAAATTTTTACCTTCGCTTTTTTTTCTTTATTGTTCTAACTTTTCTAAACCTATGTAAAATATAGACATATTAACACCATTGATCTGGGCAAAGATTTATTGAATTGCATTGACGTTTTGATTTTGAAAGATTTTGTATCGATGACAGTGCAATGACGTGTTAAAACCATGTTCTAGTGTGCACCATCCTCACATTTGTGCCTCAACAGGTTCTCATATAAACAAACAAGGACAAGTTGTCAACGTGAATTTACTCCAAGTCACCCACTTTCTCGAAAATAGTGCATACAAAAGCACATAATCATATAAAACTAAGAAACTGATAACATTGTTAAGGAATATGGTAGTACTTATACCTAGACCGGAGTCCTCAGAGTCAAATCATCCCGAACACGTTGACAGGAATAACGGAAAAGATCGAGCTTCAAAGGTGAGAGTAATGAATTAAAAAGCCATGACTCGTAAATAAAGTTACCTGTCCAAATATGACTGCTGAAAAGAAACACTTGACCTAAAATTGACGGACCGACCCAAAAGCAATCCCAAGCATGTGTAAGTTTCTCTTATAATTATTTGATTATTTGATAAAGAACTTTTAAACCAATACGGAATGACCATGATTAGTAATGAGTAGATAAACATACCAATTGTACAGTCTTGTAGACTAGCAGCACGGGTGCCATTGTATGTTGTTTTGTTTCCTGGACAAGGTTCACAATCATCCAGAGTCAGGTCTCTCCAGTAGCCTTGTGGACACAGTGCACAATCCTGAGTGTCTGCTTTACGATATTCTCCAGCTGGACAATCCTCTGTAAATATAAAGAGGTAAAGAAAATAAACAAACCAGGTTTTAAAGTTATTTGTAACCAAGGCTCTATTTATATAATATCATACGTATATGATGATCATCAATGCTGCAAAGGTGCCATAGGCGATATATGCTTTTACACACTCACATTTAGGTTTGTTATATAGTTATATACGCAACAACATGTTTGATGTCAATTGAACCACCTAAAGCGAAGATATTAAGTGGATGACAAGTTTGGTTACAATGTGATCAAGACTAAAATATAAAAACAACTGCAAAATGCTAGCAAATTGATTTGTTTTTTTTTTATTTTCCAATTTTACAACCGAATTTTTATTTTTAGTAACGGTGACTTCTACCTTTCACGGACTGACCCCAATTATTCTATACACCAAGTTGTATGTTAATACCTTGAACCGAACTCAAGTTAATTGCGGGAAACCTAATTTCTTTTTTTAGTTACGGTGACCTTGACCTTTGACCGACCAACCCCAGAAGCAATCCCAAGCAAGTCCTCGACCTGTTCTTACTGTACACCAAGTTTCATGTCAATACCATTAACCAAACTCAAATTAACTGCAGGAAACCAAATTTCTATTTTAGTAACGGTGACATTGACCTTTGACGGACCGACCCCAAAAGCAATCACAAGCGAGCCCTCCACCTGTTCTTAATATACACCAAGTTTCATGTCAATATCATCATCAATAAATCCAACCAGTTTGACGTCCGCCCAACCGCTCGCCCGCCCGCTAAACGACGAAGACTATTCTAATAACCTGTTGTTTTTTTGTTGTTGTTTTTTTCAAAAAACCTGGATAAAACTAGTAATCATTTTGAAACATTAAAATGATGCACTACCCACCAACAAAAGCAACTCTTTGATCCTGTTTTTATAAGTATCAGAAAGACAGATTTTTCTCAATTATATTCAACCATTAGAATTATGTTTTCAGTCACAATATAGTAAAAAATGAATATCTGTTTAACGATATTTTAGGGTAGACAATCCTCTAGATGTATAATAGATGAGAAGGAAACTTTGAAAACCAGCGGACACGACAAATATGAAAAATGCACTCGCCCGCTCGCATTTGCATCGGGCGAGTACAAAGTTGATCAAACTCGCCCGGCAGGACCAGTAAGATTCTCCAAGTCCAAATGCTGATTCTCTTAACATTAATTAATAAAGTTATTCGGTAAAACAATCAAACTGCAGACTGTATAAAACCGGAACCGACGTCATACCGGACACGCACCTGCCGATCGCGTATTAATAAAACATAGCCGAATGCTACTATCGATATGGAGTTAATCGATTAATAATTCACTGAAGCAGAGTGCGTTAGAATTTTAATAAAAAATAAATACGGGCTATTTCGAAGTTCGAAGATTATATATATTAAATGTATAATACTATTATAATCAATTAATAATTGACTAAGCCGGTTATGTCGATACAGACTGATTTTTCTCGACTAATAATCGCGCACCAGAGGCTTGGTCAAAGAACATTGTTCTGATAATGAACGATCTAGTTTAAATCGAGCAGCATAATATAAAAATGGCGTCTGCAAAATAGAAAAGCATCAAGGGCGAGTACATTTTGCGAAGGGCAAGTAAAGTTTTATGATCACTCGCCCTGCAGGGCGAGTGACCCTAGAAAAATTCGTCGAGGCTTGCAAACCATATTCAAATTTAAAGCTTAAATCGTGGTCGAAACTGACAAGAATCTCTAAACTGACAAATGATAAGATATAGTTTTGAGCCTTGTACCAAAGAATAAATATTTGAGTGGCTAACGGTAAAACGTTGCACTTCGTGAGAAAATCCTGAAACCTTTAAAACGTGTTTACAATGGCTTGAAACACCTACTTGCGGTTTAAATAGAGATGACCACCTGTGATGAGCAGTTTTATTATTTTAGCTGCGTAGTGACTCTGACGTGACGCCGATGATTCTATACAGGTATGATTTCAAACAAGAAATATCTTTAAAAAAGATAAACGGCGTTGATGGAAAAGATTTATATATACATGTATATAAGAAAGAAAGAAATACAGAGAGGCAAAGCGGACAGAGTTTAAATATTTTATTTTATTTGTTATAACTTTCGACAAACCCTCCCCAACTTCTTAGTATGTTAGTGTAAATTTATTTAAAGTGTCTTTCTAAAAAATGTTGAAGCTGTTGCAACACTTTCATAAAGTGAGAAAAAAACAAGTCGATTAAAGATACTGAAGCAAATTATTCAGTTTCAATAAAATACCTCGTCTAGAGTGAGAATTCAAGATGAATAAATGTCCTTGAAATTAAATAAATATAAATAATAACAGCCTGTTACAAGAGCGAAATCTACCAACTTTTACGTATATTAACTTTAAAAAAAGTGTCCGTCCTGAGTATTGAACCTGGGGCCTATGCTTTAGAGGCGAGAGTGTTAGCCACTACACTACAATAAACTTGTATTTTTATACTCGATATTAACAATCAGGCTAATTACTGGTAAATAGTCCAGCGGATGTTACTACTCGGGCTAGTCAGACAATGGCTGACACTAAATAGACCCAATTTTTTTGCTTTTTGGGGCATTAAATGGCTAGTATTGCCTGAAAGGAACATGTTAAGTAAATGAGATGCTTTTACTGACACACTGATAGCAAATTTATGTTTTTGAAATGCAGTATATGAAAAAAGGCCATGGTTTAAGGAGGGCATATGTAAAACACTTTTAAAGTTCACGCAGAAGTGAAAAAAACAGACCACCGGTTTCAAGGTGTCAAATCTCTTTTAATTGATACATGACCCCTACTTTTCTTGCTGGAAATAGACAGAAGAAACAAATAGCTTTTAAAGCATGTAAGTTAGCCCTTATTGAAATGGTACCAGCTATGATTGCCAGCCTTTTGAAATATGTCATGTTTACTATAGCTTATATAGGGAAGTCTATTTACAGGTCTTACACCATCAAGGAAACTAGAAAGGAACCAGTAAGAACTAGAGAATTATCTACGCTTCTCTTTCGTTTTACGCTGTGTATTATATGCAAGTGTTTACCTGACACCCAAGATATTCCATATAATATTGTATTTAAGCCATCAATATTGACTTATCTGGTTACTTAAATGGTAAATATGTTTTTCCTCCAATCAACACCCACTAACAACCAATCGAATTAATCTATTTGATTTTTCCGCTGCATTATAATAAAAATCCCACTAGGTACCTCTCCACCCTGCTAGATGCCTCTCTGGTGTAAAAAGCTACCAATCGAAATAGTTTATTTCATTTTCCCTCTGCATAACAAGATAATACGAGTATTATTTACAACATTTCATTGGTCGAAAAACTAGGTCAAAAGTGAGCTAAGACGGCTAACGCCGAAAAATGTTCATTCCTAGATAGATTCATTTTTTTCAGGATTATGTATCTTTCATATAAATTCTACAATTTGACATAATATTATCCACATGTCAAGTACAAAATTTTCATCTTTTTGAAAACATACCACATTTTCAAAAATGAAAAAAACAAAAACAAAAACAAATTCAGTCAATCGAAATTAATAAGCAATTAAAAAGAGAGTGAATTGCAAAATCATTGGACAGGATGGAACATGTTTTAATGATGAATGTTAGAAGTGTTTTACGTAGTATGAGTGGTATAAGTATGAAATACTCTTAAGGTGGAATGCGCCGATTTTTCATCTTTCGAGTATTTTAATGAAAATGTGCATGCAGTTAATTGACCGTATTTCCGATATGGAACAGAATATCTTGTAAAAATATTTTATTTTGTCTCAAAGATACATGTCTTCAAAGATGGTCACTAACGGCAGTTTTTGGACATGACGTCAAAAGAACCGTAACTGAATGTTTTCTGCTGTAACTTTGATGTATTTCGAATGTTCCGTTTTCTGTTTTGATAATATTGTACAGAATCAGATTCTCTTTCCACTGATGTAACTTTCATGAGTTTTTACCCAAGATTTACGCGTAACGTCGCCGAAAAGCGCCGTTTCGACCTGAAAAATGACGTGGAGTTTTACTTAATTTTCGTCGCATTTTTCGGAATTGCAAAAAAATCTGATCAATAAAATTTTGATTTTTTTTGCATATTTCAAATTTGTAAATTTTATTTTGAAAATATTTGACAAATAAAAAAGGGGGGTCACCGACTTCGTTTTTGCGTTATTACGTTCACCTTAACCCCTATCCCCATAATTTTAACGACACAATAAAACCTTTCCTTTCGCGTCATACTTCAGCACTATAATAATTCCGTTTGTTGTTTTAATAATATTGTACAGAATCAGATTCTCTTTCCACTGATGTAACTTTCATGAGTTTTCACCCAAGATTTACGCGTGACGTCGCCGAAAAGCGCCGTTTCGACCTGAAAAATGACGTGGAGTTTTACTAAATTTTCGTCGCATTTTTCGGAATTGCAAAAAATCTGATCGATAAAATTTTGATTTTTTTGCATATTTCGTTTGTAAATTTTATTTTGAAAATATTTGACAAATAAAAAAGAGGGATCACCGACTTCGTTTTTGCGTTATTACGTTCACATTTACCCCTATCCCCATAATTTTAACGACACAATAAAACCTTTCCATTTCGCGTCATACTTCAGCACTATAATAATACTGGTTGAAAATTAAACATATTAAAATTTTAGTTTTGTTAAAGTTTGTTTCACATCAAGAACCATACTTTTGCTTAAACTACAGTTTAAGATTCTACTAATATACACGAACTACATCAGAATTCATGAATAATCAAATTATAACATTTAGCAATAAAATCTTTTCAAGTGTTATAATTTGTTGTTTGAAGTTGCTCTAAATTTAACGTAAGGTTTTCAAACTGAAAGTAGATCAAATGTATGAATTGAAAATCGAAAACAAATCATTTTGAGGGTCCCTTACGAGGCAGACGACAATAATTTTAATTACAGATATCAGGATATCAAATCAAAACAATGGAGCATAAAACATAAAGATTTTGGTAAGTTGACGCACATTTTTAAAAACACCCATAATATGTAGTATACGACGGCACCACACATTTACACATTCGAAAATTTTTATCTATTTTTTCGCCGGTCTGGACTTACATGCTCCTGTAGGCACATGAAATCAATGAGAACAGTATTGATGCTTTTCTTAAGTTAGCTTTTATAAATAAATATTCCGCAAAAAATATAACACAGTGAATCAAGAGGAAAGACTTACTAATCAGTCTATGACTGAACATGGTTAAAGTTTAAAAGCTGGACCGGTTTCCGTTGAAATGAAGTTGTGTGAGCTCCCATTCCCTTTAAAAGGTGAGCTACGCCATGTGTGACATTTTATAAAGAAATGAATTCAATATCAATTTCTCCGTTACTTAAATAAAGTAATCAAATATACTCAACAAAAAATGAAAACCGACAGTTTTTAACTTTCCAGAACTATTTGATACATAAAGAAAATCTTTTTATTTGAACCCACATTAAATTAACAGCAAAACATTTGTTTCACGTTCCAATAAAATTAAAAAGCTCGCACATGTTTTAAACAAGTTCAATTTTTCTATCAATCACAAATTCATAAGTCTTTAAGCTGATTTGTGAACAATCTGCTTTCTTACTTTTGTTTAACATACGTTTAACAAAATACAAAAAGTATTTTCCATAATTAAAGAATTGTACTTTTGATTTCTTGATTTCTTATTGTTCGCCAATAGAAATCAACTCGCTAAATTTCAGTATTATAATCTCTGTAGCAACAATATTTGTTTCGCTGATCTCAAAGTGTGGTCTAAATATTTATGGCGGTCACTGTCCGAAAAGGTTAGCATTACACAAGATTTTTTTCTGTATAAAACCACCAAATGTTTCAACATTGCGAGAAAAAGAAGCGTTAGAAAAAGGCAAGAACCAGCATATACGAAATAGCTGAAAACTAGTCATTACATTAAGACGGATCAAACGCGTTAACAAAGTATTATTAATTCCGTAAGCTGCTCTTTTTTCTTTGTGACGCATTCAACGCAACGCTTAATTTTCCTGATTTTTTTTATTTCGCACCATAATAAAGTTCATATAATATTCTGCGCTGTTGTGTAAGATGTTTGGTTCATTATATCATGTCCTCTTTCCTAAGATACAAGAGAAGTAGCATTTCATTTATTTATGTTTCTGTCTATTTGTTAAAACAAGTTTCCAACAACGGCGCAATATAAGATTTTGAATTATGTTCGCCTAGTTCTTCGCCATACTGCCGGCCAAAGACCTATATTATATTTATATATATACAGGTCTCTGTGCCGACATGAGAGTAACATTCCATGTAAAACAAATGTCTATCACTGTTAGACAGTACTTATTTTAAAACTGTAAGTAAAAGGAAGTGCACAACTATGCGCGCTTATATAGAGGGCGAGACATAAAGTTGCAGCGCTTAACCCCAACCCCCTCCATCCTGAACATTTTACTCCCTATATACATAAATACACCAGTACGGGTTTTATCGCGTGTGCGATCAGTGTAGCACCAGTAAGCTGGGGAATTCTTGTCGTCTGATATTGATCTACACTGGTCGCATTCAGAAATAACCTACTGAACCTAAAAGCGAACAGTGTAGATCCTGATCAGACGGCAGCGTACGGATGTGCCAGCTGATCTGGATCTACATTGTATGCCCATGGCATTACAGCTATATCTCATTGAGTAAAGGGTTAGCTGCAAGGGGCTTGTTGGTTTTATTGCTGTACTTAAGTCAAAAACTTGCATTCCGTTTTTAAAAGAAAAACGGTATTTGAACCTAACAATGGACGAAACCATGTAAAATACAAGTTTTTAAGTCGTGTTTGAACCTTCATAACAAACCTTGATTGAAGCAGAATCGGTAGTTTCAATCATAATAATATTATGTATGTTGTTTTTTTCCAAATGAAAACAATTATTATATTGTGCTGGAATATATTAATCAAATTAAATACTGTCAGAATAAATATTATTTGTTCGCCGCCAAATTCCTTTTATGATGCGATTTACGCCAACGTTTGCATAAGGGATAGGGGTAAAGGTGAGCGTAATATCGCAAAAACAAAGTCGGCGACCCCCCTTTTTTATTAGTCAAATATTTTCAAAATAAAATTCACAAACGAAATATGCAAAAAAATCAAAATTTTATTGATAGTAGTTTTCGTTATTCCGAAATAAGCGACGAAAATGTAGTAAAACTCCACGTCATTGTTCAGGTCGAAACGGCGCTTTTCGGCGACGTCACGCGTAAATCTTGGGTGAAAACTCATGAAAGTTACATCAGTGGAAAGAGAATCTGATTCTGTACAATATTATTAAAACAGAAAACGTAATTATTATAGTGCTGAAGTATGACGCGAAATGGAAAGGTTTTATTGTGTCGTTAAAATTATGGGATAGGGGTTAAGGTGAACGTAATAACGCAAAAACGAAGACAGTGACCCCCCTTTTTTATTTGTCAAATATTTTCAAAATAAAATTTACAAACGAAATATGCAAAAGAATCAAAATTTTATTGATCAGATTTTTTGCAATTCCGAAAAATGCGACGAAAATTTAGTAAAACTCCACGTCATTTTTCAGGTCGAAACGGCGCTTTTCGGCGACGTCACGCGTAAATCTTGGGTAAAAACTCATGAAAGTTACATCAGAGGAAAGATAATTTGATTCTGTACAATATTATCAAAACAGAAAACGGAACATTCGAAATACATCAAAGTTACAGCAGAAAACATTCAGTTACGGTTCTTTTGACGTCATGTCCAAAAACTGCCGTTAGTGACCATCTTTGAAGACCTGTATCTTTGAGACAAAATAAAATATTTTTACAAGATATTCTGTTCCATATCGGAAATATGGTCAATTAACTGCATGCACATTTTCATTAAAATACTCGAAAGTTGAAAAATCGGCGCATTCCACCTTAAATCATAGCCTTTACAGACTCATACCACGTTAAACACTTCTAAAATTCATCATAAAAACCTATTCCGTCCAGTCCAATGATTTTGCCATGAAGTCCTGAGTGAATATTTTATTAAAAGATGTCCAAAAAGATGTCTATAAAGGTATGTATTATACGAGTAGACGTTAAAACACGGCTGAGCGGGGCCGAGGCGTGATAATTGGCCCTCGGTCAAAAACGGCCATCGGGCTAAAGCCCCCGGGCCGTTATGCTCCTCTCGGGCCGATTATCACGCCTCGGCCCCGCTCAGCCGTGTATTATCCTCTAAATAAAAAGCATTAAATAAAATAATGAAAATCTACAAGTTAAAATTGCACATTTCAATTTCATGCGGAGACATTAAAACAGCATGATCGGAGTAGTAAAAACATTCTTTCAGTGTAGAAATAAATCAATCACTGATTAAGCAAAATGTGTTATTTACGTTGTACATGTAAATGTTTTTTTCAATTGATATTAATTCGTTTGTCGGGTTGAAATAAACATTTCGATGTCTTTAGAAGCAAACATAAGGTAACGCATGGCCTCTTTTAAATCTTGATTAAATTTTGACTTTGCATTTGCTTGAGCCGCATGTCGATTTTAATTAAAGATACAAAATTTATGTTACCAAGCAGAACTAAAAGTTTCGATCGGCGAGGCTAATGATTTTCTTACCTTTGCAATCACTTGAACTATTGGATCCATTGGCTGCTGTCTTGAAGCCAATCTTGCAGGGGTAACAGAAGTTCTTGCCGGTCTCATTCTGATAGAAATGTCTTGGACATTTTGTACAACTGTAAGTATATTCATCAAGGAATTCACCTTGACGGCATATTACTGAAAATAGATGAGCAACCTGGATTACACAAGAGAAAACTAGAACATTAATTTTTTTGGTAGATAAGACTGAATGTTTTGATAAATCTAAACATATACCAATAGTTACAGCTAAAACATTTGCGACATGTTAAAAGTCTATAAAGAAATAAGCTTTCTCATAAGAATCAAACAAAATGTATCAAAACGGATTTCTTCCGATATGAAACAAAAATAGCAAAGTATTCTATGCATATCAGATTAAGTATTCAAGATGGCTATTTACTGACAAATAAAGTTTCTTGTAAAACCAGCTCTTAATAAGAAAAACAGTTTACCTTTGCAGTCATTCGGTGATCTTGATCCTCTCTTGTAGGTTATGGTATTAGTTGGACAAGCCTTACAGGAGGTCTGTGCGTCATAATTCTGATAATAACCAAATGGACAAGGAATACATTTCATCATGGTAGTGTTGTAATACCAGCCGTAGCCACATGGGACTGAAATACATGCATATATAAGAACAGTTTGCATTCTGTAGATTTGTATTTTTCGAGTTGCTTGCGTAAACAATATTATCACGCTAGACCGAACAATAATATGAACCTACAGACTGCATACAGTCATAATGTTTCTTTGATTACATACACCTCTCGGGTAAAAATATAAATGCAATAAACAACAAAATTTTTGTCAACAACGTGGTTTATTTAATAGTAGAAATAAAAACAGTAAAGAAGTAGTATATTTATGAATGACATAGAAAAGTTATAGATGGCTTAAGAATATCAAATGGTTTCAGAACATCGACGGAAATTACCTTTTTGGTTCGGTATGTGCCGAAGAGTACCGGATTACGATTAGAATACACAATGAATTGTTATGACGGTGAATATAACTTGGAAACACAGAATCAGAAAACCACATTGCCTCGTTGCATCAATCTTGCGGATACACGATATATTATGTAACAAGAGCAAGTCGGAAATGACTGCATGCTCGACTATTCGAAGTCAGACATATTTAAGCACATTTTTAACTGGGCAACCTTTTAACTGGGGAGTGATTCAGGAGTTTATGACACCCAACACACACATGAACAAACGTTTCTTAATCCAAGTTAGGAAATCAGTAAATTACACTTCATTTATTATTGTAGTTTTAGAGGGTTTACACAACCCAACCCATACACCGTGACCACTGATCCCACACCCATCGACCCACTATTTCTACACACCTTTAGTGATGTGGTGTGGTGTGGTGTAGTATAGTACGGTATGGTATGCTGGTTGCTGTTGTTGGTGGTGTTGGTATTGTTGTTGGTGTTGGTAGGGATGGTGTTATTGTAACAATTGTTTTTGTTTGTGGTGGTTTTGTTGGTGGTGTTGTTGTCAGTGTTGGTGCTGGTGATTTTGATGCTATTGTTGGTGTTGATGTTGTTGTTGGTGGTGTTTGTGTTGTTGGTGGTGGTGTTGTTGGTAGTGTTGTTGGTGGTGGTGTTGTTGTTATTTGTGTTATTGTTGGTTGTGTTGTTATTGTTGTTATAGGTGGTGGTGATGGAGTTGTTGGTGGAGGTGTTGTTGTTCTTGTTTGTGGTGGTGGTGTTGTTGTTGCTGGCGGTGGTGGTGTTGTTGGTGGTGGTGTTGTCAGTGTTGTTGTTGGTGTTGTTGGTTATTGGTGTTGTTGATGCTATTGTTGGTGTTAATGTTGTTATTGGTGGTGTTGTTATTTGTGTTATTGTTGGTTGTGTTGTTGGTGTTGGTGTTGCTGTTGTTTTTTGATAGTGTTGTTGTTGGTGTTGTTGTTGTTGGTGTTTTAATTGGTGATGGTGTTGTTGTTGGAAGTGGTGTTGTTGTTGGTGGTGGTGGTATGTGTTGGTGGTGGGGGTGGTGGTGTTGTGGTGTGGTGTGGTGGTGGTGGTATGAGGTGATGGTGGGGGTTGGTGGTGGCGGTGGTGGTGTTGTTGTTGGTGGTGTGGTATTTAGTGGTGGTAGGGAGTGGTGATGATGTGGTGTAGTGTGGTAGGGTGTGTGGTGTGGTGTGGTGTGGTGTGGTGTGGTGTGGTGTGGTGTGGTGTGGTGTGGTGTGGTGTGGTATGGTATGGTATGGTATGGTATGGTATGGTATGGTATGGTATGGTATGGTATGGTATGGTAATTATAGTATAACCACTCAGCACTTTCCACCAAAGTATTTTAAGTACATCTGTTTTAATATCAACCTGATGAATGATAAAATAAAGGTATACACAGTTTTAAAGTTGTCGTTTTAACAGAATGAATGTTAAGGAATGAAAGTTTTGAGGTTTCACCAGCTTGCACGCAAACTTTTACCTTAATTTCTAAGTCTAAAAAGGGCAAAAATTTAATAAAGTCAAGACAGAGTTATTGTTCTTGGCATACATAGTCAGGGTCATGATAGTGAACAACTTTCAAAGCTACAGTACAAGAAATATGAAAGTAACAAGCTTGCACGCAAACTTTAACCTGAAATTCTAAGTAAAAAAAGGGCAATAATTTGATAATATTCAAAGACAGAGTTATGGTTCTTGTCATACATAGTCAGGGTCATGGTAGTGAACAACTTTCAAAGCTATAGTACAAGAAGTATGAAAGTAACTAGCTCGCACGCAAACTTAAACCTGAAATTCTAAGTAAAAAAAGGGCAATATTTTGATATAAGTCAAAGAAAGAGTAATGGTTCTTGGCATACATAGTCAGGATCATGATAGTGAACAACTTTCAAAGCTATAGTACAAGAAGTATGAAAGTAACTAGCTTGTACGCAAACTTAAACTAGAAATTCTAAGTTGAAAAAGGGCCATAATTTGATAAAAAATTAAAGAAAGAGTTATGGTTCTTGGCATACATAGTCATGATGGTAAAGAAGTGTTGAAAGTTTCAAAGCTATAATACAAAAAGTATTAAAGAAACTAGCTTGCAAACAAACTTTAACTTAAAATTCTAAATTCTAAGCCGAAAAGGCCATAATTTGAACAAAATGGAAGTTATAGTTATGGTTCTTGGCATACCAACTCTGGAGATGATAATGAACAAGTGCTGAAAGCTGTAGTATAAGTAGTATGGTAGTTATGGGTTTGTACACTAGCTTGCACGCAAACTTTAACCTGAAATTCTTAGTCGAAAAAGGTCATAATTTGATCAAAATGAAAGTTAGAGTTATGGTTCTTGGCATAAACACTCGGGACATGATTATGAACAATTGTGCCAAGTTACAAAGCTGTAGTATAAGTAGTATTGAAGTTATGTGTTTGTACAGTAGCTTGCACGCAAACTTTAACCTTAAATTTTAAGTCGAAAAAGGGCCATTATTTGATCAAAATGAAAGTTATGGTTCTTGGCATATACAAACGGGACATGATGATGAACAAGCGTGTCAAGTTTCAAAGCTTTAGTATCAGTAGTATTTAAGTTATGAGTTTGTACAGTAAAAAGGGCCATAATTTGAACAAAATAAAAGTTAGAGTTATGGTTCTTGGCATACACACTCGGGACATGATGATGAACAAGAGTGCCAAGTTACAAAGATGTAGCTATAGTAGTTTTTAAGATATACTATGTAGGTTGCACGCAAACTTTAACCAAAGCGGGACGCCGACGGCGACGCCAGAGTAGAATAGCTCGACATATTCTTCAAATAGTCGAGCTAAAATTATTCATGGGTATATAATAAATTCTGGTATGCACAAATGCCATTCCATGTTCTGCAGTGTTATAGTCCCCAGATAATAAAAGGAGAAAACAATCGGCGGAAACTAACAAAATATTGTTTTGATACAGGATCAGAACAAATAAACTTGCATATCACAAATAAAGCCAAATGAAAACATAAGAAATATAGCTTAGAGATGACGGAACACTATCCAGATCAATATTAGTAAGGATTTTTAACAACCCTTCTTAAAACTGACCAAATTATTGAAACAAAAGTAATTTAGACATAATTGAAACACAAACACGTGTATCGTATTCAACGACTTCAAAGAATGTAACTGATAACTTCACTGATTTTATTTACGAATTTGTGTTCAAATAACACTAACCTACATACGACGTAGCAGATATTCCTAAAGCAGAATTTCTTTTATTTTAATTTTATTTACTTACCGCATATTAATGCATGATTTTCTACCACCAGGCTGTTTCCAGGTGGGCACTTTATGCTCACATTAATAACAAACGTGTCATCGACTAGTTGTGCACTGGCAATATTCTTTGAAAGACAAGAAAGGTACATTTTAAATGGAATTCTTGCATTTAAATTTATTAGTAAAAATATAATTGTTATATGAATATTAATCACGGCACTTCTTCATAATTAAGTTCTGTTACAGCATCATCATTATTAAATTCTCCTTAATACTTCCTTGATGCTTTATTAAATATAGATAATTACCACTTTCCATTACTTGTTAATAAGATTTACCCTAGAGAACTACAACTAAATAAAGCGAACCCTTCAGAAAAGCAAGCAAACATTCTCGATCTTAATCTTTCAATTGAAAATGGTTACGTCCCTGCTAAAATTTATGATACCAGAGATGATCTTAATTTTATTATAGTAAATTTTCCGTTTTTAGACGGCGATTTTCCCCGTGCGCATCGTACGGGGTTTATATTTCACAGCTTGTTCGCTTTTCAAGAGCTTGCAACGATTTAATTAATTCAATGAACGTACTCTTTGCAAAACAGAAAAACTTTTATTACAAGGTTATCGGTATCACAAATTAAGAAAAACATTTTGCAAGTTTTTCGTCGATACCCAGATCTAATTCATAAATACAGGTGAAGTTTAAAATCACTATTGCAACAAGGTATTTCACAGCCAGTTCTTTATGGAGATTGAATTTACAAACTTAAAAAGATAAAGGGCAATGTTAATTTCTCCCGGTATTTCTTTAAAACCATCTGTCAATTTAAAAAGAAAGGTTACCAACATGATATTTTGCAACGCTCTGCATGCCTGGTGATCAACCCTTCTACAGTTGATCATTGATCATTATGCTTACCACTTTGGTTGCACGACGGTGGCAGGGGTTTAAATAGATGAAAAGGGAGTTTATGAAGGTTTATTGGGAAATATTTTCTTAAAAGAACCTAGAAGCTCGATTTGTTTCTTTTCTCCCTGTCATCGTGTTCTTGCTGATTTTACACCAGGAGCTCTGGTCTTGGTAAGATAATTGAGTACCCGCCCTTTGGCTTTGCCATGCTATGAGATTCTTATGTTTTATATGTTTGTGTGATTTTGCATGCAACTTTGTTGAGCCGATAAGTATGTTGGAGTGGTTTTACAAAGACAACTTGTATTTTTTGTGAAATGAGAACCTGTTGGGGCTAGTGTGAGGTTGGTGCACCCTAGAACCTGGTTTAAAGCCCCAGTGGCAATTTGATTTGCCACTGACCGTTCAAAGGCGGTAACCAATCAGGTTCTCATTTTTGTTAATTGTAAGTGGTGTCGCTTTTGAAACTGTTCATTTTATAAACCATGCTCTTTCCCTCTCTTCTTCTTGACTCTGTGAGGAGGCTGGTATTTCTGAATGTGGCTATTCCTGATATGCATATTTCACCTTTTCCTTTGTTTCTGCCTTATTTCTAAGGAAAAATTTCAAAAACAAAGAAAGTGACAAAACAATAGCGTCAGAGTCAATTGCAAGGTTTATCAAAAAAGTCTCAGTCAATTGCAAGGTTTATCAAACAAGAGTCACAGTCAATTGCAAGGTTTACCAAACAAAAGTCACAGTCAATTGCAAGGTTTATCAAACAAGAGTCACGGTCAATTGCAAGGTTTATCAAACAAAAGTCACAGTCAATTGCAAGATTTATTAAACAAGAGTCACAGTATATTGCAAGGTTTATCAAACAAGAGTCACAGTCAATAGCAAGGATTATCAAACAAGAGTCACGGTCAATAGCAAGGTTTATCAAACAAGAGTCAAATTAATTACATATTTCAACAAATAATATTTACTCTTAAGTCAAAATCCTTGTCAACAGCAATGATGATTTTGAGGACTTCCTCTACTGTAAGTTCTCTACCTTGAGCTGACCTGTGCATCTTACTGTAATAAATAGGTTAAAATTTAAAAAAACAATCAAATGTTTAAACCACTTCTATTGACAATACTTTACTTTGTTTCAACAACACATTATGGGTAGAATATTAAAAAAAAAAGTTTTAATCATAGCAACAATTGATTGACTGTTTGCACGATGTTTTGATGCAGTACAAGTTTTGCAACATCACAACAAATATATCTGTGCAATGCATATGCTACAAATAAGAGATTGTTGGGTTGATAAACTGTTCATTATCACTTACAAACATCACATACTGATTATTTTATTTCTATTTCAAATTATTTGTAATGCAGGATTCTTATTTATATGATTTTATTTACTAACCGTGTGAAATTGTCTTTTTTAATGGGTTTTCTTTTATTTATGGTTTTTGTTTACATACGTTTTCGCTGCGATTAGAGTATGTGTTTTCTGAGTGTGGCGATTCCTGATATGCATATTTTACTATTTTATTAAAACGTTATGCTCTAAATACAAAATTTAACACAAATATTGACATTTAAATCACGAGTTTTGACATTGACAATGAGGAAACAACATCATTCTTTGATGCGACGAATTGACTTCTTGAAAATGTAAAATATTCATATTAGGAATCGCAACATTCAGAAAAAACAGCCTCCCCACACAGTCAAGAAGAGAGAGGGAGAGAGCAATGTTACTAAAATGAACCGTTTAAAAAAAGGCACCACTAACAATTAACAAAAATGAGAACCAGAGGGGTTACCGCCTTGGAACGGTCAGTGGCAAATCAAATTGGCCCTGGGAGTTTAAACGAGATTCTAGGGTTTGAGTTGCACATTAATTGGCAGCTTATCTAAATTAGTTGCAAAGTTGAGCTCATCAAATAACATGCTTGGCCTTGTTTGATTTTAAAACTTTAGTTAAACCTTAAGTTCGACCTTCATTTTCGTGGAAGAGTTTTGGTTCTTGTTGTCTTCTCTCTTCCTTATTAAGGTAAACGATAATATAAAACTGGTTTAAATACACAGAAGGATTGCTAAGAATAACACTGGGAATCATAATTTATGCACATTGACTATAACGTTTGTATTTACTTGACCATTAAAAATCTTTGACACTAAATATGTACTTGGTATTCGTTATAGCTTAAACCAAGACGAATTTCTTATCCAACACACCTACCACAGACAAACTAGCATCAAATAAAATGAAACAAATAAGCTTTATGTTTACCTAGACAATGTCAGGAAGAATGTTAAAAGAATTCTTCTAGAGCAATCTTGTGCACTTGCAGTACACGGTAGACTTGTTAGACAGGCTGGATCGGGCATGTACATGTTGGAGCATTCAGAATCATTGCAAAACATTTCCCATTTGTTAGTCGCCTTCAACGTGTCTCTAAGAAGCCAGACAATTGTTTGTTTGTTTCCTGGAGTGTTTACAGCAGAACAGTCGATAGAGAACTGGTACTGCACACTGACAACAAACTCGTAACTTGCTTTGGATTTTGCTAAAACATAAACATTACTATGTTGCTTGATTTCTTGCTTAATTTGCTTACCCTAGTTAGGATTTCACCGATAGTTGTAATAATTACGGCTTTCAATGTAACATTTAAAATGCCATGACATCGTTTTATTCAACTTATCATGTAAATTATTATTTTATTTTATTTCAATGTAAAAACCAAAGGCTTTCAGGTTTGACAAAGACACACATAGCTCTGCCCGTGCAAGCAATAACTCGCTTCTTATGGAAACCATTTTTAACACTTCTTATCCATTGGATGAAACTATTTTCCGAATGTGACTATACGTCCAATGAGATTGTGGACAAAGGTGACGCAATGACTTTTGTTCCAGTAATATTCTATCAATGTGTAATTACCCGTGAAGCATTTAAAAATAGATAAGATATAATTTATACCTGTGCAACTTGGCATGATGAAGTTTTCAGCTGGCTTTCTGTAATCATATACACCAAGGGAGCCGCAGATGATGTAGTTGGGTATCGGGGCAGACAGAGCCAAGTCTGAACTTGAACAGGTTGTGTTGCAGATACCATAGTAAGGAACTGTACAGTTGTTAATATTTACTGTTGCATCTGAGTTTATAGCGGGACAGTTTTCATTATCTGCAGAGAAAAAGACATACCACGTTAAATGTTATGTTTTATCAATAGAAAATATAAATTAAAATATATATAACTGAACGTAATTCTCATGCATATAACATTAAAGTTTTACAGTTTTACAAAATTGTGTTTGTCTACATGAACAGTTTTAAATGATCATGCAAGGATTTTTGATATAGGAGACATAGTTATACCTGTTACATAACATACTTGTTTACATTATACAGAAATGAAAGTCCCCAGTTAATGGTTTTACTAAATTACACGAAGTTTGAAACGATAGCTGTACGTAAGTATTAGCAAGGAACAATCTTTTCAAGACAAAAATAAATACGACTAAGAAACACGGGAACGGGAACGATATTAAAGAAACTTATATTGCATGGTTACAATATAAAAATCTATATCATATGTATTGCTAAAACTTACAACGAATGTAGACAGGAAATCTGCATTCTCCATACTTCTTTGTTGTTTCATTCAAAACAACTACTATGCCAACATAGTAACCCCATGTCATTGCTAAAAATAACACAAGAAGTCTATATGTAATAGAACGTGTAAAAATGTGATTCTTCCAACCTTATTTAGTACATGCAGATCATTTCAAACAACTTTTTGAGTCAATATTTATATTTATGGAACAAACACTACAATTTATTGCTTCTAACATATTACCCTTTAACAAATCCCCTCAACAACCTACATACAAGTGTATCTCCAGCAGGAAAACAATCACGGTAGTTACTATCCTTTTATAATAACCACTCACTTCAAGCAGCCTATTCCACACTCTTCCCCACAGATATAAACATACTGAAGCTAACTGGATACAACAGTTATTTCCTTTAGATGCCTACAACAACTGTCATGATAATAAAACTAATTAAAAGATGATTAATAACATTTAAAATTAAATACTAACATTCCTATTGATTTCTTCGTTTTAAAAAATTCGGTTCATTTTGCATGAACAGCATGACCCGTAATGACGTCAGTAACGTCATGGCTGTTATATTTTAAGGTTATTTAAAGAAAAAATGAATAAAATGTAAATATAAGTAATGATTCGTATTTTGGTGCGGTTCATGCAGATTGGACGTGCACGCGAGAGCTGGCAAATTTACCATAAAGCGCTTTTATGGATTTGCCAGCTCTCGCGTGCACGTCGAATCTGCACGAACCGCACCAAAATAAGAATCATTCCTTAAATTAATCACTTGATTGTTGAAAATGATAATGTTTGATGTTGACTTGCATCTTTAAATGGATGTTCAAATGAAAAATATTAGAATGAACTTGAAAAGTATAATGAAAGTAAGGTTGACATATAAAATATTGGGTTGAATTTGACATCTACGACTGATTGAAGTTGACATGATTTTGTTTAATTGATGTAGACATGTATAATGTTTGACTGAAGTTGACATGAATAATGTATGTTTGAAGTTGACTGTATAACTTTTTATTGAAGTTGACATGTATGACGTTTGATTAGTTTTGACATCTGTATTCAAAAAAGCTACCGTGAGTTTGATTAATGCATTGAATTTGACTTATGCGCTGTGGATTATGTTCAATTGTAGACATTTGTATTCAGACCAACTAAAGTTTGAACAATAATCGAATGTTAAGTCTGACAAATGTGGTAGGTTTCACAAGTGCACAGTATATTATGTTTTATTTATTTTAAGAAGTTTGCTTGACTCATGTCGATTTTCCCAAAGGAGCTACAATTAGTAGATGCTGTTACAGCAATAACATTTGTTCAGCCATTACATTTGTATATGATGATTATGTTTTACTTTTTCACCATGTTGTTTGTTTGTGGTATCCTGTAATGTATATACCATATATGTTGGAACTAAATAGAAATTATAAAAAATAATTTACGCAACAATTAACGTAAGCCATCTACGGGAAACTCTCCAGAATGGTCAGAATGGTCAGTACCTATATTTTTCTTAGCATAGAGTTATTGAACATTTTATATTACCAAAGAATGGTGTTCTAAATAGGGTTTCCAGTCTTTGTTATCATGTAGTGAGCTGGATGGAAATCATAAAACCATTAGCCAGAATTTCTATTTCCACCATCGCTTGTAAATAAGAGAGTTTCATTCAACGTAATGGTCTTTAAATTTCAATCTGACAATTTATTGTTTGTTTACAAAAGTTGTGTTTAGCATTAAAATAGTTAAATTAAATCCTTATTATACTTACTACTCATTAAAGAATGGTTTTTTGCTAGTCCAAGCATAGGGAATGCGACATTGTCAAAAATTGCACTTATTTCATCAATATCAGTTAACTTTGTCAATCTTTCGGATGTAGTGTAGCGAACATCATGGGCATTCTCACAGTTCACTCTTGGTATGTCCAGGTATGGATTAGCTGTAAAATGTAAAATTAATTTAATCATGTTTATACATCTAAGTTTTCAGTGTTTTTATCACTGTTAGATCGGATGCAAAATAAATATTAGAAAAGAACACACGTGAGGAGTGGAAGAACTTTGGATTGTAGGCGGTCTGAAAGAGCTAGGTTTCAACTGTAATAATGTCGGAGACAAAATCAATTCTGCTGTATGCTCTGCAAATATCTGATAAATTAAGTATTTGTATCTGCTCCCATTTTAGGTATTCTTCAATAATCCTCATAATACACTTTAAGTTTGTTTTGTGGTGTGTTTTACTATAACATTTGTTTGCTGTGACTTGAAAGATAAACCTGTTTAAATTTGTTCCGTTTAGCTCATCACATGTGTCCTTCTTATTTATGAAGTACTCATCTTTAATATGTGGAACATACGATCCTGATAATGGGAATTTTTAATTACTATATGGAAGGTTTCATGTTTACCGTTGCATGCACATCATCTTTAAAGGGGTTCGAAATATTTTGCTTTTTAATACATGTTGAGTTTCAAAACAAACAGCAACATGCTATTTATAAGTTGAGTAAATATATGTCTTGCAATCAAACAGATGTAATTTACATAATGTAGTTTGTTAGTTTTTGACATAACAAGAAATTAACCATGGTAATATTTGTTATCAATCATTCCAAAGTAGTGTATTGTGGGGGGAGGGTATGACATACTACTGCATAGGATATGTTGCACTGGTTGTATATGAACATGGGCATAATTAATGCATAGTTCGTGTTTATTCACAAATATTTCATGTACATATAAAAAAGAGGCATGTTCGAAATGTGAAGATATCATACCCTGCAAGTTTGTTACAATTTATATTTTGTACTGTATTGTCATTTTTACATAAGACGCAAAAATATGTACAGTATGTACAGTAACATGAAACCTTACAAAGATTTTATAGAATATCACAGTTTCAAGTGTTGGTCTTGAAAAAGGAAACTAACTTCAAGTGCTATTACTTTGTGTTTCATTATAGAACTGTTTACTACTTGTGTGTTTTATTTTCGTATTAAAGAAAATAATCAAGTCAAGTTAACCCCTACATAGACATAGCTACTGCAAAATTACTTGACATTAAAATTTAGTTCATCCATTTACACGTTTAAATGTGACTTTTATCCGCGGTTATTTTCCACGAATTCAAATCGCTACACGGTAGGTACCCAGATTATTGAGATCGCCGAAAACGGAAGATTGTGAGTATGATGATAGATCAACAGTTCGGAGCAAAGAGCATGAAGATATTAGTTTTTGCGTGGATTTCATGTTATTGTGATCTAATACCTAGATAACAATTAAGCAATTTTACTCTGATCCACTTACAATTGAAATTGGCTGTCAGATGAAGTGGAAATCAGGAAAATGATTATGCAACATCCCAGATTTCTACAAAAACTAAATATTTTGTCCATTTATAATACATTTAAACATGTTTTTGTTCACGACACAGCTTTAATCAAAGTCAAAACATCAACAATCAATTCGCCTACCCACTTGAGCCAGTAGCATGAGTATTTGCTCTAACAAACGTCTTTTTTCTGAGGCACCCGAAGCAAATTGGATAACGGTGATTATCTCGGTTAAAAATAATTTATAAAAAGAAGTAAAAACAATACCAAACACTATTAAAATTTTCACTTATATGTATTTCACCAACGTTTAGGCCTTAACAAGCCTTCTTCAGGGTAATAAATACAAACAATTATAAACGGACGTTAAGTCAACGTGAAAGGCGCCTAACGTCGTATGGCGCAAAATTTTATACAAAATATTTCAATTTAGTTGTTCATCATTTTCTATGGTATCATTGAATTTCGCCACGATGAATATTTTGCGGGAATTTACTAGTTATATACTTATTTATAGCATTTTTTATAAATAATTGTTACCAATTTTTAATACTGTCAATTTTTGTGAGTGCTATTCGAGAAAACAAAATGTGCGCGAAATATTATATATATATATGATACCACAGAAATAACATTAAACATAAAAAAATTTCATTTAACGTTTGTAGGACATCAAAAACTAGTCAATATCGGATCTTTACTATACATAATTTCATATATATATATATATATATATATATATATATATATATATATATATATATATATATATATATATATGCTTTTTGGTGTCTATGGATGTTACGTCTTTATACACCAACATTCCGCATGAAGATGGTATCAGTGCATGTAAAGAAGCGTGAGACAGTAGATATTATAAAGACCCACCGACTGAAACACTAGTAGAACTGCTGTCACTCGTCCTGAAATGCAATAACTTCACATTCAATGAGAAACACTACCTTCAAATTCAAGGTACAGCAATGGGCACTAAAATGGCACCCTCGTACGCAAATATCTTCATGGGGCGTCTAGAAAAACAACTTTTATCAGCAGTCCCTATGAAGCCACACTTATGGTTGCGCTTTATTGATGATGTGGACATGCAATGGTGCCATGGTCAAGAGAATCTTACAAAATTCCTCGACATGGCCAACAACTTTCATCCATAAATAAAGCTACTCTTACAACCGGTCGTACGTGCTTCTACGAGTGGTTTGCGTGCAAAATTTGGCCAAGTAGTAAGATACACGCACGTGGAACGTACTTTTTTTGGTGGACGCAAACACGACGCAAAGCACGCAGCCCGAAAACTGGCCGGCTAGTTTTTCGCTACGACCTGTCTGCGACATTTAGAACGCATGGAGCACGCTCGTAGCACGCAAGACAAAAGTACTCAGTAAGTGCGCTAGGCGTGCGTGCAACGCAGGAAAAGCATGAAGAAATTCCGGGGTATTTCACCATGAAGACGTACTTACCATGCAAGAGCTCGTACGTTCAACTTGCTTTCAATGTACGATTAAACAAAAAGGGGAGTGAGCGCACTTCCTCCGTGTATTTATCTTACTTCTAAAGTGCGTGGGGAGTACTATCACCGTACTTGTGAAGTGCGTCACATTAAGACGACACACGTGACCAGCAAGATAAAAGTGTGTGACCAGCACGATAAAAGTGGGTAAAAAGTACGTGCTAAAAAGTGACTCGCCTATATCAAAGCTGATTCTAACAGTTTGCTCTCAGTTCAAGATCGACTTCGGCAGTGAGCACAATGCCTCCAAAGACAAAGGCAGCTAGTAGAAAAGGAAAGAAGACCAAGAATGATGGAACAGAAGAAAGGAGATCGGAAGAGAGGGAAAGACAAGCAGCTGAACAGGAGAGAGAAGGAGAAAGGGCTGAAGGAGGAGAAGAAGAAGGTTCTGGTGTGCAGCCAAATGCGGAAAGCACCACAAGTGCTACAGGGAAGCAGAAGCTGTCAAGATACGATTTCAGTAGTGAGGAGCACACACTTGAGGGATGAACAGAGATATTGCACTGTTGGACACCCGAAATGCATACGCGAGACTCTTGTAACTGTTTCCAGTGGCAAGGTACCGAAGTGTAACGTCCAGCTTGAGTCCTGGATCTAGCGGACTTCTGCTCCTTCAAAAACAATAAATGGATAGAACAAATTTACAATCAACCTAAAACAAATATTAACAAATATTAAACCGATTTCATTAACCTTTAGCGTGCTAGGGCTTTTGCAAACATCTTGGAACCAGACCAGATGTCGAGTTACTCGCCGCCTGGCCAGGTTCAAAGCTGTTTGACATTAAGACAATATTTCTACTAAATTTCGAGAAAATTGGATAGAACTTAAATTTCAGCAGAAGATATTTTCAGCAGACGAAAATTTCTCAGCATGCAGAAGGATAATGTTGTGTTTTTGTAATGCATATGCTTGTAATATAACACACTTGTAATAGTCAAATAATCTGAAGAAAAGATCCTTTGGAAGGACTGAATGCAACCAAGTACAACAATAGCAGACCCGGTTTTATTTGGTTTGTTCATAAGTGGTAGTGTAAGGTGCTACACCACTCAGGACCCTCATCCACCGGCTAAGCGGTATTCTGTTCAAGTTCTGAGTTCAATAAATCATAGAAATGTTTCTTGTCCTTGTCATATCTCTGATTGCTTTCAATAATGTACATAAAAATATATCCTAAAAGCAATGGCATACACAGTGTCAGTGATCATTAATCTCCAAGCATGGGAAGAAGAATGGTTGATGTCTTTTAATCCCGAAAAATGTGAAGTCTTACGAGTCACAAACAGAAAGAAACTATCATCTTCCCTTACAAACTTCATGGTGTAATACTTCAGTCATCCACATTTGCCAAATACCTTGGAGTAACCATCTCCCCAACCATTTCTTGGTCTAAACACATTAACACTCTTGCTACTAAAGCTAACAACACGCTTAAATTTATCAAAAGAAATATTCAAACTGACATCCCAAAACTCAAGGAACTAGCATACAAAACATATGTCAGCCCATGTTTGGAGTATTGCGCCTCCGTCTGGGACCCCTGGCAAAAGAAATACATTAACCAGATTGAAATGGTAGCAGTAAGATTTATATTGAATGCACACTTAGCCTGGCAGCTGAAAGGGCATCCAGTTGGCTGTGGATGAAGAGAGAGGAGAGGAGCTGGAAGCCTACCACCAACTCGTAGTGGCTGATCACCACTGCGGGCCCACCGCCTGGAGAGTGTCCTGGGATTAAAGGGCCGAAACACTTGTTGATAGGCAGATACCAGCTGAAGAAGTTGGTGGTACCAGCAGTACATACTGTATCACTCTCACTCAATGACTACAAATATACCAGTAGTATTACTAACCTTCTAAGAAAGATCAACTTACCAACCCTAGAAACGCGCCGTAAAGTTACTTCATTATGTATGTTCTACAAGATCAAACACAGCCTTGTAAGGATACCATTCCCACACTATATACACCATACACAGAGGCACAGATATAGTATCCCCTTCTCCAGGATTGATGGACACAGGCATTCGTTCTTTTCACGCACAGCAAAGATCTGGAACAGTCTACCACCAGACATTGCTCAGGCGGACAGCCTGGCCTTATTCAAGGCCAAGCTGTTCAGCCACTGCTTCTAACCAGAGTGCTACAAATGATCATCATCCACCATTATCACCTCATCCATCACCCCCATAATATCATTTGTTCTTCATCATTCAATGAAAATCCATCATTCATCTTTTATTGTAGCACCCTGGGCAAAGCAACTTGCCTGCAAATCACACCAGACTTCTGTAATTTAATATCTATGACATTTTTATAACTGTGCAGGTACAGAAACCAACCCAAACACCTATGAAAATCACCTCCCCATGACATTATAATTTATATTACTCCTAAAGTTTCTGACAGCGCACTCCACATAATACTCTGTATAGAGGGTTTGGAGTATATGGCAGATACAGATAATCTTACCTGGGACCTTTGGTGATACGGGAGCTACACGTTGAAGTACCTCAGCAAACACGTTCCTATCCATACGGATGAACCCAAAGTAGTCTCCAGCAGACTGTTGTTCAAGCTCCTGAAAAAGCGTTTCATACTGGCCGAACAGAGGCCTTCTGGTCAGACATGGCTTCACCCAATAACGCCTCCTTCTTTGCCTCTCTTGCAGGCGACCCCGAGCAACCACTGCCAGCATTGCGTCACGATCTTCGGCCTCCTCTAGGATTAGCAGCTGTAGAAGTCGATGGCGCATCCTTCTTGGCAGTGCCATATTGGAAGCCAAAACGGTAAATGATGAAGAGACTCAGTGCTCCCCTTTTATATTATTTTGATTACCCGTGCGTTCCTCCTTTTTGACGCACGATTGTCGTTCTTAACATTTTCGTGCTTATTACGTTTTTCTTATGTTTCTCTTACTTCGTAAGTAGGGATTCTGAAAACGCACGCTTTGCTTGCAATAGGCGTGCGATTTTCTCACTCACTGTGTGCTACACAAGTACAGATCGTACGTGCTCTTTACTTCTTCCTACTTCCAAAAAAAGCGTACAGACCACTTGCGGGCCCCACGTTTAGAGCACGAAACACCTACTCATTAAGTACTTGCAACTTGCCATCGCTGCGATTTAATTTTTATCCTGCGACAACGCTACGCCTGACAAGAACCCTAACGACGCACGATCTCTAAGCACGCACGACGGGTTGTAAGAGAACCTTAAAATTCACCAGCGAGGTGTCTAATGACAAACATGTGTTCTTGGATACGGTCTCAAAATTGCAAGAAAACAAAATAGTGGTCGATCTCTACTCAAAACCAACAGACACGCATCAATACCTCCTTCCAACAAGTTGTCATCCAAAGCACTGTAGCAGGAATATCCCGTACAGCCAAGCCTTACGCATTCGTAGAATCTGTACGAACACAGACACTTTTGACGAAAGAGCAGATGAACTGTCTGCTCATCTGCAAAGAAGAGGTTACCACAACGAGTCTGTGTCTGGGGCCATAATGAAAGCACGCGCCCTCAAAAGAGACGACCTGCTAAAACCAGTCACAAAAGGTACAAACACAAACCGAAGATTGCCATTTGTGGTCACATACCACCCAAACCTACCAAACATTCGTACAACTATAGACAAGCATTGGTCAATCATTGAAAAGTCTGACAAACTTACTAGAATATTCCCAGAGAAACCACTTGTCGCCTACAGAAGGCCAAAAAGTCTCCCTGATATTCTAGTCCGAGCAAAAATCAGACCTTCAACCAAAACCCACAATGAAGGTCGGTCGGCTCCGTGTGGCACTTCTAGATGCAAAACCTGTGCACACATGGCTCCTACCAACACATTTCTCTCATCAAACAAGGCACGGTCATACATAAAGGGGGTATCAAATTGTAAAACGAGCAATGCGATATACCTCATGACTTGCAAAAAATGCGATAAAAAGTATGTTGGGGAGACAAAACTGACAATTGCCCTGCGCATGAATTTGCATAGATCGGACTGGTCAAAAGAAAGGTTCTTTCGGTCTCCAGTTGCAGAACATTTCAAGCGGGAAGAACATACGTTCTCTGACATAGAACTCTGTTGCATCGAGTTCAACAACTCCTGGACAGATGCACAGAGAAAAGCAAGAGAAACATATTGGATACGTCGGCTGAACACATTGAAACCTTCGGGTATCAATAAAAGCGAATGATAATTCGAAATTAGGTCACAAGTACAGTTAAGTCATCATAATGTAGGTCACTGGGTCAGGATTAGTTTTGCCTGTTTTTGTTGCTGTTGTTGTTTAACATTCATAATTACTATCAGAATGATTTACGGGCTAGTAGGAAAAATGTGAATTTTGAAATTTGATTACTAAAGGCAACAAATACGCATCGTTAGTTATAATTAGATAACAAATAAACATAATTATTTCAGTTATTATAATTGCATAAAATGTGTTATCGATATTTGCTATCCTACAAAGGTTATTGCCGGGCCCGTATGGACGCCGATTTACACAATCAATAACATTTGTTAAATGTATTTTCTTATGTCTTTCAAGACAACAACAACAACAACAACAACAGATGAAAGTCTTAATGAACAAAAACAACAACAACAACAGCAAACGATCATTTAAAACTTATAAAATAACCCGTGTTAATTAAATAGACCTAGTTTTTCTTACCAAACCGTGTTTTTATTAATAAATTAATTTATTTATTCTTAAATCAACACAATTTATTTTTCATTTCGGATAAGCATTTTCTTTTGTCTTCTTTTGTCTGAATTTCATAACTATCAAGATAACAAAAACACTGACGGTTACTTATCAATATCACAATTAAAACATCGTGTTTCGCTAATAAATCCCATTTCGAACCTCTACTATAATAATCCCGCATCGAGCCCCCGGCACTAGCGGATCCAGGGGGGGGGGGCGCACCCGGCGCACGCCCCCCCTAAAATTCCCGGAGCTTACATGTTCTTTGGTATGGAAACAATAAAATATACAATATTTTCCTATTTTTTCTTCGCTCGCTTCGCTCGCGTATCTTTATACAACATTGCCTTTTGAGATGTACTCGTACACAACACAGAGTGCACGCAATTTAAACGTTCCCGCCTTCCCTTACTGTAATAATTCGGCACTATATAACATGATCATGTTGATGCGCCGTAAAACCCATACAAACAAACACATCATTCAGTCAATTAATTTCCTTTGGGTACATTTATACGACAACAAATATGGCTGCGCCGTCAAGTCCCAAACGCCCCAAGAAACAGAAGAGTTTGCACAGTTTCTTTAGCAACAAAGAAGAAGAAGGAGTACCATGGGCCAGAGCCGGTTCAACGCTCTCATGCTACTCTTCATTCATAGGGACATAAAATTGGATATTGAGGAAATTGTGAACATCTACGCCAGGAAATATCCTAGGCGCATGCTACTGATAGATCCATTGTGCGAATAGATACACATAGATAGCTATGCACTTAGAATATGTTGAATAGTAAAAGTATCTGAACATGGGTTCACAATTATACATGTATCTTCCCTCGTTTTTCCCGCTTAACGAAAATATACAAATTATATAAGCCACTTAGTCGTCCTAATAGAAACCTCGTTATTAGATATTAGAACTATAGGTAACGTATGCCCCTGGATCTGCTAGTGCAACCTTAAGAGTGATTAAAAGTTACGCCCCCCCTAACCCAAAATCCTGGATCCGCCCCTGCCCGGCCATAAAACACACTTCCGCGATAAAACAAAGCAGGTCAGCATTAATTCTATTTTTAGAATATCTAGATTCCCGCTATAATTTGATTGGATTAAACAGTTTAACAAACTAATCCGATAGGTTCAACACTTTAAGATTATAGCGTAACCACTTGTTGATTTTAATTATCATCATACCCCTAATGAAGTCAATTAAATGTTGACGAAAAAATAATTTTAATATGGATAATGGTGCAACTTTCGTTTTGCTCCTTATTCAGATACAATTATTTTACTTCAATAATTCTTTTATGTAGTCCTATTTTGCTGTCCACTATCGAATGCTTAAAAGCACAATTGAATATAAAAATTTAAAACAAACTTACGTGATTACGAAATACATTTTCGATACGATAGCAAAGTTGTTAGTTAATAAAGTGCGCTGCAGTTTGAAACGATACAATCACATGGTATATTTCATTAAAGGAAAGGAAATATAAATTGCGCGACACTTTAAAAAGCAAATCATTCAAACACCAAAAAGCTTTCGCTGTGATAAAGTAATGATATTGTTATATGATTCAAACTTTGATATTAAAAAAAAACAAAAACACTAAGCTGAGTGAACTTACTCAGATCTCTTCAGTATAGGAAAGGGGACAGACATTGTGCAAAATATTTAATGATGTGGAGATGTTATAATCATAGTATCTGAACGCTTTTCTCTAAATTTCTGCAATTTGTAAGTTAACTTTATAACAAAATATTTTTTAATCGTAAGAAATATATTTCGTTTTCGAAAATAAAATCAGAAAACAAAGACGATGGCCATTTCTGATATGTCTGTTTCACCTTCTAGCTAACTCTGACGATGTATTTAAACTTTAAACGCACTTTGAGATGATGTACTATCAAAATTTTAACACAATTTTCAAATATCCGGCTCTCATTTGATACAGAATACTTACTTTTGCACGTTTTATATAATTTTTATATCGCAGATTTCGTCTCAAAGATCATTTGAAGGTGTTTTGTTACATATCACAACGAAAACAAAAGTATTAAAATATGAAAAAATCATAATAAAAATGTAGAAGTCTTGTTAACAAAAAAAAAATTACAAATAATATTCTTACACAATTAATTAAGGAGTAAATTTTTATTTTGTTTTACTTTATCTGACGGCCAATGCCAAATATATGGGTAATAGTGAAAGGATATGAAATCGGTTGATTGTTATATATCGCAAAAGATAAGTTAACAATAATCTGAAATTAATGCAATATCTTGAACCTCACCGTGTTGTTTGCTCCGAGCTGTTGATCTATCATTATTTTACTACATGTAACAATCTTTCGTTAGCCGCCAACTCCATTATCCGGGTACCTACCGTATTACTAGTGCTAGGATTTTAACTCGTAGTGAACTGTAATTAACAAAATTAGGTTATCCTATTCTCAATTTTTAACACTTTTTCCCTATTCAGTCTAACTCCTAATCCCCGATCACAAACATATCAACCAGCATGTTATGCATAGATATGTAAATAATTATTGACTAAAGACGCCATATTTGTCTCTTACCAGTTAATTTACCAGGCAGCCTCTGAGTTCTGCGGGTAGCTGATGGAGTAAGCCTATAGTTCCACCAACCCTGAACAGGGCTTAAGTTAGCTTTGAATTCCTTCACAAAGGCTTGATCGAACTGACTGGTACTCAGGTATCTATCCCACACTGTTAAATTTTCATATTCTGCTATGTAACCATACCCTAGGAAAATCTGTGCACTGAAATGTATAATTTATAGCACTTACATATTATCTGCCTTAGCAAGTCTCTACAGTCATTATGCAGTTTTAATAATTCTGAATCAAATTTCAAATTTGGTAAAGATCGAAATTGTACTTTTTATGTAAATATTGAGTTACGCTCAACCTGCCATGGGGCTAGGGAAATGCATTTTCATTACTGCCAATCAACAGGCACAATCAAACTGAGCCTGCCAGTGATGTGATAATGATCGAGACATCGATTAATCATCAGTAAGAACCTCCCGATGCCGATAATCGATGTCATTATCCCATAATCGATTTAAACCGATGTATACCTCTGGCTGTAAACTACTGCACAATTCAATCACATCTTGGTCAATATTTGTACTAGTCATGATTGAAATTAATTGGTAGGGCCTTTTGGGCATTAAGTGCTATCAACGTATTTAGGGTGTCTATTATATGTAAAACATTTTTCATTCATTCTAATCAGTGCATATTTAATAAAAACACGCGAACAAGTTTTATTTTTGTAATTGGAACACCAACCTTTATGTAGAAAGTAGCAGCAAACACACAATAATAAGGGATACTATATAAGCTACTTATTAGAAACCATTTGTTAATGTAACACAAAAATGATTTATACACTGATTAATAATCGGTGAAATCATATCGGAAGTGGCAACCGATTCCAACTGATGATCGATTGTGATTTGCAACCGATATCCCAACACTAGAGCCTGTAATATTTTCATATTTGTCGTGTTTCTTGGCTTTCAAAGTTCTCTGTTTGTATATTGCAAAAATACACAATATTTTTATATCGAGCTCTAGCTGGGGTCGCGCAGCGACCCGAGCGTTAAGCTCGTCTTAAGGTCGCAGGAATGCCCTTTCACTAAGGCTAAAAAACGATGCTCCCGACTTTTGCACTGGCTACCTGTTGTATAAGAATAAGGCAATGTAAACACGGGAAAACCTGAACGCTAAAAACTTACGGCAACATATTGTTTTGACGATTATTGTTCATTTGCATTTTTTTTATTAATCGCTGATTGCAAAATATCTTTTAAAACTAATCCTTAGTTTTGTAAGAATGTAAGATTGCCCTTTATCAAATGGCACCAGCTATGATTGCCAGTCTTTTACTATAGTTCATATAGGGAAATTATTTACAGGTCTTTCACCTATTACTAAGACGCTGTACGGGTGCATTTGATTAAACATTTAACTGATTAATCGAACAAAATTAACGGACCACGTTGTGTGGAAAAGTAGGTATATTTTAAAAATGAAATATGCATATCAGGAATGGCCACATCCAGCAAACACAGCCTCCCCACACAGCCAAAAGGTAGAGAGGAAAAGAGAACATGGTATTACAATAATCCCAGGTTACCGCCTTGGAACGGTCAGTGGCAAAACAAATTGCCACTGGGGGTTTAACCAGGTTCTAGGGTGCACCAACCTCACACTTGCCCCATCAGGTTCTCGTGTCACAAAACAAGTTCAAGTTGTCTTGGTGAAATAACTCCAACCCACCCATCGGCTCAACAATGTTGCTTGCAAAAGCACACAAACATATAAAACATAAGAATTAATAAGAACTAAGAAGCTAATAGCATTGCAAAGCCAACGGGCTGGTTCTCAATGATCTTACCGAGACCAGAGCACCTGGAGTAAAATCAGCAAGAACACGATGACAGGAATAAACAAAACAAAGCTTCTAGATTCTTTAAACATTTACATTACAGATTTTATAGGAATTCAATTTTGTATTTATTTTGTTCCGTCTACAATAATACTTTAAAAACAGTAAAATATAGTTCTACAGGGTAGCTGTTTTTATGGAAAAGAAGATTAGGGGGTACCTTTTTCGACTTTAATCCAACGGCTATACAAGGTACCCTCTTATAATCCGATGGGCGGTATAGGGTATCAACAACAATTTGTTTTAATCGCATTTTCTTCAAAACAAAATAAGTGTCAGTTTAATAGTTAGACCATAAGATAGGCAATTAGAGGCGTTTCAAAGGAATATCAAATATTACGAGAATAACAAAGTTGTCACATCGTAAAAAGCTGAAATCAGTCGTCGCTCTCGCTTCAATTTTGAAATAGCCATTAAGGTCATTTATTTTTATCAATTACAGGGTCAAACGGACACACCGGAAATAAAGCAAGCAATCATTTAATCAATCAGCAATCCTTTTCATTATATGATCCAAGTCTATACCGTACAATATGTATACAAATTAGAAACAAAATAGCACATAACTTTTCGTTGCTTTACTGTTCGCCATCTTGCGGACTGTCATAGGGTACCCACTATTTGGTACGTACAGGGCAGCTGTTACATGACATTTAGGATTGGAAACATAAAGTTTAAAATATATGCACGTCATTTGAAAGGGGCTTAACTTAAAACATAATGAAACAGGAGTAATCATTTTTGTTGTCAAAGATGGTTTTGTTCATAAATGATAATTATATTCCAAGTATTAAGTTAATGGGACAAGTAATTTTAACATTAAGTTTCTAATGAAAGACAGCTTAAGGGGGCATAAGTGAAAAATAGTGAAACATGAGTTACCATTCTTGTTTTCAGAGATGGTTTTTTTTCATGCAGATGATATATTCCAAGTATTAATAAGACAAGTAATTTTAAAGTTATAGGCAACATTAAGTTTCATAGTAACGTAAATTAATAGGGACATGACTCAAAAATAATTAAACCTGAGTTATTATTTTTGTTGTCGTTGATGGCTTAGGTCATAAAGATGATATATTCCAAGTCTAAAGTTACTAGGACTAGTACTTTTTAAGTTATTAAGCAACATTGAGTTCCATATTAAAGTCATTTAAAAGGGTAGTTTAAAAAAAAAGTTAACAAGGAGTTATCAATCTTGTTTTCAGAGATGGCTTTTTCATGCAGATATATATTCTAAGTATAAAAAATTATGGGCAAGGACTTCAAAAGTTATATGCAACATTAAGTTTCATATTAAAGTCTCATATTTGAGTCATTTAAAGGGGGCATGACTCAAAAATAGTGAAACAGGAGTTATCAATCTTGTTGTCAGAGTTGTCTTTGTTCATGAAGATGATATATTATAAGTATTGAAATAATCGAACAAGGACTTTAAAAGTTATAGGCAACATTTAGTTTCATATTAAGTCAGTTAAAAGGGACACAACTCAACAAATAGCGAAACAAGAGTTGTTAATCTTGTTGTAAGAGATTGGTTTGTTCATGCAGATGATATATACAAAGTATTTATTAATAAGACATGTACTTTTAGATCTTAGCATCAATAGTAGTTGGGGGACTACCGGACGACGGTGCCGACGACGACGTCGCCGGATAAAAGGATCCCTATGTGTCTACCTGCTATCACAGGCGATACAGTAAAATGTAAAATACATTCGTTGTTTATTGTTTTGCAGAAAGATTAACAAAAAATATAATAAATTATATACTAAAGATAACATACTCTAGCCGGTTCCTTATAATATCACACCCGAAATATATTAGGGAAAAATGACACTGTAGTACTAACATGGTTAGTTTCGGTTAGATGTGGTCTTTTTACACAAAAATTACTTACTTTGATGATATAAACATATTTCTGTTTACTGGCACCGGAACAGCATGAAGGGCATCAATATTGACAGACATTCCTATACTACCAATGGCAATACCAAGGTGATGCCACTCGCCATTGTGCAGATTTCCACCAAAATTATCAGAAAATGCTAGACCCATAATACCGCCTCCTCTTATTTTTGCCCAAACTCCAAAACGGTTTACAGTGAGAATAAAGTCATAGTCTTCTCTTACTAAATCTGGTTTAGGGTCAAGGTCTGAAGTCCTGAAGTGGAAAACATATGCTTAACAATATTTGTTTTAGATCAAACAATATATTATTGATTGCAATAGGATGAGCTAAGAGCAATAACTGAATGTAATTAATATCTGTGGTGCACCATTTTGTCAGATGAACCATAATTATTGTGTCACAAACGTCTTCACCTGATGACAATATCATTGTTTCTTCAAAAACAATTCAAATTAGTCAATATATATATATTAAGGCTATTTACAGCTCCAACAAAATTGCACTCAGCCAGATGAATATAATGTCATAATTATCTTTACTTAATAAGGACTACTAATAACTAAGGGTATTCGTAGTCCTATCCCCTTCCAACAGATTATGGAAAAAGTTACAAGAAACATGGTTTACAAAAAATACACTTGACGATGAACAAATGCTTAAAACTTTTAAATGATTATATTATAAAACCTACAGAATAGACCTTTAATCCCTACAACAAAACATGGACTGTGTTGTAAGAAAATTGTTTCGCAGATTTAATCTGCACTATATACTTTTAAGTTTTTTTTTACACAAGTAAAAATCTAAATGAAATCATAATTAGCATTTCAAACATTTTCTGTCCGTCAGATTTACTTGACTTAACCAAATGAAAACTGAATTATGTATGCATATCGATGCTGAAAGCAAAAAAGTTATAAACTTGAATGGCTATGAGGTTCAATTTGTCAAATACACGGTGCCAATATTTGTATTATCAAACAGAAGTTCTGCAAAGGAAATTTTGTGTATGAGTAAACTTACACAATAATTGAGAATAGATTTGCTATACTGTTTCCTTCATTTACATCATGAACTCTAACAAACATCATGGTGGAGAATTCCGTGGTGTTCAGACGGAATGACGTCAGCAGATTTGGTGGTTGCTGGCCATGGAACGTGTTCACCAAGACAGAGTAGTTATCACTGGAATCTGGAAATCAAACAATTCATGGCGGGTAACATTTCTTAACCCTTTCCTCCATATCTAGGCATATGTGAATCCAGTGTAGATCCAGATCAGCCAGCATATCCATGCCGCCTGATCTGGATCTGCAAAGGTCACATTTTGGTCAGAAATAACTATCTGAATCAAAAAGCAAACAGTGCAGATCCTGATCAGATGGCATGGATGTGCCAGCTGATCTGGATCTACACTGTTTGCCCATGCAATAAGGGTGTATCTATGGGGAAAAGGTATTTATTTCACAGTGACAGTACTTATTTATCTAACTGTTAACATGTAAATTGTTTGTAACTTGCTTTATTGCTGAATAACTTTTGTGCTGAAAACAGATTTGTAATAATTCATGCTATAAATGGGCCTATCAAATTTTAATTCTTCACTCATAGCTGATCTAGATTTTGGCCTATTTATACGACAACAATCTCTTCAGACATTCTTACTGCAATGTAAGTAAGGAATAAACTGTTTCCAAATTAGTAAACAGCTACTGGCTGCTATCTTTCTATGTATGAACAGGCAGCTGACATCCAGTTTACATGTAGGCAAACATTGTCAAATAAAAACTACGATTTTGAATATATAAATCACCTGCTAATTATGTCTAGTTTAAAATTTCTAGAGACCATTATATCATGCATTTATGTTGAACACTTTCTAATGTTTTGATAAAAGTTAATATGTAAAGAATGATGTAGACCAAATTTGATATACCAGTAAATCAATGATACCATATTGTTAAACGGCTTTTATATTTTCAGCTCCATAGTCAAATGTCCAATAAAATGAAAAAGTATGGTGCACATGTGAAAGTGGCCAAGAGACATCCCTAATTTGGAGAATAGTCGACAAATTCCAGAAGATTCAATTATCACATTAACTTCACTGAGGTTTCTAGTGAGATTCCTATTTCTTATATAGTATATTTATAAATGTTACCTCTACAAACATTGCCGGTCCATTCCTTGCCTTGAGAACACTGGCATATGTAATCAGTTACAGTAGATCTGCAAGTGGCTCTTCCCTGGCATGGATTACTGTCACAGGGTTTGTTGACAACTTCACAGGTCACACCGCTATATCCTAAATCCACATTTATTTTCAAAAGTAAGTGGAATGAGATAACTTTATCATATATTGTTGTTAAAAATAGAAATTTGATATAAAAAAATAATCTCATTGTAAATAAGTTTACAGATTAAAATTATCCCTTTACTTCATGGGATATAGCTGTTATAGATCTGATCAAGATCTACACTGATTTTTTTTATTAGGTTATTTCTTACCAAGAAGCAAACAGTGTAGATCCTAATCAGATGGTACAGATGTGCCAGCTGATCTGGATCTTCACTATTAGCACATGATATGACCTGTATATATGAAAAAGGCTGATCAGCAATTCATATGTTTGGAGATAATTTCATGTTTTAATCAACTAAGTCTTAACTTTAGCCTACATAAATATGTTCCTCAAAGAAGACCTTACCTATGCATCTTCTATATTCTTATGATTACCACATTAAATCAGATAATGTGGCACATATCTACACCAAAACCCTGACATGCACACAATGTAGATAATAAGACTTCCATACCTGGTGCACACTGACACTGGAAGCCGACAGGTCCCCTTGGTGTACAAGTACCACCATTTTTACATGAATCATTCTCAGAACACCAGTCTTTAACCTGCTCACAGGAAACACCATTGTAATCTACAACAAATAAATGAATGACAATAGATTTTATTTGCCATAGTCAGCTCTGTTTAATAACCCTTACTAGACACATGATACTGATTAACTTTAGGTAAAAGACATTTTGTATATTTCAAACAGTTTGTCAAAATATGTCAAGAATATAGTTCTTTCACATTGTTACCTCCCCTTGATTGAAGAGCATATTTAGTCGATAAATGCACGTGAGGGGGCATCGTTTACTATTGTTAATATGACTAAGTGATTATAAAATTAAGAAAATGTTGATTAATCATTTGAAATTTATAAATAAGTAGTTCAGTCAAACAACGAAGAATAAAAAAACGTTATGATCATTTACAAACACATCAAGAAAGTTTATGCGCATTTTAAACATTGTTTATCGCAGTATTTTAATGACGCGAGTATCCAACGGATTTGTTTGGTTTTTTTTTATGAAAATACACACGTGAATTGTATTTACTAAAAATAAATCTGTATAGTTGACAATTCAGGCGAACATTATCGGACATTTTACCTTTTTACGGCATTTTTTGTAACGCTATAATTTATAGTGGAATGAGACATAATTATATTCTTATGTAGCTCGTCGGCGACTAGGTTGATATGTGTTTTGCGTATTTTGCTTTTGAGAAAAAATATTAAGTATTTACATAATAGGATGATTCCAGCTACAACCCGAGAAATCGTTAAATTGATTGAACCAAACGAATATTGCCGGACGGCAGGCCAACCAAAACCTATTTAAAAATCCAGAGAGTTTTGTTTGTTTTTTTTTACATAAAAAATATGTTGATGTTGAAGTTTGTAATTGTTGTCGCTGAAGGTTTTGAAATATAATATTTTCATTTCTGTTTAAAATCAAAATGACCATGGACCAAAATAAATGAACGGGACTGCGATATTCAGGTCCGAGTTTAGTTTTATGACACTTAGCTGTTGTGTACATGTGTGCCCGAGGCAGCGTGTCACTATCACGTAATCTCTCATTTAACAGGACATTTTGGAGCCGTGACCAAGACCAAGTTTCTTAATATTAATTAATATAATTGTGAAACCCATTCTAAATTCGGTTAAATTTATGTTTCATTAATTATCCTTTTCAATATTTTTTAAATCCTGAGATTTTGCCTGAAAATCCTTAGATCCGGAGAATAACCTTACGGTCCGGAGATTTCAGATAAAATCCTGAGATTTTGGAGGTCTTCTTTCTACATCATTCCCGTAACACGTAGATATTCATGAAATGCGACTTAAATTAATGTCTATTGACTATGGCAGTCGATTTTATAAAACAAATGATGTTTATAATAACATGAATAACACTTAATAAGCTTAACGGGCGTTGAATACGTTGCTGAATTCATCCGTTTACCTCAAATTTAGAGAGATCATGTAACATAAAATATATTTTTTGAAGTAAACGCATGTGTCTGTGGAAAATATTCAGTAACATGTAATCCACAATGTATTTGTTTTTATATAAGACTTCCCGATTCAAAGTGGCAACCACGTCTTTGATTGTTTTACGCTTTTCACAGTCAAATCTTGCCGACCACACGTTTTAAGCCTATTATATTCGAAAATTCTAAAACTCGAATTTATTATGCTATATCATAATTAACATTATAATTTATCATTAGCTTTAAGACGACACCGTGATCATGTCTGTTCATTCTGTTAGCAATGACACAGTTAAATGCCCCCTCACTTGTCGGTTTAGGATAAAACCAATATTTTCCGCACCTAACGTGGCGTACGACGCATGCGCACAACAATGTGAAAGACCTCTATTTTGAAATAGATTTTTAATTTATGGGTTAAACACATTTTCTTGTTACATAGCTGTGATGGTATAACCTAATAAAATGAACATTGCACAAGACTACAAAAAGCACAAGTCTTCCACAGCTATGCTCGTCAACTTATCAAAGATTCTGGCTACAAATTCTGCTCAGTCCACACATTCAATAACTGAAATAGACTTAACAACTTTCTAAGTAAACACCTTCCTACTGGGACATTACTGGCTTGATAATTGAGATATTGATCTAAAACTTTCAATAAAACATGTAATAATTACTAACTGATTTATTAGTAAAACAGTATCCAAAATGACAGACAGCTGACTGCTAACAATCCTTTAGAGTACTGGCACTCTCAAAATACAAATTCACATCAGTGAATAAAGAGAATGACTGCCAAAAGCGCATATACGAGAGATAATAATGGGCTTAAGATTCCACCAAAGGAGTGATTCAGCACTGTATTAGGAAAATATGATCAAAAGAGTATTCTTAAGATTCCAAATTAGAGTATGACTCTTTGAAAATTGAAAAAGAAAAAACAGTTAGTATTTATAATTGGGTAGTTTTAAAGTTTTAGAGCAATAGCTCAATTATCATGCCAATAATGCCTCAGTACGAAGTGTATACTTAGAAAAGTTGTTAAGTGTACAGGTTGCAAACAATGAAGAGACATACAGAAGGATGAAGTGGCATTTATACACAATCCCTCGTAACAGCAAGATACATTGATCATATTTTCCTAATACAGTGCTGCATTACACCTTTGGTGGAATCTTAAGCCCATTCCTGAAGAAATGCATTTCCAAGTTGGCGACGACTGCATGGTTGGTCCCTCCTCCTTCATACGGGACGTCCAAGATCATACCTCAAATTTTCTATTGGATTTAAATCCAGAGATCTAGCGCACCATGGCAATTTTCTGACGGTGTACACTTCAATAAAACGTTTGGTGTTCGACAAACAATGACAGGGTGCACCAACATGCATTAACTTCATGCATTAATGTGCTTAAAGACATGGAAGGACAACCGGAATAAGGACTTGTCACTGATATTCCTCCGAATTTAAGTTCCCATGGATTAAAAGTGCCGCAGTCCTCTTGTGCAAAGACACACTATCCCACTGAATTATTACTGATCAACCACGATGACAAAAATCCGCTTCAACAACATTTTCGCGATAAAACCATTTACCGCTGAAGGTTGTCGTATGCACTATAGTTGTGAATTTGTATTCTGTGGGTGTCAGAGTTGTAAATGATTTTCAGCAGTCATTTGTCTGCCATTTTGAAAAATGTTTTACTAAAAAATAGTTAGTATTTATAATTGGGTAGTTTTTTTTAAGTTTTAGAGCAATAGCTCAATTATCATGCCAATAATGCCTCAGTACGAAGTGTATACTTAGAAAAGTTGTTAAGTGTACAGGTTGCAAACAATGAAGAGACATTCAGAAGGATGAAGTGGCATTTATACACAATCCCTGTAAAGGTGTCGCAGAACTTCTTGACACTAACTTGTCTGAAAGTCACTTGGGTAAATAAGTTATCAAATCATGTTTGAATGTATACATGTAATTTTGTTGAGGAGTCATTTTAATGGTAGAATGTTGATTTTGATACACAAAGCCAAATTTAGCATTATATTTGTATAAGATCAACTATTTTAAGGTTAGCACCCTTTGACATTACTTTGCCATAGACAAAAAAGAAAATATAAAAATCTCTCAAATGGCACAATGCACTTCCATCAAACTTTGTGCAAACCAATTTTATTAGTTTATGTTTAAGGGGATATGCTAAGAAAAGTTAGAACAGTAAACTTTAAGGCAAATAGTAAGACCAAAACACCTCTTAAATTCTATTTGCAATTTATCACAAAAACAAAGCAACACTAAACATCAATTTTAATGTCTTCATGAGTAATGAGTTACTGACAAGGATACCTTAGGTCCTTTGGTGTAACACCTGTATACAATGTGAGTTACTTGTAAAAGTGTGTTTAACCTTCGATTTCCTGGTTGCAAAAATGGATGACATAAAAATAAAAATGTTGTTTTCTGTCTTCACAATTACTTAATATTAATTTTTTTTTTGCATCATAGTAAAACAAAACCTCATATTACATCTTAGATGTAACTGAAATATTGTTTGGGTAAAACTGGAATAATTAGTGCAAGCTTTAAGGTTAAACTATCCATTATGGGAAAAAATCCAGTTTTGACGTTTTTCAGAAAACTGGGATCAGACCCAAGGTTATAAAACACAGACAGCTATCGAGATTGCAAAAGCCTGTCATTAACATTGTTTCTTATTTTACTAGTTTAATAAAATCACAGTTAAACAAGTGCCACATTTAATTCAAGAGTTTGTGCTGAGGTCTAAAGCTTGTCACTGATCCAAATGTTACAATATGTCCAGTTTTCCAGTTAAACATTTTCAACAGACATGCTTGCAGACTGACACGGGAGAACAAGCCTAAATTACCTCTTATAAGATAAATTAAATGGAAGTTCGTAAATAAATTACCTGTTGGACACACCCTGCGAGAAAACACAGCTCCTGTGTTTTGTACCAATGGACTGGAAATTTCTGCTGCCTTGTAGAATAAACAGAAGTTGTATGAAGCAGTTCTAGTGTATGTCACAGCATCACATTCTTTCATCTGCAGACATAGATTCTCACAATATGAAGGAGTTACAGCTACACTTGTACTTGAATAAACAGGTATTGAATATCCAGTTCCACCACTACGGTTAGTCATTTGTTCGGAAAAGTAACATCTTTGTGTATCGTAAACTGAAAGAAATACAAAGAGTATAAAATGGGAAATCAAAGTTACTATACAAATATCATAATTAGGTTTCAATTACATACCGGTATGTATGATCATGAAGATACTTACAGTCAATGATGGATACAATTAACATTATTATTGAATTAATTACAATATTTTAAATAATTGAAAATAATTACTAATTAAGGCCACACCAAATTGATTTATTGGTCAACGGATTTTGTTGGAAAAAAAATGGAGCGAGCGAGCGAAAAACAAATGCAAATATTTTTTTTCCATTTTGCTAATTTTAGGAGCGAGCGAGAAGCGAAACAGCATTTTCAAAATAAAACTATAGTTAAAAAAAGTATGTAAAACTACTACAAGTACTTTTTACTGTGAGATCACAATACTCTAACATTGATTCAATCTCAATGCAAGGAAATCTTTGGTTGGAATGACAAAATGACATCAATCAGAGTCACAATGAACAGTCTCAAGAAATTACACCTAAGCTTTCAAAGCTTGTGTGAGCTTATAAGCTTGTTATAAAAAATCAAATATGTTTATGTGTTTTTTATCATCTGTTTAAAATACTGGTCAGTCCTTCACTTAAACACATGTATGATACATGTAAATACTAAACTGGTTTTAGTAAATATAAAAATAAATGACAAAGGGAAACTGTATTTACGGTATTTTATATCTTTTGAATACATCAGATATTAAAAAGCATCTTTAAAATCTTATACAATTTAAGCAATGCTCTAGTTCAGTAACATATCTGATTTACTTGATCAAGGTCAACATAGTGCACTGTAAAAAAAAATTGTCTGTCAGCAGATGACCATTCTTATCATTAGGAAAAGTCTTAATAAAATCCTGCCTTCTGAACACTTAAGATATCAAAAAACAACTCTAAAATTCTTCTTTTCAGAAAAAATGCTTAAGTCTGCAGATGGAAATTCTTATCAGAAAACAAAGCCTAAATAAAAAAAATGCCTTCTGAACACTAAAGATATTAAAACAACTTTAAAAATTATTCTTTTCGAAAAAAAAGATGAACATTTTTATCAGAAGACAAAGTCTTTAAAAAAAACCTGCTTTCTGAACAATTAAATATTTTTAAAAAAAACGGGACAATTGCAGTTTACCGGTACGTAAAAAAATCCGCGAAATAGTAGTATTTTTGAGTAACTAAGTAACTTACCGACTTGTTCGATTAATGGTAAAATCCAGTTTTTTCTTTCGTTTCGTGTTCCTGTTTTATGTTTTATCGAGGGGGCTACCGCCCCCGAAGCCCCGTTTTTATGTTTTAAGCGAGAAAGAAAATGGCCGCCAAAAATCCGGTAAACAATGAGATAAACCAGCTCTCTAGCTGGGTACATTGTACAAACAAACTCGTACCGGTAAATTGCAATCTATCCAAAAAAACAATTTAAAACTCTTCTTTTCAGAAAAAAATGTTTAAGTCTGCAGATGAACAAAATATATCAGAAATCTACATGCAAGAAAATAATGCAGCAAAACTGTCTTCTTTACTCACTTGGACAGCAAACCTACGACTGCCTGATTTTCCCGGATCATTAATGCATGCGATCACTATTCGCATTGCCATTGTAGCGGCTGACATGTTTTCCGTTAGGCGCGAACAATTAATGTAGTACATTATGACGCGAGAATATGTTCGGACTGGTAAAATTAATCGAATAAAGGTTACATGCCGCTAAAATCGCATCCGCTCGGAAATTTTTTTTGATAATTTTTTAACGATGCGGGCGGAAGGCAAAAAGGAAAAACAAATATTTTTATTTCATTTTGGAAAAAAATGGTGCGGGAAATCCGTTGACCAAGAAATCAATTTGGTGTGGCCTAAGCTAAAACTTAATTTATTTTAATTGTAATACATGTATATTAATAACATACTAATATTTGACATGTAATTGACAATAAGATTTAATTAATGTCAATTATTTTTATATATCACCGAGTGTTTCATCTAAAAATAAAAGAAAATAGCTTCATTTTTAATTTTAATCTTTTTTTAGATGATGTTCACCTTTTACAGATTTCTTATGTTATTTTTTGATAGCCTGAAGTTAAATAAAATCAAAAACAAAAGTGCTTTGTAAATGATTACTGTAACTGTTTAATGAGAAATTGTAAAAAAAACTTGAAAAATAAAATAAAACTATGACCCTCTTTTGCATATTGGTCAGTTAATAAAATAAGATTGGCGAACTTGTACAAGCTTGCGATTCAATATATGGGACAATGTGGCAGTGTCTGCACCAGTAGAGGCTTACTTCCATAGCTGGCAAAGATTTTGACCAGACAGTTTTAATATTAAGTGACAAAAACTTTAAAGCTCTCTTGAGTTAGACTGATGTTTGTAGAGGTCAGACAACAGACTGATGAGTTTGAATGTTGATAAGAAATATTCTTGATCTAGTGTCTTTCTTGTAACTGTATGTTTTTCATGATGATCTAGTATCTTTCTCCTAACTTCGTTATTGGTTTATTTGTTATAAATTTTTTGATAATAATTATATAATTATTATTCAATATTTTGCTGAAATAACTGTAATTAATTAACAACAATCTGAAAATAAATTTTACTGTAAATGCAATTTAATTGAGAACTATTCAATTTAATTATAATTTGTCAATTACTTTTAAAATAATGGTTCCAATTCCTGCTATCATTTGCCTACAAATTTCTGATATACAACAATAAACTTTATAAATGAAATCACGCATCATACATTTAGTTTAACAAGAAATGTGTTCTTCCAACTTCAAATTTGCAACATAAAAGTCATTTTGGAATATATATTTTGTTTTTTATCATAGAATAAGTAAAGATAAATCAGATTTTTTGTATCCATTTCGGGTAAGAGTATGGAGTGATGACTGATCGACTGATAATGTAGCATTCATGTAAAATACTTCAGTACTGAAACTGTGCTCATTTCAGACATTCTCATCAACTAGTGATTAAAACCTGACGGCAATTGATTTCAAAAGTGGCATGCCAACTGGTCACCTGACAATATCAGTAATAGATGTGCCTATCTGTGACGGATAGGCCCTGACAAAGTCCAATCTACATCTTTTTCTTAAATACTTGCTTCGAAACTTTGTAACAACTTTTAGGTATACTATAATACTCATCCTTACAGGATGTGTCAGTGAAGTATTTGATTTAGTTTTTTAAATTTTAATTTAACATACACAGATTTGTATGTAATCTAAAAAAAAGGTCAGCTTTAGAACACATTTTAAAATTGTTTCAAAATTAAACTAGAGCTATCACTGAAGGTGATTAATACCCCCGCAATACTGCTTTGTCAGAGTATACAGAAATGATGTTTGCATCTTTCATGGGTGAAAGTTGAAAAATAATTGAAATCCTGAAAATTTGCTGCAAAAGTTGTGTTTAAAAATAGCAACTTGGGTTTTCACCGGATGTAAACAAAACTGTAAAAGTAGTTGACATCAGAAGGTTTTGTTGAATCGTGCTCCCCTTCTAAAAATAATGGACTGATTCAAATGAAAAAAAAATATGTCATGCAAATCTAATCACGAACGTATGTTAAAAGTTTGAAAACTGGAGAAGTAGTTTGTGTCATAAGATTTTGTTAAATAATACTCCCCTCAAACCAAAAATGTACTGATCCATAAGAAATATGTCACTAACATGCGCACTTCATGCAGAACATATAGACCTTGAGCTGCCAATAGACCCCCCTCCCCCCCCTGGGGGAATTTTGAAGGGTATGTTTTTCTGAAAGCTTATATCATTCTACGCATTTTGCAAGTTGTTTGCACTCTGGCGAGTGGGGCGTTTTTCCGTAACGCATGTTTGAATATGTTACCTTTGAACAAAGTTTGTGTAAGAATGAAATATTTGACAATTGTAAAAGTTCTAAACTAAACATATTTATTCTACACCAGAAAGCTCCAATCTACATTACTAATGCAATAAAAACATCATTTACCTAAGGTATTGGTCTAAAATAGTGATAAAGTTATGTTATTTAACATAAAAACCTATTAAAATAAAATGTATGAATCATTTCTTACGTGCAGTAGCAAGTAATTTGTGCTTATAAGTAAAATATAGTAAGATAAATGGGACATCAGGACAAATATAATACAGTGATATACATTGGAACATAAGCCCGTAACGCTATATTGAAATATGTTACCGAAAGAAAAGAAAATGGGAAAACAAGCCATAAATGTATTAGACCTTGAGCTGCCAATAGACCTCCCTGCCCTCTGGGGGAATTTTGAAGGGTATGTTTTTCTGAAAGCCTATCCCATTCCTCGCATTTTGCAATTTGTTTGCTTTCTGGCGAGTGGGGCGTTTTACCGTAACGCCTGTTTGAATATGTGACCTTTGAGAAAATTTTATGCATTGAAGAATTAATTGGCAATTATATAAGTTCTGAAATAAACCTATTTTTTCTACACCAGGAAGATGTTGTTTTTTTTTAATTTTTAATGCAATAAAACATCTGCAACCTAAGGCATAGGTCTATAAATAGTCATTAAGATATGTTACTTATCATCAAAACCTAGTTTAAAAAGTTGTATGCAACATTTCTTACTTACATTAATAAAGAATTTCTGTTTTATTTGCTTATTTCATTAATATAAATAAGACTGCAGTATTTAAATGTAATAAAGTCACATTGAGGCACATTTCTTGTTTAATGTATGTAAATAAATACATATATTTGTAAATTCCAAAAACCAAAATATCTGAAAAAGCAATGGAAAAAAACATCTCAAAGATAGCAAATAAAATATTTATAAATGAAATAAATTATAAAGAAATAAACTCTTAAAGACATATTGAATTTGTATGATTTAAAGGTAAACTGTGTTAAAAACTTTGTTAATATTATCTATAACTTTAGTTATATGTGACTTCCTGATATGCATATTTCACCTTTTTACTATTATGCTTTATCATATACTTATGCCTATGGTAAATAAATTTGAAGTTTTGGTGTAATTGTTGTTTGTTTTTTTTTTAAAATACACCTCTTCATGAGTTTTAACGATTAGTTAGCTTTATCTCATAATAAAAATAAATACCATATCGTAAATCACCATTTTTAAATATGTTACCCAAACGAACGTATTTTAGTTACCAACCTCCCTGCACTTTATGTATCTTGTATAAAAATAGGTAATATATATATAGAATTATGTTACAAAAGCAAATTAAGGTATTGATGCTGGTAATATTGAACAGTAATGTATTTTTCATTTAAACGTAGTTAAACTTTAGAGGTTAATGATCTGTGTACTGCTCAATATGTCTTGAAATAAATGTGTATGATGTAGATAGTTCAAGTTCGTCCTATTTTAAATCTTGTTAAATTAACAATAAACCTATCAATATGGCTCAGTGACAACATTGTAATACAGCTTACGTTTGCACTAATCATGGGCTGGTGCATCCAGTCTAAAGCTTTCCAGATACTCTTGATTGAGACAGATAACGTTAATTTGTTCTAAAAAAATGTTGAAACATTAATTATCATTTTATTATTCTATTTATGTCTTTAGTCATCCTGTAATATGTTACCCATTTTTACTTTAATAATCAGCAAAAATAAAAAGAAAAGAAAAGCAAGAAACTGCAAATGATTAGTAAATTAACATTTTGATAAATATTTTTATATAATATTATATTATGGTAAAGTTGATCTATAACAAATTTAAAAGCTACTGAATTTAAACTCTACACAATTTAGCTGATTAAATTATATATCTGATGTTCGAAATGTTTTTAAAAGTAGTTTTATTCATCTAAAATAGTAAGGTTCAGTGTAGAATTCGTAAAACATTGAAACAGCATGAGCATTATATAGTATTTTTTTTGACTCAAGTAAAAGAATGTTTACCTAAAAAATTATTATACAAAAGTCAACGTTAACTTGTCTATTTGCTTACCATCACCTGCATTACACAGTTTGTCTTTCAAATTAGGATGTTTCTCTTTAACACTTATTTGTCTTTAAGAAAAATAACATTCTACAAAGATCTTAAGGAATTCTTAACACATTTTAAGCTTTTTTTGAACAATGGAAACAATAATGTTTCATTTAGGACAATTTATTTTTCTTATTTCACATGTTTTATTTAACAGAATTGTCAGTTATTATTGCTCTAAAAGACCAGAACTGGTGCTTTTAACCTTGTTTTTAGTAAATATAGTTCATAGAAAGTTCATATTCACATTATGAATGACTACTGTAATCTAGATACAAACTACCGGTTAAAACACGGTTTAGACATTTATTTTATTTGGTGATCTTTCTAAAAAAATATTTTAATAATTAGGTAACATATATCTAATTTTAATTAGTTTTGTTTGTAACACTTTCCAAAGCAATATTTTTATCTCTTGTCTTTTTACTTTTGGAACAAATTCTAAAAAGTTTTTTAGAATTTATTTCATAAATGCATTGTACTTTGTCAATATTGTAACCTCGGAATTATATGTTACGGAGAAGGTTTACAATGGAAAAGCTTAAACACTTCAACATTTTAACAACATAACATAACATAACATAACATATTATACACTACAGACATCTTACTATGATTATTTTATAGTTTAATCTAAAATGATTGAATAGTCGTGATACAGTTTTGTAAATGTAATCAGTTCTTTGTACAACAATATCAGTTTAAGAGAAAATACTTAATTCAATCAGTAATATTAGTTTAAAAAACATCTGTGAAGGTAATTAAAAATTTTCACAGGGCTAACAAACATCAGGACATTGCACAGAGCACACATAGTTAATTTCTTCAAATAGATATCAGCTAACACCATTAAAATTAAATAAAAACAAGGAAATAAGCCTTATTTTAATAAGTAACATATGTTATGTATGTTGAAAATTTGAAGTCATGCAAGTTTCAAGAACACTTACATTTATAAAGCTCAATAATTTAATTAAACTCTATATTTTATGCTTGTTTATCCCAAAACATGAATACAATGTTTGAATTAGCGATATGGTAACATATAAGATTATGGAAAAATTATTACAAATGCCAGTGTGATTTTTATGAAAATCACACTGTTTTATATTGTTTGATCATGCAGCTTTCAAAAACATGTATTATTGCCAAAGTTTGATTACAAATAAAAATCCTACAGGTAAGTTTCTGACTTAAATTACATCTTTTTAGGGTTATGTATGTTATACACTAAATATGTTACCTAAGTGCAAAAATTTTGAAATGAAAACTACATCAATCGACAGATAATACTTCATCCTTATACAAAAATATAAGTTTTATTAAATCGTTTCTGGAATAGAGCAGAATTAAAGATTCAAAATCGATATATTTTTTCTACAAATTTTAGGGGTAACATATTAAAACCTCCGTAACTCCCTTATGCCCCACTCGCCAGAGTGCAAACAAACTGCAAAATATCCAGGACATAACAGGCTTTCAGAAAAATTATGTCTACAAAATTCCCCAAGGGGGGGGAGCAAACATGTTCCTGGCCACCGGCCTAATATGATTTCAGTTTCAAGTCGATATTTTGAAAACTGTAGAAGTTTGCAATATACGATTTTGTTAAATCATGTCCCCTGCAAAAAATAATGGACTGATCCACACGAAAAATATGTCAAGCACATCTACACTTCATGCTGAACATATGTATCAAGTTTCAAGTCAAAATGATAAAAACTGTAGAAGTAGTTCGCGTCATAAGATTTTGCTAAATCGTGCTCCCCTCCGAAAAATAATGGACTGATCTACATGAGAGAAAAAAAATTGCGCAAATGTACCAAGAACATATGTTAAAAGTTTCAAGTCGATATCTTGAAAACTGTTGACGTAGTAAGTGTAGAATTTTTACATAACGCGATTTTGTTAAATCATTTCCACTGCTAACAATAATGGACTGATCCACACGAAAAATATGTCATGCAAATCTTCACTTCATGCCGAACACATGTATCAAGTTTCTAGTCAATATCTTTAAAACTGTAAAGTAGTTCTTGTTACAAGATTTTGTTGAATCATGCTTCCTTTCAAAAATAATGGACTGATCCACATGAGAAAAAAATGCGCAAATGCACTCACCAACATATGTTTAAAGTTTCAAGTCGATATCTCGAAAACTGTTGACATAGTAAGTGTAGAAGTTTGCATAACACGATTTAGTTAAATCATGTCCCCTGCAAAAAATAATGGACTGATCCACATGAAAAATATGTCACGCACATCTACACTTCATGCCGAACCTGTGTATCAAGTTTCAAGTTAATATCTTAAAAACTGTAAAAGTAGTTCGTGTCATAAGGTTTTGTTGAATCATACTCCCCTGCTAAAAAATAATGGAGTGATCCACATGAAACAAAGTATGTCATGGATATCTACAAAAAAAAATGGATATCTACACACAAACGTATGTTTAAAGTTTGGAAACTGGAGAAGTAATTAGCGTCATAAGATTTAAAATAAAAGTTTTAGTTAAATAATGCTCCCCTCCAAAAAAATGGACTGATCCACAAAAAAAATATGTCGCTTACATGCAGAACATACAATTTTAGTTTCAAGTATTATATCTTAAAAACTGTAGAATTTTGCATAACACGATTTTGTTTAATCATGTCCTCTGCAAAAATAATGGACTGATCCACACGAAAAATATGTCACACACATGTACACTTCATGCCGAACATATGTATCAAGTTTCAAGTCAATATCTTAAAAACTGTAGAAGTTCACGTCACAAGATTTTGTTAAATTGTGCTCCCCTCTGAAAAATAATGGACTGATCCTCATGAGAAAAAAAATGCGCAAATGTCCTCACGAACATATGTTTAAAGTATCAAGTCTATATCTTAAAAACTGTTGACGTAGTAAGTGTATAAGTTTGCATAACAGGATTTTGTTAAATCATGTCCCCTGCAAAAAATAATAGACTAATCCAGATGAAAAAATGTCACGCATATCTACACTTCATGCCGAACCTGTGTATTAAGTTTCAAGTCAATATCTAAAAAACTGTAGTAGTAGTTTGCGTCACAGGATTTTGTTAAATCGTGCTCCCCTGCAAAAAATTAATGGACTAATCCAGATGAAAAAAATGTCACGCACATCTGCACTTCATGCCGAACAGGTGTATCAAGTTTCAAGTCAGTATCTTAAAAACTGTAGTAGTAGTTTGCGTCACAAGATTTTGTTAATCGTGCTCCCCTGCAAAAAATAATGGACTAATCCAGATGAAAAATGTGTTTCCCTGATTACCATTTCGTAACCTTAATAAACATAAAACACAAGATCCAAATTCAATTTCAACATTTAATTTGGACAATCGCTAGGATAGCACTTGGGTATACCGAATGAACTCTATTAATTATAACATTTGCAATTAAATCATAGATTTCTCAATACATAATAATATTATTTCCTTACATATATTGGCAACAAATATCGTACAAATTACTTTAACAAATGCATGTTATGACACCGCAAATCATTAACCAGTTCATCAACAACTGAATTCGTTTGCTATTAGCTGAACAGATTTTATACATATAAAAATCAGTGTGTACACTTCGGTAACCCAAAGCTGAATGACAACCCTGCGGTATACAGCACGAATCTCTCGTGCGAAAACTGCCATCTAACGGTTACTCCATTACAAATAAGGGAAATTAATTTTCTTCTTATTCGTACCTCAAACGCAGAAAATTATATTTCCCGGATTACCATTTCGTAACCTTAATAAACATAAAACACAAGATCCAAATTCAATTTTAACATTTAATTTGGAAAATCGCTTGGATAGCACTTGGGTATACCGAATGAAATATTAAAGAACGGGGACTTCCGTAAAATCAACTTCGAATACCGATGAAACATTATTATAAGATAGTTTGTCAAACTTGAATTTGCAAAATAAACCTTTCCTTATTAAGTTCTAATCTGTTCAGCTATAAAAAAATAATCTAAGGACACATACATAATAAAAGACTCAATGACAATGATACAGATATTATTTCTTGTAAAGAATCGTTCATATATCCGTCTTTTGCAAACTCACAAAGTCAGCGTCCATGAAATTTAACCATTCTGTCGTTAACACCATAACAATCAGCACATGCAAAAGATTTTAGCGAGTGTAAACAATATTTTTAAAAATTACTGATATGTAGAACACGTGCTCTTAATCACTCTTCATATAAAGATTGTTTACGACATCTGTGTGTTACACATCCCCACAGAATGCCCGTTTTTCTGTTTTACACAAATAACACAATTTGCCAAGTTCAAAGTTTTCAGTATTCTCCACAGGAAATAAATAGTTTCTAGTTCTCGCAATAGTAATTCATATATCTATTAGTTTCAGTAATCCTTTCTATGAATACACTCATTTTTCATCAGACTCATACTCAGAACTGTGCTTAGATCCAACAAAAGCTATAACAATGACGCACAAATAATACGCCGACTTTTCAAATCGAAATCCACATAAATTTGATTATAACTATTTAATAGAATTTCTGCTGTCACATGCTCCTTTTTAACAACTTGTTTAGAAAAAAGTCTTTTCGTGCTTTTAAAACATTACAGACTAATTATTTTTATTTTTATTTTTTTTAAATCAATTGGGGACTTTAAATCGTAAATTTCGTGGAACATCTAATATCATAAAATGCTGATATAACTGGTGCTAGACTAGATGACTTTGAATTATAAAAAAACGAATTTATAGCTAATGTAAACGCCTTAGCAGGCAAAATATCCCTTCTCCCTAAACCACTGTTCAATGCCCACTTATTACATTACATAAAACGTTTCCCGTATTTCCGACTTAATGAATGTTCTTGAACTCTTTCTGTATCAGGTCCGGGAGAAGTTCGACCTTGCCTGCCTAGACTTCCGGTAAAGCTTCAATCTCAGATTTATGAGCCTGAAAAAATAAACAGTTCTGTTAACAAATAATTAAAGCATATGGAATGCTATGTATTTCATCATCATACTCATCAAAATATTACAATATGAAAGATGCATAATTTACACGTGAATAAATTAAGGGTGTAATTTTACAAATCTTAATTACAGTGTATAAAACATGTTTTGCTCATAACCCTCTATAAATAACAGACAATATCGCCCCATTTGTAGCGATGCCGCTTTCAGTATTTAAAAAACTACTTAATTTGCAATTCCAGGCAATGCCGCCTTATTTTAGAGATGCCGCTCGCAATATTCAAAATACTACATATATTATCAAATCCAGGCGATGTCGCCTTACTTCAGCGATGCCGCTTTATATAGTTATAATACTACATAAATGATCGATTCCAGGCGATGCCGCCTCACTTTAGCGATGCCGCTCTCAGTAGTTAAAATACTACATATATTATCAAATCCAGGCGATGCCGCCTCACTTTAGCGATGCCGCTCTCAGTAGTTAAAATACTACATAAATTATCAAATCCAGGCGATGCCGCCTAACTTTAGCTATGCCGCTTTCAATAGTTAAAATACTACATAAATAAATGACAAAATCCAGGCGATGCCGCCTCACTTTAGCGATGCCGCTTTTAATACTTAAAATACTAAATATGTTGTAAATCAAGGCGATTCCGCCTTACTTTAGCGATGCCGCTCTCAGTAAAATATTACTTTAATTATCAAATCCAGGCGATGTCGCCTTAGTAGGTACACCACTACCTACAAAATTCTCAAATACAGGCGATGCCGCCCTGTATCACTGATGCTTCTGCAATATAAAATAAACATGTAAAATGTTCACTTTGTAAAATATATAAGAATATCACACGCGCAAACATCACGCGCATTTACAATTCATCTCAAACAAATAAAAAGTTGCTTATTAGTTCAAGGGAGGTAATCCAATGAAAACTTCGAAAAGTTACTATGTCACCCTTGAAATAAATATTACACGGCTAACATTCTAAACAAAGATAATATAAAAGACTAAATTCATGATTCCATGATTCCGCAAATGCATCAAATACATTGAAAGACAGGCTCTAACAAATAGAGCATATTTTGGCAATTTTGCATTATGTTCCGATGCAAACAAATAAACGGATGTTGATCAAATTTATTTTGAACTACTGAAAAAATTCAAATACCCCATCATCGTATCGGACTATGCGTAATAAATAATAGGCCCTCTTATTTACCGACTTGACACCCCTCAAAATCCTCAATAATATAATTTCTAGTGCAAACTCTGAACTCTTGTAATAACCTAAAGTTCTCTTTTCGTGGAACCTTCTTTAAATCAACGCAACACTGTGATTGTATGAAAACCACTTCACCTTTATCGCCAAAATCATTGCTAATGGCGTCAGGAAATACCATTTATCTGTAAATACATATATGTAATGTGAAATGGCATATAGGATCACAATGTAATGCTGTCAAAATATCGAAACTATCGTATATAGAGACAGGTGACCAATTAATTAAGACATAGATATTATCTGTCTAACTTTTCCAGCGAACTTGCGAAACGGCACTCGTATGTGCGTCTTAATAAAATAATTCTAGCAGATCTTGTCCAAAGCTTAAATAGCCTACGTTCAGAAATCAAAATAATTCTTTGTTAGGGCTTACTAAGCCCTTTTCAATATTTGGTACAGACCCACTCAGACTTTGTCGCATCCAAATCTTGAATTCAACAAGTCAGCCTTTACGGCTGCGCAGCTAATTGTTCAAGACAAAGAAATTATGTGCGCAGCCTAAACTATCATCAAGAAACATAACACGTTCACCTCGTCCAACCATTTTGCTTTAAGAGGCATAATTACCTTTTATAAAATCTGAACCTTACTAGACTGACCAAAGGTTAATACCAGATTTGTGTAATAAACTGCATTTCCCTTCTTGTTATTCCAAGAAGACACTAAATCTTGGTGTGGGGTTGAAAAATTTCAATGAAATGATACACGCTCGCCAAATCAACTTGGTCATAAACATCAATTTTTAAATAAGGTATTACTATCATATTTAATATATTGTTTCCAATTATGTTTTTAACAACGCGTAAATTTTAAAATGAGTCTTTTCTTTCATGAATACTGCATACTCCAAATATTTAGAGGTATGCATGCTTCTTTAAACTTTAACATTTAACATTTTGACATTTTATATTTTTCAATTATTGGCAAGCGTTACCTCTAAACGCCATGCATCAAAAACGTGTCGCATATTTAGTTTTAACAAAAAGTTTACAGAAAGTCATTATCTCAGCTTTAAATGATTAAGCACTGAAAATTTATAACAAAATTCACCTTTAAGCATCAAATCATCGGTAAACATGAATTAAATCCGGCAAGAAATTATATTCAAGTACTGTGTATGCAGAACTTTCACTTGACATATTCTTGATTGACAGTTGCGTAAAAAATACGTAGACGAAAATAATATTTTCAATAGTCAGGTTATGTCCTTTAAACAGTAAGAAAAACAATCAAACTATTGTAAGCTAACTTTAATTATCAAGAAAATATATATTTCTGTCCGATTTTATATGGAAGTATGATTTATATCATAAAAACATCTATTTATTTGTAATTCGTCTAACTAGTACTGTATAACATGAGGTGGATTCATGATTTGCATCAGCCAATCAGAATCGAGCAATGTCTACACGGCTAAGAGCCGCATATACAAAAATACTGTGGTGGAAATTAAAATGGATTATTGTAGATTATAACTGGAAAATGTACGTAATTTATTTGTCTGAAGCAAGAATACTGGTAATATTAATGAAATATTGCTATATTTAGGTCTGTCATGTTGTAAATTTGCCGATAACTTAGATAATTGTCCCGACTGAAAATCGGTCGGAACATGCGACACGAATATGGCGTTCGGCGATATGACGTCGTAATTGCCATAAAATAAAACAATGATAAATAAGCATTTACGACGTCATATTTATAGGACTAGAATACTGCACTGAAAAGTCAAACGATTTAATAGATAATAAGGTCTGAATATTTTTCTATTCAATTTCTGTCATAATCTTGAATACTTCCGCCAATAAAATCTAGTTTTAACATAGCAGATTTATTATTGTAAAAAGATTCTGGTTGTCTGATAAAAAGCCATTTTTGAATAATGTCTTTTACTCAAAACTTTTAGCTCCTATTGCTTTCCATAAATGAATATTTTGTCTACATCGCATTGTAATTTGTGTTTCTGCCTCCGTTTGTATTCATAATAATCATGTGTTAAATACAAAGATCAAAATTATACTTATCATTATCTCATTATCTTTCCCTTGTCACAAGGCTCATTTTTTGCTCTACCGATTATTCTCTCGAACGAAGGGAAGTTCTTCCGGAAGTGGGTGTCTCTCCACATGCAAAACATGGTCAAGGGGCGAAGCCACTGAACTGATCAAAAGTGACTCCTGGAGTTAAGACAGTCTTGCTGTAGCTGTATGAGCCACTCAAAATCTTGCCTCGACCTGTCTGTGTTGAAAGCCAGAAACCCGAGGTTAACAACCAATCAAACCAGCAATCGAAGTGTGTAATGCGTAGGTCGAACATCTGTCACGAAAACTACTTCGTCTCCGCTTAAGCACCCGGTTTTCGCCATATTGATCCTCAACTCATGTTCCGAGTCACTCGCAAATGATTGGTTTCGTACTGACGGACTGTTTTTCAGACGCCGCCAGAAAAGTCTAACAATTCTAAACAGTTCCTTTTCTTCAGAAGGTCTATTGCCTCAGTGAAAATTCCTTACAATAGTCCAGTTTCCTTTTTTTGTTTTCTCAATAATCCAAATGTCACCGATAATAAGTTAAAATCATGAATATAATTTTCCTCGTTTTTAACCCCCAAAAATACAGTCCAAATCCTTCACAAAAAGATTGAACCTCAACAGTTGTCGACTTATTTTAAAACATAAGTCATTCAAAGTCAAATAGATTTCACGTGGTCGTTAAAATTTTCCGCTACGAGTATAATAGAGTTAACACTAAAAAATCAGTGTGTACACTTCGGTAACCCAAAGCTGAATGACAACCCTGCGGTATACAGCACGAATCTCTCGTGCGAAAACTGCCATCTAACGGTTACTCCATTACAAACAAGGGAAATTAATTTTCTTCTTATTCGTACCTCAAACGCAGAAAATTATATCACTCACATCTACACTTCATGCCGAACATGTGTATCAAGTTTCAAGTCAATATATTAAAAACTGTAGAAGTTGTTCGCGTCACAAGATTTTGTTGAATCATGCTCCCCTCCGAAAAATAATAGACTGATCCACACGAAAAATATGTCACGCACATCTACTCTTCATGCCGAACATATGCATCAAGTTTCAAGTCAATATCTTAAAAACTGTAGAAGTTGTTCGCATCACAAGATTTAGAAGTTTGCATAACACGATTTTGTTAAATCATGTCCCCTGCAAAAAATAATGGACTAATCCACACGGAAAATATGTCGCGCACATCTACACTTCATGCCGAACATGTGTATCAAGTTTCAAGTCAATATCTTAAAAACTGTAGAAGTAGTTCGCGTCACAAGATTTTGTTAAATCGTGCTCCCCTCCGAAAAATAATGGACTGATCCACAAGAGAAAAAAATAGTTCGCGCAAATGTCCTCACGAACATATGGTTAAAGTTTCAAGTCGATATCTTGAAAACTGTTGACGCTGTAAGTGCCACAGACAGAGCGCCCAACCAACCAACCAACCAACCGGATGATGACTCCTATATACCCCTTATACTTCGTATACGGGGGTATAAAAAAAACTCGAAATAATTATGATATGACTCAACACTGAAAATATTTTTCAAACAAATGATTGAGCAGAATTCTATCACTGTTCTTGGTAAATATCTTATAGATACCTATGTAAATACAAACCTTGTTAATTAACGGGTGAGTGGAATAAATCAGTGACCCATAAATATGATATCTGATGATCAGCCTACTATGCAAGCCAAACAGCTGATTATTAATGAGTATTATAAATGAGACACTAGCAACATCTGATTTTTAAAAAAAGTTTAGAAAGCAGAAACCCTAAAACACATATGTTTTTTAAATGCCTGTCCTATCCATCCCTATATCATGTTGGTGAAATTCTGCAGTGTTTTCCTAAATAAGAGCTTAATCATACTTTGCCAAGGTTACTTATACTTCAATAAAAGTATGGAAACACCTACCAACAGGGCAAGAACATGCTGCAGTTCCTTCTGAGTTCACACAAACACCGTTATTGGCACAGACACTGATGTTGCGCAATACATCACATACAAGAGTGGCATTCTGACAGTTCTCTCCAAGTGCTCCACCTTGACATCTGTATGAGATAACAAAAGGTTAGGTATCCAGCCAAACATGCGAGGTATCTCACTCAGTGTTGCAGTCTTTGTTTTTGAAAACAAATATGAGGAATATTTCACATGGACATGTTGAAATCTGCTTTGAGAACTGGATTTTTCTTCTTAGTTTATCACGGTATATACCCAGATAATGAGAATCACGGATAACGATATATTGTGAGAATAATGATAGATCACCAGGTCAGAGAAAACAGTATGGAGAGGTAAGTTATTGTATGAATTTCATGTTATTGTGATGTAATACTTATCGTTTGCGATCGATAACAATCAAGCGATGTCCTAACCTTCCTCTCATACCCACAAATTTGGAATCGGCCGTCAGATAATGTAAATAAACAGGAAAATGATCATGCAACATCCCAGATTTCTACCAAAAAACTACATATTATGCCCACTTAAACTATAATTAAACATGTTTTCTTGTAAACAACACTGCTGTTATCAAAGCCCAAACATCCACAATCAATATGCCCACCCGCTTTAGCCAGTAGCATTAGTATATTCCTCAACAAACATCTTTTTTCTGAGGCACCTGAAGCAAATTGAATAACGGGGATTTGCCAAGTAAAAAGGTGAAATATGCATATCAGGAATCGCCACATTCAGAAAAAACAGCCTCCCCACACAGTCAAGAAGAAGAGAGGGGGAGAGAGCATGGTCAATAAAATGATCAGTTTCAAAAAAGACACCACTAACAATAAACAAAAATGAGAACCCGAGGGGTTACCGCCTTGGAACGGTCAGTGGCAAATCAAATTGCCACTGGGGGTTTAAACCAGGTTCTAGGGTGCACCAACCTCACACTTGCCCCAACAGGTTCTCGTATCACAAGACAAGTACAAATTGTCTTGGTGAAATAACTTCAACCTACCCATCAGCTCAACAATGTTGTATGCAAAAGCATACAAACATATAAACATAAGAATTTAATAGCATTGCAAAGCCAAAGGGCGGGTACTCAATGATCTTTCCGAGAACAGAGCACCTGGAGTAAAATCAGCAAGAACACGATGGCAGGAATAAAAGAAACAAATCGAGCTTCTAGGTTCTTTTAAGAAAAGATTTCCCCATTAACCTTCATAAACTCTTAAACCCCTGCCACCGTCGTGCAACCAAAGAGGTAAGCATAATGATCAACTGTAGAAGGGTTAATCACTAGGCCTGCAGAGCGCTGTAAAATATCATGTTGGTAACCTTTCTTTTTAAATTTACAGATGGTTTTTACGAATAACCGGGAGAAATTAACACTGTCTTTTATCTTTTTAAGTTTATAAATTAAATCTCCATAAAAAACTGGCTGTGAAATACCTTGTTGCAAAAGTGATTTTAAACTGCATTTGTATTTATGAATTAAATCTGGGTATCGGCGATAAAACTTGCAAAAGGGTTTGTGATACCGATAACCTTGTTTTAAAAGTTTTTCTGTAATGCAAAGATTACGTTCATTGAAATCATTAACATTGTTGCAAGCTCTTGAAAAGCGAACAAGCTGTGAGATATAAACCCCATAAGATGTTGCACGGGGAACATCGCCGTCTAAAAACGGAAAATTTACTATATTAAAATTAAAATCATCTCTTTTATCATAAATTTTAGTAGTGACATAACCATTTTCAATGGACAGATTTAGATCGAGAAAGTTTGCTTGCTTTTCTGAAGTGTTCGCTTTGTTAAGTTGTAGTTCTTTAGGATAAATCTTATTAACAAGTAATGGAAAATGGTTATTGTCTATATTTAATAAATCATCCAGGTACCTCGAGGTGTTGTTAAAATCTGTAATTATATCATCTTGATGTTCAGTAGAAAGAGATAACATAAAGTCTCTTTCATAACAGTATAAAAACAATTCAGCAACAAGGGGTGCACAATTAGTACCCATTGGGATGCCTATTACTTGTTTATAAATAGAAGAACCGAATCTAACATAAATATTATCCAGTAAGAAAGTTAGCGACTCTATAAGGTCTTGACAAGTCCATAAGGTATAATTATCATAAGAACCATCTGTAAAAATGCCCTATGTTCATTACAAGCGATGAAGGCTTTATTCTCTCTAGAAAACGTTTTTTCAATGAGACTGGTTAGTTTGTCTCTTATTAAATTATGAGGGAGCGAAGTGTATAATGTTGAGAAATCGTAAGTAGACAAACAGAACGCCCGATAATAATTTGATTTAAGCTTTTTCAAAACGTCATTTGAATTTTTAATCGACCAAAATAAATTTTTGCCAGAAGTTTCAAAAACCTTATCACAATACCTAATAACGTGTTCTTTTATAGCTGTAAGACAAGATGTTAAGAGCACGGATAATTTAGTAGTAGTGCAAGAACTAGAGTTAGCAATAAATCTTGCTTTATACGGTGTTTTATGCATTTTAGGTAACCAATACATAGTAGGTACTTTGTCTTGTTTCGGCTCAATACTGATTCTAAATTTTGTAATTTGTAGAGTGTGTGCAGTAACAATATCACTCTCAGATGAAGAAGTTAGTATATAAGCATTAGTGCTGTTCAGTTCTTCACTTTGAATATTAATATAGTGTATTCGTCACACTATAATTACATTATTAGAAGCCTTACCAGCAGGTGTTAAAACAAATCTGTTATGAAAGTCTTGAATTCCCTTTTTCAAATGACGAAAGTTAAAACGAGGTCGAGGTGGTAATAAAGCAATGTTTCTTTCATAAAATGATATACGGGTGTCAATTATTTTGAATATGTGTTTTTTCCAGTTAGAAAGTGCATTAGGCTCGGCATGTTCTCTTTTGCACCATTTATTGCAAAATAAGTTCAAAGACTCGGCAATTTCTGCACGGCATGCATTAAAGTCAATTTTGGATGATATTCTATATTTAGGACCTTTAGAAATTAAATTACGAATTCTAGAGTCTTTGATTAAATTAAGATCACCGGTAACAATATGACCGGCAGGCTTATAGCAATATTTAGAAGTTAAACAATCTCAAGATTTTGGTGTATGTTCAATGATCTGTAAATCCGATGTAATTTTATTGTAATTAAAAATTGTATTTCTAGTTGGTTTGTTGTATTTATAACAAACCATAGGCGATTCAGTATTCTTAAAATAAATAGGAACAGCCGATTGAACTGTTTTATCTTTAAATATACTAGGAAGGTCAATAAAATCTATTCCTTTATTTAAAAAAGAAATTTTAAGGAAATGTCTTTGATGGTCAGATTCCAAGTCAATATGCGGCCTGAGAACATGCCGAGTATAACACTGAATAAGACTAGCAACCTCGTAAAATGGATGGGTTCTAATGACGATGTCGTCGGCTTCCTCATCCAGTTTCTGCAAACTTGATATAGAAAGAGAAGCTAACCTAGATAGCATAGCGTGTCTGCCAGATTGTTTTAAAATAATATGTAGGTCATGGAAAGAACAACGAATACGTGATTTTCTTTTTATGTTTCCATTAGTTCTGCTTCCGTGCGACCTCGATTTTCTTTTACGTATTTCAAGTAATTCAAAGACGTCATAATCAGGATTTTTAGAAATGTTGCCTTCTTGATAAATATTATCATTTAAACCAAGTGGGTAAGGTCAATAGAAAATGTAAATTCATGACTGGACCTTTATTTTTATCCAAAATTAATACTAATTATTATATGATTTTTGCATGTTTCATCTTTTTCCGCAAACTGCTATCTTTATGAAACAATACCACCAGCCCTACTGACAAGATAAATGACCTATTTATCTTGATCTCCCGGATCAGCATAATTACTTTCTGTCCCGAAGGCATAAACTAAGAACTAACCCAAAGCCTCTTAACACTCGGGTTAAGTGAATCTGCATTTGGTGGTGATAAATACATTATTTAATTACTTATATTATGGTCTAAGAGACGTATTCACGTAATGGGAGTCAACAGTTATACATAAGAACGCTTTGATAGTGGCGTCCTTTGCCAATTGGGAAGTTACTGTTTAAAAAAGTTGTGGTTTATATGAATTGTGCCAATATGTAAAACTTATAATTGACTGAAAAAGAGCGAATTTCGCAGAAATTTGAGTCTAATAAGCACATGTCATGATCTGGTGTGAGAGAAGTTTATTGCGTGAGTAACGCTTAACATCTTAAGATTTAAATGTAAATTTACTAATACATTGATTGTGTAACAACATTACATGTTTTATTCTTTGTTTACAAGTCATCTACAGTTTATTTTTTCATTTTTAACACCTTTGTTTGCTTTGTGATATGTAACACGACACCTTCATATTATCTTTTAGACAAAATCTGCGATATGTATATAAAAGCATACAAAAGTAACTAATCTGTACAATTGAGACCAGGATATTAGAAAACAATGTTAGAAGATAATAGTGTTAAAGTATAGCGAAACAACAATGCTAGATCGCTTTGACGATGCCAGTTCGTGAAAGTACGATGCGAGGTCGCGAAAGTATAACGTGCAGCGTGATAATAATAATATCGTGTTTTCGTGGCCTTGCTGGTCTAAGGGCTGGGCATCGAAACATAAAAACAGGAGGCGCAAACGCGAAACAACAATGCTTAGTCGCGAAAGTGAGCTTATAAGACCTGATTTTAATATCGCTTTCTCGCATCGTACTTTCGTGATCTTGCGTCATTGTTTCGTGTTCTCGCCGAAGATGTCGACAGGACTAAACAACAAGGGGCCTCACGGAACACCGTACAATGTCATTTGTCATGGCTGCAATTCGATTTGATTAAAGCTACGAGCAAAAGCTGAAAAGTATAATGAAAAGATGCAAATGTTTTATAATGATCACAGTGGATAGCAAAAAAGGACTGTATAAAAGAATTATTAAAATAAAATAATTTTATCGGAACATTTAAATTAAGAGAAATACTAAAACTCCACCATTATCCATTTCATAAATATTTTAATTTCCCATTATCAACAGAGCGAATCCCCATTATCCAATTTGCTTTAAGTGCCTCAGAAAAAAACGATGTTTGTTAAGGAAAATACTCATGTTACTGGCTCAATGGGGTGACATATTGATTGTCGATGTTTGGGCTTTGATAACAGCAGTAACGTTTACAAAAAACATGTTTACATATATTTTAATGGGCATAATATGTAGTTTTTTTGTAGAAATATGGGATGTTGTGTGATCATTTTCCTGTTTTTATCTTTATCTGACGGCCGGTTCCGAATGTATGGGTATCAGCGGAAGGGGAGGACATAGCTTGATTTTTATCGATCGCAAAAGGTAGGTATTAGATTACCATTACATGAAATTTATACAATAACTAACCTCTCCATGTTGTTTTCTCCGAGCTAACGATCTATCATTATTCTCATAATCTATCGTTATCCGCGATTTTCATTATCTGGGTACATACCGTATTTATATTGCTTTTAGGTTAAAATATATCAATATACAATATCAGCATGAAAATGTTTAAATGCAAAATGTGCAAGGATAATTATAGCACATTAAACAAGAACTATCACTGAACATGATTAATACCACCACACTGGATCTTGTAATTCCAACCTTTATCTTCAAACAAGCTAGGTAACCAGCAAGTTTCAACATTATATCTCATTCTAAAGAAAAGTTATTTAGCCTAAAGAGTTTTTTTTATCTAAAGCAATAGTGACATTGACCTTAACCACATTGGCCCCACTTTCGATCCCAAGCGTGGTCTCGCAGTAGCTACATTAACATAAAGTTTCATCACAATATCTCATTCCTTACTAAAGTTATTCAGCAGAAACATTAGGTTGAACCCATGGGTTGAACTTTACCTTCATTTTGTGATGTAACACCTTAGTAACAACAATTGTTTAAATATTCACTAGAAATCATCTTGAACCCCTTTTTTGCTATGGTTAGTGACACTGAACAGTTATCTTGACTCACCATCACTATTTTTAATTCCAAGTGTCATCTTTACAGAAGCAACCTATACAAATATTGTCTTCAAAAGTATTTTGTCCTAACTAAAGTTTTTTAGCAGAAACATTTTTGCCATTTTTAATTAGAGTGACCTTGACCCCACTGGCCCCACTTTCAATCGAAAGAGTCGTTTTCATACTGTGAAGTTCACAGAAGCTACAATTACATCAAATTTCACCAAAATATCTCACTCAAAACTATGATAAGTCAGCAGAAATGGATTTTTTAAAAAATTATGTGTATCTTGTTTTGTTACACCTGTGTACCAAAAACTTGCTTAAATCTTTGAAGCCTTTCATGAGTTATCGTCTGGAAACCATTTTTCTATTTTTGTAACCATGACTTTGACATTGACCCCCACCAGCCCAAAAATCAAACTTGACCTTTAAACTTTAGAAACATAAATTAATAGAAGATGACTCAGTGGGGCAGTCAAATATAAGGACTAACAAGTGGTGTCATAAAGTGAACATTTACACGGTATAGTTAAATGACAAATATTCGGCCGATTAAGATAAATTATTAGATTAGTTATGCTGTTGTTAATTGTTAACTGTAATGAAAGGTCTGTGACACAGTCAGTAACAATTTAGCTGTTTTCTGCATTTAAGGCCAAATGTGAATTAAATTCTATTGCAGTTGACAAGCTTACGTTGTCATCGCTACATGTTTAATGCTTAAGGAATCTTTTAAAAGTGTTTAAGAATGTGTACATTACATAAATAGTTATAAAGCCCACAACTTCACATTGGGATGGTCCTCACTTGCTAATCCCTCACCACCCTCACTCTTAACAAAAGTTTGTTCTTGTTTTGTGTACCTGCAGAATGATGAGTTGTCCAGACTGAAGCACTCTCCACCATTCAGACATTGTCTTTGACCCTCGCAGTAATTTTCCCTCACATCGCACTGTTTGCCTTTCCATCCTTGAGGACAACTACAGGTATAATTGTTCACCAGATCAGTACAAATGCCACCGTGTTTGCAGGGATAACTTGCACATTCATTGATCTCAATCTGTAACAAGAAATAGACAAATTTATAGAAGAAGCATCAGTTAATCTTTTTTGAGAGAATTGTACTTGATTTCAAATGTTTTAATAAGAAACAAAATTTATGTATTCAATAAGAAAATCATGATATTACACAAAAATTCTTTTTAATATATATAGAGGATACAACATGAGTGTTCATTTTATACTGAAATTATTAAACGCGTCATCTTAATCGATATAAAACGAGGCTTTTGCCGAGTTTTATATCGATTAAGATGACGTGTTTAATAATTTCAGTAAAACATAAACACGAATGATGTATTCTATTTATCACATACGCTGAAAAACAACAACAAGCAAAATCCATGAATTGTCCCTTTCTATCGCCTAGTACATGTAGTAGAGCGAAATCAAAACGTGCGTAATTCGGCCGTATCGGGTGACACATTTATAAGCTAGTCCCCAAATAAGATATCCTACCGTTTACCCATTTGCCAAAAAAGTAATTACAAAAATAAAATAAAAATAAGTATAAAAAATAAAACTAACTGCGCTAGAGTCTAGATATTAAAAGAATCTACCAGTTATAGGCTTCTGAAGTTGTGTTTTATTAAGGTAGAGCAACTGTAATGCTTTCCCGCGCAAAAATTTGCGACGTCATCAAACATCGGCTCGCTTTCGGTGACTTCCGACGCTACTCGTCAGAGCCGATAGTAGCCGAAGCAACATCGATTATTGTCGACTGTTAAGTGACAGTTCACCGAGTATTCCCGACATTCGAGAAAAAAGCGCGGGAAAGCATTACAGTTGCTCTACCTTAAATAAATCGATCGACTGTATGACGTCATTTGTGTAAACTTTCAAAGCGGCAAATGACAACATTGAAATTTGCTGGATATAAATTCATAATTTGGATTGAATATGTGGTTCTGGCAAGGGCGTGGCGCCCATTACGCACAATACGCAATTGCGTATAAAAAATCCGAAGGTAAAAAAATAGAAAATCAAAGTTTTAATGATTTTATCGCTATAGATCTAAATAATGTATCCCTTGATAAATTATTGATCAGAAATGATATAAACTTGTTATCTGATGTATCCCTTAATCAGTGCTGTTATCAGTTACGTCCTTTGAAGGTCGTTGAGCACGATACTTATGTACTATGTTTATAGTACTTCTAAAATTCCTTTGTTTTAATATTTCGGCCAGTTTATAAATAGGTGATTTCAATATCCCAGCCAATATTGATTTGGATATTGTCCAATCACCCCCAAGGATATACTTCCTGCTTTTTAAATTTTGCCTTTGGCGTAGTCTGTGATATGCAGGATTTGTATTCTAAGATCCCCTGTCAAAATTCTATTCTTTTAGTTCCGCCCATTGTTTTCTCGTTTGAGCAAACCCATTATTTTATCTGGGGACCATACGCCGCTGAACATGGAATGGTATTAATCTGAAAATACCTCATTGAAGGTTCCATGTTCACCGCCATATGCATACCATCGTTTGGGATGGATCGAAATTGTACTATGTAATGGTGTAATTACTGAGTTGCGCTCAACCCGGGGCTAGGCGGCGTGGGCAGTAATAAGCATTTCCATTACTGCCCATGAACAGGCTCAATCAAACCGAGCCTGCAGTACTTTCATATTTGTCGTGTTCGGTGGCTTTCAAAGTTCCCTTTTCATCTATTTTGATAAATTATTGATCAGAAATGATATAAACTTTTTATCTGATTGAGTTTTACAATTGATCGGGCATTCATACATAATTTAAACCAATTACATGATCTGCATCCTCAGTCAAACTTCACATGAAAAAATTGTTGTGTATGTTTATATGCACGTGTAAAATAAGATAACTCCAAGGCGAACATTGCATTTTTCCACAAATCTATTCGAAGTTATAATGTAATAAGTAAAAAAATAAAAAGAGCTGCTGTATCTTTATCTTTTTTTTGGAAAAAAATGATGAAAATGCTCCATGCTTTACGTGCGAAAGGTTCTTCAAGACATGCCAGAGCCCACCATTTAACATCTATTTTTTTTAATTTTCCGGGGAAGGCCCCCGGACCCCCACTAGTAGGAGGGGGCTATCCCCTCCCACAACCTCCCCCGCTCGGCACTGTGTGCCTCCCTTTGCGTATAATTTTTCAAATCCTAGCTACGCCCCTGGTTCTGGTGTTTTTTATTTTGTTTCAGGGATGTTGTAAGATCACACCGACGATGTTCTGAAAACGATGTCAGCGTCTGGGTCATTTTGTTTTCGATTTAAACGAAATGATTTCAAATGTCATTGTTGCTGTTGTTGAATTTCATCATGGACTTTCCTATCGCTATCTTACGGAGTAAACACGAGTCAGAAAGTTATATTTTCCGTGGATATTATCAATAAAAGAAATGCTTAAGTTCCTTTTAGAAGTTGATTGCTTGCCTGAAGTGGTCAGATTTCAAAAGTAAGTCATGTTCATAAATTTGTTTTGATCGCTGAAAACGCGGATGAATAGTGATTCGGCTGCGATATATAACTAGTTATATATCGAACATATATAACGGGTATTATTACACTCCCACACCGGAAGGTATGTGATAAATGCTTCTATCATGACTGCTGTCATACTGTACAATTCTTCATGCCTGTAAGACATTAAGAGTAAATCTATTTTAACTAATGCTGACCTGACCTTTGACCTCTTTTTGATATAAAATATTGTGCATAAATTGTTATCACATTACCTGTATAAAAAGATTCAGGATCTTATATCTTAAGTATTTTTCTAATTATTGCATTAAGTGTGTTAAATTATGTTCTAGATTATTACCTCACAGTCCTTGCCCATGAAACCTTGTAAACAGTTACAGAAATAGCCATTCACTCTGTCTTCACACGTTCCCCGTGTTGTATTACACATGCCTGGACAATCATTTTTGTTGGTCAGACAGTAGGTACCTGTTGCCGTTGAAATAATTATTTATAAAATTATGGTTTAAGATTTTCAAACTACATGTAGTCTACAAGGCACCACAATAAGAATGACTTAAATAGCAAAATAAGGTTGATTTCAGTAAATAGAAAAATAAAAAATGATGGTAAAGTGCAATTTTATTCACTAAAATACAAAGCCATGAAGCTAAAAATCATTTAATATGATCTCTTCTCAAAAGTAAATATCCACAACAAAGTTTGAACTACAATTAAATCTTTTAAACAGGACATCATTACCGGTTGTTAGTAATTTTGTCCCTATTGTGCAAACATCTTTAAACTCAAGTGCAACAAATGAATCAAGAGCATGAAAAACAAGTTGAGGAACTGTCAAACAGTCAGACTTATTCCCATTTATCTGCATTTGGTCTATAGGTTAACACTACTCAATCAAACCACATACCTTCATATCCCGGTGCACATGTACAGTTGTATCCTAAATGTCTGTCCACACATGTAGCTCCATTCTGGCATGAGTTTCCAACACATTCATCTATGCTGTGTTGGCACAATGAGCCGGTGAAACCATTCTGACACACACATATGGCTTTAAGTCCATTGTTGATATTTTGACAAGTTCCATTGTTACAGTTTGTACTGTTGCAGGGAAAAGCAATTCTGTCACAGGCATAGGCTTGTGCTGCAAGCAGTACAATTCTTTTGTTTCTCTTTTTTTCCCATTTAAATCAACTACATTTGTTTCAAATTAAACAATCACACATAATGACCTAAAAGAGCAGATTTCAAATATAACATACTTTAAATATTACAATATTATCAAATTTCAATTAACACTTTATATAAAGCCTGGTCTGAATATTATTTTCATCAATGGAGGTTCATCTAAGTGGAGCACAGAAAAATAACAGCACTAAAAACACCGATAGGAACTTTGCTTTATCAATGATAATATTGACATACCTAGTCTATCACTGCAATTCTTGTGGAACGCTGTTACGTTATTAGTTATGTTAGCTGCGTAACTTTTGTTGTAAAGGCTGCAAACATATCCAGGACCTGGAATATACTGGTAAGTGGCTGCTGCACAGTCCTTATTATTCTGACAACGATCTCTGCAGCTGTCCATAGTGAGATTAGTAGTGACATTGACCAGATTGTCTGTCGGTTTTGCAGCTCCTTCGTTCTCCACTTTATTCATGGTACATCGGTATCCTAATAAAATGACACAACATCATTATTCATGATGTAAGAAAATGTAAAGAATGTTTTTCTAATGTCTTTAAGGATTTTGTTTGCACAAAACAACAAATTGAAAGTTATATTTAGTCCAAATCTTAACATCAAATTCAGATTTGAAATTGTAATAAACTGAAAAAGCGGAAAATCAGGGGCGGATCTAGGATTTTAATAAGGGGGGTTCAACTTAGCGAGTCATATTTTTTAACTATGTCATTTTTAGATTTAAGCCACAAAACATTTTCACAATCCACTCATCAAAGTCATTTCAAAATTTGTCAGAATTAATCAAATCTCTTGTTTTTATCAACTTGAAATCTGCTAAAAATGTTGAAATAGTTTATGAGAAGTCTTATAATCAAGTAAAATCGTTTTTAGTAAGAAAGAATTTGGAAAAAGGACTGGCGCTGAAACAATCTTAGTAGGAGATAAATATTTAAGTATGTTATGGACAAGGATTTTTTCGACATTTCAGTACTTTTTTAATGAGCAGCATGAAATTAAGTCCCTACTGATGCAATTTTATGTAGGAGACCAATTTAAGCATAAATGATTGTGTAAAAATTTTAGCACTAAAATACTGGAACAACTTTGTTTGATATAAATGCACATACTCTTTTGCTCGCTGGCTAATTTTTGGGTAAATATTTTTTTTCTATGAGAAATAATTAATGAGGAGATTTGTGCACTACTCAGAGATGAAAAATCGGAAATGCATGTATATTTTTTAATTCAAACTTTATTAATTTTTTCTCTTGTATTGCAAATATACCATCTGAATGAATGTTACATTTTATGGCACAGACTCTTACTTCGAATGTTATTTAGTTGCAAAACGTCTATTTTTCTGTGATTTATTAAATGTAAATGAAGAGAGATTTGGGGGATGCAAGAAACATGCAATACTAAGATTTCCATTGATTAACGATTTCCTACTTTGTTGTTTAGATTAAAAGCAGATTGACCACATACAGTAGCAACTAAACATGTTCGAATTGAGAGCACGCAATATGCGTGTAGTCCAAGTTTTGACACCAAAGACCCCCACATTTTCTTGTCACCAAATAAGACAATTAGGAACCCAAATGGTTTTTTGATTTCTTTCTGAGAACCAGTCGTATTGATTTGTACCAGGGGTTTTTAATTGATCAATAGACCCTGTTCGTACCAAACACTTCAAACATAGAACAACCTGGGAGAAAAAAATCTGAATATTAAGGGAGGTTCTTCTGAAACCCCCAAAACCCCTCTGGATCTGGCATTGCTCCCAAAATACCACCTGGTTAAGAATTGAAATTTCAGGGATTACATGATTGTATCTATCAAATAAATCTGCCAGCCTGCTGGGATTTGAGCCATTTGTAATTTTTGCTCTATTACAGTAAAATATTGTCACTGTTTGAAACAAAGAACGTTTTTGAACTGAGAAATGCAAGTGGTTAAAAACTGTAACAAGACAGCTCCACATAACTAGAAGTATCACTAAAGGTGATTTATACCCCCATGTGGATGCTTGATACTGGAACTGGCAATGCTTAGGATCATTGGCATAATGTTACAATAGAAACATGACCCATGCAGCCGTGACCTTGACCTCACCCAACTAATTTCAATCCCAAGATTTGTTTTCACAGAACTTACCTTTACACCAAATTTCATTAATAATCTAATTCCAAACTTAAGTTACTGAGTAGAAATGATTTTTTTTTAATTTCAAGTTTACGTAACAGTGACTTTGACCTTGAACCAATAGGCCTTGAAGTCAAACTTGACCTGAATCTTGTGATGTTACATCTTTGTCCCAAAAACTGATTAAATCTGTAAAGTATTTTTAAGAGCTATGATCCAGAAATTATTTTTAGTAACAGTGACCTTGACCTCACCAACCTCAAAATCAAACTGGTCATAATAATGCTACATCTGTGTACCAAAAATAATTAAAATCTACAAAGCCTTTCATTCATGTGTTATAATCCAGAAACCATAATACTTACAGACCACCAGACAGACCTACAGACAAGCTTATGTGGGTATTAGTCCTAGGACTACTACAATACAATCACTGCTGTCTTACCAGAATATAGCTATTATAAAATTGAGGTTAACTTTGCATATATCACAAAACCTTTGTTCTAGATTTGACATTCTGTCTCAATTTATCTATCAAGAAGGTAAGTTTAAGAACCAAATTAAAATCCTTTATGTTGAAATGATTTTTACAAAAACCAGTTAAAAGGTGGGTTTCTTCACACTCAGATTACACTATGACAGTTTAATTGTGATAAAGTAAGAACTTTAATGTTTCACTATTTACTAGGATTAGGAACGAGTATTGGAGTACTCTGGTACTCGATTTACATTCCAGTACCCGAGTAGTTCAACAAGTATTCGAGTACACAAGTTTAAAATGTTAAAAAAATCAACATTTTTTTATAACTTTCATCTTTATGGAATCTTACAAATCGCCTGCTGACAGTTGTGAACAACTGGCACCTGGTTTCCAATAAACAAGATGACAGTTGTGGGCACAAAATAGAGGATTTTTGTTTTTACCAGTGTAAGATAGAAATTTATTTCACTGAGTGAGCTCTGGAATTGGTATTTTCACAAGTGACAGAGCCACGAGTGAAAATACATAATACCAAATGATAATTGCTAATGTTCAAATGATAAAGATAATATTTACATAAATATGTAAAATCTGTCATTTTCCTGCAGATGGACAAAAGGATTATTAAACACTCAGAAATTACTAATTTTTTAAAATAAACTGTATAACATTTCAAACCTTATTTCAATCAAAGACTTTGTACCGGTTCTCAAATTACTCTTTGTTTTTCTTCCTGATTTTGCATTAACCCTTTCCTCAATATTGCGGGGTGAACTGTTTAGATCCAGATCAGCCGGCACATCCATGCTGTCTGATCAGAATTTAAACTGTTTGCCTTTTGATTAATTAGGTTATTTCTGACTAAAATGCGACCAGTGCAGATCCTGATCTGGATCTACACTGGTGGCACATGTGTAAAGATGAGTATATATGGAGGAAAGGGTTGAAATATATCATTGAATATACCTACTTGGTTCAAACAGATCTGCATCACATTCACAGACTCCTTCCATCCTATCGATACTGTTGTAGCATATATTGCCACTTCCACAGTTTTGAGTGGCACAGTAGTTTGGAGGCTGTTCACATCTGGTGCCCACAAAGCCGTTCTGACATTCACAATGATAACCTCCTACATGGTCCACACACTTTCCACCATACAAACATGTTTCTGGATGCGGTGCACATTCCACTAGAGGAAAGAAAACTAGGGTTAATTGTAACTAGAGTAGACCCAGACTGGCCTTCATATTTAGTCTTAAAAGTCATGCAAAACTCTGAAAATTAATAAAATTTGTTGCCAGCCAATTAATGGCATTTAGAGAAGTTAAATTTTAATGACTGATCTCACAAACTTTAAATTCACTATTGTTTGTTTTGTGAAAGTTTTAAGAAGATTTTTGCATGAACTTAAAACTCATTAAGTACAGAACTGTACATTATCTAAATACCCCCACCCCCAAAAACGATCACAAATAAGAATGTGCACAAATACAATTTTATGGAAAAACTATACTGTGTCCTCAGGACACTGATGCTCCCACTGCTGCAACAGCATTTGTAACAAAATTGTGTATCAGGAATAAACAACATGTGGTGATCATAAGTAGTAAATGAGGTGTAAAGGCCACACAATTTACTGACAAACATAAACAAGGGGCCATTACTCTGGTGAAAAAAGTTGAAAGACAATGTCCTTTACAACAATCTACACATTATGTCTAATCATCTGTGAAAGTTTGAAATAAATCAGCCAAATTGTAAATATGGAGTTGATGCGACAAAAATTTGTAAGTGAAATTTAGAAAGGTAAAAATGGCTGCAGGAAAAAATCTTCATATATACATCCAGCTTGGTCATGATTGTGTACTTGTGTGAAAGAAATCCATCCAATAGTAAATGAGAAGTTGATGCCACAAGATTTTATAACTGAAATAAACAAAGGGCCATAACTCTGGTAAAAATGACCATAGGAAAGAATCTTTTTTTCAGATCATCTACACATCCTGCTTGATCATCTGTGCAAATTTGAAAGAAATCCCTTCGATAATTAATGAGATGTTGATGCCACAAGATTAAATTACTAAAGTTAACAAAGGGCAATAACTCTGGTAGAAATGGCTGCATAAATCCTTTCTTAACGATCATCTACACATCCTGTTAGATAACCTGTGCAAGTTTGAAAGAAATCCACCTTATGGTTTAGGAGGAGATGACGCCACAAAATTTAATTACTGAAATTGACAAAGGTCCATAACTCTGGTAAAAAAGGTCGCAGGAAAAAATCCATTCTTTACGATCATCTACACATCCTGCTTGATCATCTGAGTAAGTATGAAAGAAATCCCTGTAATAGTTTAGGAGGAGATGATGCCACAAGATTTGGGGACGCATGTACGGATGTACCGACGGAAGGACGAGTGCAACTCTATATGCCTCACTCACACGTTGTGGTGGCATAAAAACCCACACTGTTTTATACCCACTTATATATAATACCTTAATTTGAATAGTCCCTACGATATTACTCATAAAAGATAGACAACATAACTTATCCTTTGATTATTAAAACTGCATCTTGCACTTTCTGGTTCAAATGCCTCAAAATAACACTTCACTTTAAAGCTACAAATGTATATCTTGAGAGTATAATTATATAACTGATTGGTTGGAATAAATACTACATGTATTACTTTTAACTGGACATGGTCCAACCTGGGTTGTCATATAAGCACATGCTTGGAGAAATTAGACCAATTTAGGGTGGTATATTGTCAATACCTGTTGAAATCAGAAAACTTCCAGGCATTTATTTTTATGTCAGTTGTTCCATGTCCATTATGATAAAACTGAAACCAGCAGAGACCTATTTTCAAAACCTGTGCTTGTGATTAGAGAGTTTGAAGAGTGAACTCAATTTCAATCAAGAGCATTGCCTGAGTCTGGTGAATATTTTCCATTCTCTATTTTAATTTTCTTTGGACAAAGGCTCAAAGGTATGGACAAGAATAGAGGTAAATAGAGGACATGCTAAAACAATGAAAATGCTGTTACTTACTTATTTCCTGGCTACAGTTTAATCCTTCATAGCCTGCATCACAAGTACACTCATATCTAACTGAACCATAAGCTTTGCATGTTCCATGGACACATGGGTTTACTTTGCAAGGTTCAAATGTCAGATCACATCTGTGTTACAAAATAGATACAGTAATATATGATAAAAGCGAACAAAATAACATTGAAACAATTAAACTACTGGTTTCACATATTAGTATATGAAATCATCCTGCATATATTAATTTCATGAAAGACTATTTTGTGTAATTGGTTTGTGATCATTACCATCAAAAACATTTAATAGGAATGGAGAATGATGGCTGTTTGGTCAATATTTGTATGGGAAGCTTAAAGATCTGTAGTTCGATCAGCCAGAAACTGACTGTACATGTCTATCTCATCTGCTCTATAAAGTGTACCTTAGTAAACAATAAATAATACACACGCCAACTGTTGGACTAAATTGTTTGTAGGACTATGATCTAATATTTTGAGCTGATAAAACATGCCTAGGTCAATCATTTTAATCTCCCCAAAAATATCAAGTTTCTTTTCTATTTCACAGGCAAAATGTGCAAGTCAAAGACCATCTGAAGAAAGACTAAACTGCAAACCTAAAGTGAAACTGAGGCATAACCTAAAAAATACTTAAAGGTCTTGGTGAAGTGATGTAGATTATTGTTTCTTGCTAAAACCTCACTGGACCAAATACATAACTTCAACACAACAACTACATGAAAAAAGTGCGTAAGTTGAAATATAACTGCAGTATGAGTTATTGATCTTGTTTGTAATGTTGCAGATGTTGATGATTAATATATATTCCAGGTATCATGATAATGGGGGCCTACCGATATCCAGAGTTACCTCCCATTGAGAGTGGCTTCCCTTGCTGATTGGGTAGTTCCGGTTTAGAAGCGGTAATAAAGCGTAGCGTTAAAAGTGTAGATAAAAAGTTTAAAGTGCTTTTGAAGTTAAAATGCATTGTCATATTAACAAAAAAAAGTGAAACAGGCATATAAGGAATAACCATCATCTTTATAAAGGGATTTTAAGTTAATAACTAAATGCATCTTTACCTATTTACGTAACTGCACGTATCCTTTATGAAATTTATTTATTGGCTGGCATAGAAATTTTAGCTTTCTAAAACGATCACTTCAGTATTCAGCCAATCACCGTTAAGTCATGCAAACAATGCTTATTAAGAAAAGGGTCTGGTGTTTTATGATCATGTTACGTAATCTAATTAGCAAGACTGGGTTTTACCAGCTGGATGTGTGATAAAGGCCTTTTGAAGTTTAGTTGTAGATTTGTAAGAGGCCGAAAACGTTGCTTGTTGGGGGTAAAAGTGTTGTTTAAGGAAAGTGACTTGAGATTAAATATTCTAATTAATTTTCACACTGTTGTTTGAGCTCCGAGACTTGAGATTAAATATTCTAATTAATTGTCACACTGTTGTTTGAGACCCGAGACATTCATTATTTGATAGTAAATTTTGCAACTTAAAGCGCTCCAATCTGAATTTAATAAAATAACATTCGGGAAAGTTTTACCCAAACATATAATTTATTAAATAAATTAAAATTGATTGTAAAACTAAATTAAATTAAAAAAATGAAATAAAGAGAAAAACGTGAAAACATTACGAAACCATGTTTGAATATATTCTTAATTGTATAATAATAAGACATACACTTTTGGATAATAAATAGCAGTATATTGAAAAATACGTTAATACGAGCAAAGCACAAATCTATGAACCGAATGGTGTGAATTAATTTGTAGGAAAAGGTTCAGTTATAAAAATAATCTTAGACTATTAAATTCCTGGCCAAAAATGTTGCATGGATATGAAAGAACATGTAACTATAAAGGTGAACAGGCGTTTCATTGGCGGAAGTCAAACTTTATTTTACATCATGTGTTATAAATTGTACTAGTCTACTTTTCTTTCGTTAACGGTTTCTAACTTTTCTTTCCCTCAAATTTGCCATTTTGAGCAAGAAAAACGTATTTTTACTCTTTAATACCGAAGGGGTCGAACATAACGTAAACACATACCTCGCAAACGTATAAAAATGGGTAACAGAAAAAATCTGACCAACCAGACCCTATTAAAACGTATTTGAAAGGACCACGGATGACTACTGCATGTCTGTTTTAATGTCAATCTCAGACCGGAACTACCCAGTGACAGGTGCGCGTTACAAAGGGAGGTAAATCAGGTCAGAATATTGAGATAACTCTGTATATCGGTAGGACCCCATACATGTATCTCAAGCTTTTTCAAAGTTAGGAAGCAAATGGATATTTTGGTTTAAAGAAGCTTCAAAGGAACTAGAATGGGTCATCGAACTGCAACAACATTTGTAATAACAAAGGGCCATATCTCTAGTAAATATATTCATAGGAAAAATCCTTTCTTTACAATCAAATAAACATCTTGTTGACTCTTTAAGTCAAGCTAAAAATTAACTTTCAGAAAAATAAACCTTGTTCCTTGGAATTTAAACACAGTTTTGAGAACTGATATCAACCATAGATATCACTCAAGTCAGACCTGGTTAGTCGAAAACAATATTTACCAATAACCTTATTTTAGTACAATCTCAAATGTAAACAAAATATGTATGTCAATAACCTCACTATAGACCACTCTGTCAAATATAAACACAATATGCACGCTTATAACCTTATTATATAGCACACTGTCAAATATGAACACATTATGTATGCTAATAACCTTATTATATTACTCGGCTTAACATAAACACATTATATATATATATATATATATATATATATATATATATATATATATATATATATATATATATATATATATATATATATATATATATAACATATGATATAAAATCGATTATCTACTGGCTTAATAGATTTCCAAACTTAATACACCATAGATTTTCCAAAGAATTCATCATACAGGGGATTAAAATAATCTTAGAAAATAACAACTTTTGCTTCAACGACATTTTTTATAACCAACGCAAAGGGACAGCTATGGGCACAAAATTTGCACCAACATATGCTACACTAGTCTTAGGTTATTTGGAAGAAACCCTTTACTCTCATATAGAAAACACACAGGGCCAAGAATTCTCATCATATATCAAATCAAACTGGAAAAGATACCTGGATGATTGTTTCATTATTTGGATTAAAACAAAAGAAGAATTATACACATTTCACAACATGTTGAATAACCTACATCCTGACATCCAATTCACAATAGATTTCAATGAAAAACAACTCTCATTTCTAGACATCATGATTATTAAAACATATGACACCATTAAAACTGACATATTTTCAAAAGAAACAGATTCCAAACAATATTTAAATTTTCGATCATGCCACCCTAAACACACGAAAACAAGCATACCATACAATTTAGCACGACGTATATGCACAATTGTTTCCGAAGAATCAACCAGAAATACTAGATTAAATGAACTTTCAGAATTATTAAAATGAAGGGGGTTCCCACTAAAACTTATTCAAAATGGAATACTACGAGCACTAGCCATACCGAGACAGGAACTACTTAAAACCAAACCTAATTTAAATAAACATGACAACATTGCTTTTGTATCCACACAAAATCCTCAAATTCCAGAAATGTACACAACTATTCACAATAACTTATTTATATTACAATCTGATCCAATCATGACAGCTGCACTTAATAACGTGAAATTTATAAAAAGTAAACGTCAACCACCAAACTTAAAGAAATTACTAACAAGAGCCAAATTCACCCAACAAACATCATTATCAAACAACGTAACTAAATGCAATAGACCTAACTGCTCCCTGTGTCAACACATCACTGAAAGTTCATATTTTACCTTTAAAAATAAAAAGTTCTATGTCAATGCACCAATGTCATGTAATGTTCAAAATGTCCTATACGTTATTACGTGCAATGGATGTGGGGAGTATTACATCGGACAGACCGGTGACAAATTAAGAAACCGAAGAACAATACATGCACAACAAATTAGAGACCCCTCAACAAGAAAAATTCCGTTAGACAAACATTTGGATGAATGTTGCAAATCAGAACCCAAATTTAATATGTTTCCTTTTTATAAATTTTCCACCGAAAGCACTTCAGCTAGGTTAATTAAAGAAAGGTACTTTATAACAAAGTTTGCACCGAAACTAAACACTCTGAGATGACAATAAAAATCATGTGACGCTTCTAAAAATATAACGACGTCAACATGACGTATAAAAGACATTGACGTCAAGACAACCAGTCACTCACACTGAAGAACCGAGAAGGCGAAACGCATTTGTTTTATGTGTTTGACTTATTAAATAGCATTAACGCATGTGAAGTCTTTTTTTGAACTTTACACATATTAATCGATCTTGTACCGAGGATTTCCTCATCAGCGACATATATATATATATATATATATATATATATATATATATATATATATATATATATATATATATATATATATATATATATATATATTTGTTTTTCAGTTAATTTGCTTATATTTTTTTTATTTCAAGTTTTTAGTTTTTTAGTTTGTTTTTTTTTTCAAAATGTAATAAACAATCATGTTTCGAACCTACAACTTATAACATCGATGCTACCATTGCATTTTAAAGTATTTTATTGAACTACTTAGTTAACGGATCAAGTGTTCGTAGCATAAAGCCTCGTATTAAATAAGGATTAAAATATTAATTCATTGTTTACATGTAACACCAGTGTAACACACCTATGTAAACATTGCCAAATTATCTTTATGTAATAATAGTACACTGTCAACACAATGTGTTTGCCAATAACCTCACTATAGCACACTGTCAAATATGAACAAAATATGTAGGCCAATAACCTCATTATAGTACACTGTAAAATATAAAAGCATACTTACAATTTTCCTGTATATCCTCCAGCAGATGGACAGACACATTGAAAGTCATTGATTTTATCCATACATTTGGAGTTGGAACTGCAATTTGCATTTGTACAATGATCCTTTGTATCTTTTTCACAGTCATATCCATTAAAAGCTGTAAACATTTAAAATTTGAAAATAAAAATAAGTTTTGCTAAGCTGCTTGTGTTCCTTTCAAAAGTTAGATACCAACTCATGACTAACAACATGAAAGCTGTAGCTGCAGTATCAAGATAAAATAAGATTGCATGGGAACGTTTATATCAATTGCAATGCTGGGGACAGAATGGTATATTTAGGAAACGTTGGTTGTTATTATTATAAGTTGGTGCCTCTGCTTTACTTACCAGGTTTTTTTTTCCTGTTTTACCGAGAATTGATTATAAAGATTATGGTGTTTGTTTGGTAAGAGTAAAATGTAAATAATGTAAAATGCAAGGTTTTCCTTCCAAATGGCCAAGTTTTTTGGTAACAGTTATTCTTGTCTCATTTTTTTCCATAATATCCTAAAGGTTAACATTCTGAAAAGCTTGATCTTTGATAATACATTGGCTTTTGTCATTTGAAACCAGGGCTTAGATCATAAAACTGAATCTGGAGACCAGTCTCTAAACCCAAGCATCTGATTGGCTGAAATGGTGACTGGTTGCCATTTCTGCCAATCAGCTGCATCAGATTTGCTACTGGTCTCTTGGTTTAGTTTTGTGATCTTGGACCCAAGACTTATGGCTTAAAGAGTCAACGTTTGATGTGGAAGTTTTGTGTTAGTGGACCGGTACATTTTTCCACTCAGTCTGTTGGATGGACAGATGAATGCCAAGCAGAAATAAAAGCTGAACTTAGTGAACTAGGCAATTCTGTGAGCTAATGCTCTCGAGTGTTACCCCTAATTTGAGAAATATGATTTGCGAAATGTAATTTGCTTTTTTTAATTTTTAATTTCAATAAAGGGGGTCATTTTTTCCGATTATTTACCTATTATATAAAATATCTGGCTGCTGCATGTTATAGTTGCTTAGAAAACTGCCACGGAAATTTTGAGATGTTGTTTGTTTTATGTAATGCATCTTTATAGTAGGGATGTAAACGAACATTCAAACACTCGAACGCTCAGATAAGATTATGAACATTCGAATGTATTTGAAGCATTTGAATGTTCGTGAAAATTCAATAATGAGTGTTAAAAAATTCTCGTTTCTTTTTTACAGTTACTTATCTATATGAAAAATGACTATCAAGAAGGTTTGATATTAATTTGACACACACACACCGTCATAAACTGATTTTCCTTAAAGAAAGAACATGTACATGTAGATAACATCCAACATGTGTATCGACTTCTACGCATGCACACGTTCTTTTGTAACATACGTCTCAAATGTAGAATGCGGAAAAAACAAATTGGGGTACACGTGCATAATCAAATTGGAAAGTGAGCACAGAATATAAGAATAGGAATGTGATAAAAATATAAAGTTATCGAACAATTATTGTAAAATCCACTGCATATTGTTATGATGATTTAATTAAGTAAATAAATAGTCATTCAGTGATGAAAGTCATATTAGTTCACACCTATTGTAGTATATAAATTCCGCTATGAAAATCTTTGACATGTGAAACATCACGACTATGATTGCAAGTTAAGTGAAAATGTTCAGACTGACGTTTTTATTTTAAACTCATGTTATTTTAAATGAGTTAGAGTTACACGTTTGGAGACAGAATGCTTGTGTACCAGGAAACCGTCAAGTTGACAACTAGTATATTTCTAGAGGTAGATCAGAAGACGTTCTCATGCTCCGGTAAATAAACTCGCCTATTAAAATTTTGTAACACTCGGACAGTATCGGCAAAATCTACTTATATGACAATTTTATTGTATCTGGGATACTGTGGTGTATACTCATAAAGACAGGTTTCATGGCTTTTATGATTTGTGAATTATTCGAAAGTTCAAATGTTCGAATGCAAACTGATTCGAACATTCGAATGCTATAATAAGTGAAAATTAATACCCATCCCTTCTTAATACATGTAGTAAATTTTTTGTTAAAAAATCGGTAGACAGGAAGTAAATAAGCAAGGAGCATAAAGTCACTTTACACCATATGGGACTATAGGATAAAGCAATATGCAAAATATTAGGCTGCTACATGCTTAGAAAACTGCGAAGAAATTCTTTTACAGAGGGACAGACAGATGATGGTAAAACAGTATACTGCCCTCTTTTACAAAGCAGGGGTGTAATTTACAAGAAAAATAAAATACAAACCTCTAAAACAGCTTTTCTGAAAATGTGCATCCCCAGGATTACTAGTGGTCTTTTGATCTGCTGTCAGTGTTGTATTGTACAGAAAACAGAATTTAATTGATGATATATAATATGCTTCCTGACATGCTGGTGCATTTAGACAAAGTAACCTGCATGCCTCTGCGGTGTTAATGTCTCGTGTTTGTGGCATACTTTCAACTGTCGATTTTGCTATAAGTGTGTTGTTAACATATGTCACACTGCATTCATCCAAATCTGAAATAATATAAAAAAAACAACTAATGTAACAGTTTAGATTTTCAATTTGTCTAACTTTTTCCTGCTTGATCAATAATAAAAATTATTTTTTTTTAAATAAAAAATTGTAATAATTATTTTTGCAAAACTGTTATTTGTTTTGGTCTACATCATTCCCCTAAATTCGGCAATTTCTGGGATTGACCTGACATTGCGCGACTTCTGCCCTCGTTGGGACGCCATTTTAAGTTAGTTAGTTCAAGTGCATTTATCGGACAAGGTCACCTGCAATTCAGGTATAGTAGGTTTTCAGCAATTGATAAAGCACTTCGTGCAAGTTACATGGTTTACACAGGGCATGCGAACTATCATACAGTTTTCTAATTGTTGTTTCGTTGTTGTTGTTTTTTTCTGTGCTTTATTCGGCGGCACCTAGAGCAATTGATATTTTAGGTCAGCCAACTTTATTTGAAAAGATTAACATTGTATTGTTTGGCAGGTAAACCAGTTGGACTGATGCCAAAGCAAATACCAGGTGAGTTTTAAGATGATTCATCACTTGTACTTCCCAGAAAATAGGTTATCTAGCATAAATCGGCTCTGTGCAGAATTGCACACTTTCGCAGCAGTTCAAGTTACTCAATTTCTAACCTTTTACTGTTTCATTTAAATAGATGAACTATTATTCGACAGAGATAGGTTAGCAATATTTGCATTTGCGTTACATGCAGACAACGAAACAACATCTTCATTGTTAGCAATTAGTATAAAGACGCTGCGTTAAAAGGGAAATGCTGGCAAACGTTGTATGAGGATTGATTCAAAACAGGTTTCTTTTTTTCTTAAATACATTTCTGTTTACCTTTTGATGCTATTTTCGAAATATCTTCGCTCAAGGGAAAACGTTGTGTTCATGTTATCTCAATATGACAAGTATCAGCAGAAAGATGTTATATTTGGGCTTTCAATATGTACATGCAGTACTCATGAATATGGTTAAAAGAAAGCTGCCTCTGGGTCAGTTAAAATACATAGATTGAAGCAAAATATATCCAGTGGGTTGCTATCACTTCTATTTAACTCGTAACGTAGAACCTGTTGGCTAACATCCAAACATTGTCGAAACCAGTCGTTTAAAGGAAGGTAACTCGTTGGCGAATTCCACCATTGTTGATACCAGCCTTTTACGGGAAGGTCACTTGTTGGCGAACCCCCGCATTGGTGATACCAGTCTTTTATGACGGAAGTAACTCTTTGATTAACTCCCATCACTGATCATACTTGATGCTACTTAGTTTGCGTTTTAAGCTCTATATTATTTCTATTAGTCTCAACCAAGCCACAACAATTTTATGTTAAACAAGCAAATTAATTGAATTTATATCCCCCGCCAAATACTAATTATTTCTAACACAATAGCTGAATATATAGGGCTTTATTTAGATAATTATGATGGCAAAAACAGTGAAAAAACTTCAGATGGTAAAAAGGGTTGGGCAGCTTACCAGAATATCTTGAAATGAAGAACGCAGTACTAATAATAGCGCAGTATTAAATTAAATTCCATGCAAAAGATGCAGAGAAGTAGCGCGGAAACGAATACTACTCTTTATGCATGGTGCAAAACTTATCAAAGGACCATAACTCTTTGTTAAACGGTGAGACCAGAAAAAGACAGCAATATGGGCATCTTGTCTTGGTATTGATGGTTTCCATAGTTTCATTGAAATCCATTTAGTAGTTGCAGAGAAATAGCAAAGAAACGAATACTGCTCTAAATGCAAAATGCATAACTTATCAAAAGTCAGTAACTCTGTGTTAATCGGTGTGAAACAGGACAACAGTATGGGTATCTCCTGTTGGTATTAAAGGTTTCCAGAAACATTCATTAAAACCCATCTGGTAGTTGAAGAGAAATAGCACAGAAACAAATTCAGTTCTATATGCATAATGCATAAGTTATCAAAGGGCCATAACTCTGTGTTAAACAGTCTGACCGGAACAATATGCGCATCTCCTCTGGGTATTGATAGCTCCCAGAAAGTTTCATTGAAATCCATTTGGTAGTTGCAGAGAAATAGCGCAGAAACGAAAATGTTCTATTTGCATTATGCATAAGTTATCAAAGGGCCATAACTCTGTGTTAAACAGTCTGACGGGAACAACACGATGATATGCGCATCTCCTCTTGGCATTGATTGCTCACAAAAAAGTTTCATTGAAATCTACCAGTAGTTGCAGAGAAATAACGCGGAAACAAATGCTCAATATGCACAATGCATAAGTTATGAAAGGGCAATAACGCTGTGTCAAACAGTCTGATGGGAACAAGACGACGATTTTCACATCTCCTCTTGGTATTGATGGTTTCAAGAAAGTTTCATTGAATTCCATTTAGAATTTGCAGAGAAAAAGCCTAGAAAGGAATATTGCTCTATATGCATAATGCAAAAGTTATCAAAGAGCCATAACTCTGTGCTAAACTGTCTGACCAGAACAAGACGACGATATGTGAATCTCCTCTTGGTATAGATTATTTCCAGATAGTTTCATTAAAATCCGTTCAGTAGCTGCAGAAAAATAGCGCGGAAACGAATACTGCTCTATATGCATAATGCAAAAGTTATCAAAGGTCAATAACTCTGTGTTGAACAATCTGACCACAGCAAGACAACAATATGAGCATCTCCTCTTGGTATTGATGGTTCTTAGAAAGATTCATTGAAATTCATCCAGTAGTTACAGAGAAATAGCGCGGAAATCAATACTGCTCTATGAGCAATAATGAATAAGTTATAAAGGGCCATACCTATGTGTTTAATGGTGTGACCGAAACAAAACGACGATATGCCCATCTCCTCTTGGTATAGATGGTTTCCAGAAAGTTTCATTGAAATCCATTCAGTAGTTGCAGAGAAATTGCGCAGAAACAAATACTGCTCTATATGCATAATGCATAGGTTATCAAAGGGCCATAACTCTGTGTTAAATGGTCTGACCGGAATAAGATGACGATATGAGCATCTCCTCTTGGAACTGATGGTTCCCACAAAGTTTCGTTGAAATTCATCCAGTAGTTGCAGAGAAATAAAGCAAAAACAAAATTCTGACGGACAGCCTGACAGCGTGACGGACAGACAACGCCTAAACAATATGACCCTCCCGATTTAATCGGCGGGGATGATAAAATATATCATTTGTTCACACTCAACCGTTTTCTGGTTACTCAAACGTAAAAAACGTATAAACGCCACAAAAGGGTAGATCAAATCATAACACCGTGTAAGTCCTAGCAATGCAGTAAGCATTTTTCGAAAATTTGTATTTCCTCACCGAAACTATGTATCCGACGCACATGCGCAGTAGAACAGACTGCTAGCATTACATTTTTTCGAATCCCATATCTTTGTTCGCGTGGCACCGCATGTTCCCGGATAATAACATGCGAGATGTGTTGATTTACTTTAGTACCTCTTGGCTGATGGTCAGCTACTGGCAGTCGTACCAAACCATCTTTGTTCAGATTTTGGGGATACATTCTAGCTAAATTATTGTGGAGGGAAATTCTGTCAGGCAGGGGACCAAAAGGCATGCAGATTCATTGTTTTTATCTTATCTCTGAAATGTTTACCTATTACCGTTTTTAGTGCTAAATAATTAGTAAACCATGCTGCCCGACTTGGCACGGGTGGCACTGTCACACTCACCATGTCTGGTCCAGTAGCTTTGTCAGTCCACTTATAAGAGGTGCCAGATATGTAGCTGTTGGTTGTTTTTATTGCATTGTTTAACTGAACTAGGTTTTGCTCGTTGATCGTAATGGTTATCCTAGAATCAGTCCAGTCCAGTATCATGAACTACGTTTTGGTTTAAGTGTATTGTATGTTGGTTTCACTGAACTAGGTTTTGCTCGTTGAGTAGAAGGGTACTCCTAGATTCAGTCCAGTCCAGTACTAAGTGTTGTAATGCTGGCGCTAAGTGTTGGATGCTAATCATAACGTCTATGTACTTTTTACCGCAGTTGACATGTGGGTTTATGAAAACTTAGGTTGTTCAAACAGTTGTTGCTACAAATTTTTGCGCTTGCCTTTTCATCCTTTGGCTTGCTTGGTCTTCTATAAGTGGCACAGTTTGGGTACGTAAACATACACCATTTCTGGTTTAATCGACATCACCCTTACTCTGCCTTACATTTGACTGCGGCAATTTAAAGCCACACTCTTCATAATTAAGGTTTTGATACTTACATAATTAAGTAATGGAATGTTACAGATTCTTGTCATAAAAAATCGTTAAATCATAGTTTATTTTATCTAGTTGAAGTCATAAAAGAATAATTTATTATAACAATTATTTTTGCGAAAACTTAATTTGTTTTGGTCTACATCATTCCCCTAAATTCGGCAATTTCTGGGATTGACCTGACATTGCGCAACTTCCGCCTTCATCTGGACGCCATTTTAAGGCGCACAGACAAATTTTAAGCCCACCCGCCACACCCTTCATTCCTTAATGAATGTTAGTCGATTTTTACGTAAATATTGTCTGTGTATATATTGTTTCTGTTAAGTTTATATTATTTTTTTTTCTGTATTAATAGTTCTGTTCTTGGTTGTTTGCTGCAGGTTTCTTTGTTTTTTATTTCCAGTATTGTCTGACAAAGGCAACGCCATGGCCATCAGTAATTGTCAAATCATCCCATTATACCAGTGCAAGCAAGCTCTGGGGTTAAAAAAGATGCTTCTCTGGTGAAAAATTATGCCAGTGGTTATCATATATATCTGCAATAACAGTCGGACCTGACGCAGATGACGGACGTTCAGAATCTGAACTGATGATTGCTATGTACAGTTTGTGTTATAATTTAGCGCAATTATGCGACGTTATACAGACGTTATATTTGGCGCCGTTTACGGCGACGTCACCGGAAGAGCTTTTTGTTTATGTGTTGTATAAATCAGTTGTTACAAATACAGTCACCGAACCAGACGAGTATTTATAGTTTGTGTAATCCCGAAATTTTTGATCCCGCGAACCGGATAGACAGCTACAACAACTCAAGAGTAGATCAACCGCTACAAGACTATATAAACCGCTACATCTAGAAAGATGATTTTAGCAAAATAACGAGCGCTTATTAAAGGAAATAAAGCCGCAGTTACAAGATTGACATCAAGTTTAGATATAGACAACACGGATGTCAACACAGACGAAATTGATTACATCCTAAATTCTTTAGAAGTGAAGCAGACGACAATCGAGGGTCTACACACACAAGTTCTAGAAATTTTACCGCTGGAAAATGAAGAGGAAACATAAGAGGAAGTGATCAGGCAGCACGAATACGGGTATTTTTTGCAGTGCACGATCAACAAGATTAAAGATTAAGAAGACATTAAAAGTAAGAAATTCAAATCTCAATGTCACCGCAAAAATATTTAGCAATAGCAACAGAGAAACATACACCAGTACCGGAAGTGCAGACATTAATCTTACCACAGACAGAATAAGTCTATGCAGCGCAACGCAATGTCAATGCTTTATAATATTAATCACGTTGATGTTCTCAGTTCTAGTTCCGGAAACAACTCCGTCTTTCATAGCTTGCCAAAATTGGAGCTTCCCATATTCACTGGTAATATCATTGACTGGCAAAATTTCTGAAATTTGTATGAATCTGCAAGACATGCAAACACGTCCCTAACAAGTGTACAGAAATTTAATTATTTGATATCACTTCTTAGAGAAGAATCACTTCAAACAATAGCAGGCTTCGCTCTCAAGATTTAACACGAACGATATGGACAGAGAGAGAAGATTGTGCAGAGTTACATGAAAGCACTTCTTGATTTACCCGCACCCGTGAATACTTTTGTAAGCTTTCGCCATTTTTATGATGAAACCGAAGTATACATAAAAGGTTAAGATTCATAAGGGCAGGCTGAAGATACGTACGTTTTATTGCTGGCCCCCGTCATTATGCAGAAACTCCCGCCAGAAATTTCAAAGAACATAACTCGTGCACGTGGTTCAAGAAACTGGTATTTAAGTGACGTAAGGGGATTTCTACTAAAGGAGCTAAACATCTTAGAAGCTGGTAATGACCTTGAACCATCAATCTACCCTCCTACGGCAGCTTTTGTGACACACAGTGACAGAACACATAAAAATCCAAGATTAAGTTTTACGGCTAAACGTGTGAAAAGGTGGGTTTTCTGCAATAAATCCCATTACAGTGTAGACTGCAACACAGTGAAGGATTATAACTCAAGAATCGACGTTGTAAAATGTGACAAACTGTGTTTTTACTGTCTTGGAAACCATAAGGTCGCAGAGTGCAAATCAAAGTCTCACTGTAAGAACTGTTCACGGAGACACCATGTAAACAGAAGCTAGAAAATCAACGATTGCCAATGAAAACTTCAACAACCGAAAATAACAAAAAAACACTAACAAAAACACCGACCAGAAAGATACCGCAATATTGCACTCATCCTACATACATACTGATGGACCTGTACTTCTGAAAACCGCCGTTGCTGAGAAAGCGTTTTTGAACGTTGGATTGAGTGAAGAAGACCGTGACGTGACGAGATTCTTTTGATTGAGTGACCCTGACGACCCGAGCAGTGACTTCCAGATCTACCGTTTCAAGTCTGTACTGTTCGGCGCCACTTGTTCACCATTATTCTGAATGCCGTAATATTGAAACATCTATCATCACATCAGAGTACAATCACAAAACAACTTTCCATGGATCTTTATGTTGAAAACATACTTTGAAGCATACCTGATCACGACAGTTTGATGCAATTCTACTATTTAAGCAGAGACATTTTCAAAAAAGCAGGATTTAACCTAAGGTCGTGGGCTTCAAATAACGAGAATCTACGTGAAACAGCAAATTGGATAATATTGCAGAGGAGTGTAAAACCGTCAAAGTCCTTGAAATGGTATGGAACACTGAAAGTGACAATATCACATTTGCGAAAAGGAAACAAGATACAACTCCTATAAGATCCATCACGAAAAGAGAGTTGCTTAAAGAATCATCATCCATTTACGACCCCTAGGGAAACTGAGGCCACTCACAGTAAGAGGCAAGATATTGGTGCAGTCATTATGGCAGAAGAAACTGAAATGGGATGAACCATTTTCCTGCAGAAAAAGTGACTGAATGGCAGGACATTAAAGCAGATATTGATGAAGGAATCAAGACAGAACTTCCAAGATGTTATTTTTCAGAAGAAAACTCGCACGATTTAATCACAATACACATATTTACGGATGCTAGTATGAAAGCCTACGGAGCATGCGCATACATTGTTTACAGAAGCGAGAGCTCATTGGTGATGGCAAAAAACAGAGTTGCCCCCATAAAGACGTTGACAATACAAAAACTAGAATTAATGGCTGCTTTTGTTGTCACAAAATTAGCAAATCACATTCAAAAAAACATTTATTGCACAAAAGTCATCTTTTGGAGTGACAGCCAAGTAGTACTTCAATTGCTTTCATCAACAAAACAACAGAACATATTTGTAACTAACAGAATCAAGAAGATTAAAGAACTTACTGCCAACAAAGAGTGGAGATACTGTCCAACGGATTCCAATCCGGCAGATTAGCTATCAAGAGGCATTACCTTCAACAAATTCCAAAATGACAAATTATGGTTACACGGACCTTCATGGTTAATCACAGGGGATTTCCCCAGAACGCTATTGTTACAATCATTGACAGAAAAGGTAAATAAGTCACAGTCTACAAGAGATACGTCACAGTCTAAAGGAGTTACGTCACAGTCTACAGGAGATACACCGCAGTCTACAGGAAAAACACCGCAGTCTACAAGAGATACGCCACATTCTACAGAAGATA
>JAZAYU010000499.1:222341-294126 GCA_038501625.1 Corbicula japonica | reverse complement strand
TCAAATTTCTAATCTGGTGAAATGTAAAGAAATTCTCCAATCGCTTCAACTGAATCAAAATCCCTTTCTGAACACAAAATGATTTTAAACTTGTTGAAAAAAGACATATATTTAAAACCATAAGAATTTACTGAAATGTGTGTGTAGCAGCCCAGCAGACTAGCAGCCTAGCAGCCTGAAGTTGACATCCTAGCAGGCCAGCAGCCCAGCAGCCTAGCAGCCTTAACTTAGATAGATTAAAGAATTTCGGAAACGGTCTGAAATGCATAACAATCACTCTTTAGCACACAACAAACTTAATACAGATGAAATAAACCTTAATTTGTTATATTTTTTCAAAGCTGGTGAAATGTAAAAAAATTCTGAAAAGGCCTGAAATGCATCATGATCACTTTCGGACGGTAATACGAGCTACAATGATTGGAAATGCACTTTATAAACTTAAAAAATTCACTTTTAACTAGGCTTCTGAAATTTGAAGTTAGCAGCCCAGCAGCCTAGCAGCCTACACTTACCTATTGATGTGAGAACGTCGGAAACGGCCTCAAATGCATTTTTATCACTTTTAAGCACAAAACAAGCTTATTCGAGATGAAATCAACCTGAATGTGTTTTTGTCTTGTTAAGCTGGTGAAATGTGAAAATATTATGCAACGGCCTGAAATTCAGCATGATAACTTTCTGACGGCGATACGAGCTACAATGATGTGAAATGAGATTTAAAAACTTAAACATTCATGTTCAACTAGGCTGTTGAATTGTGAAGTTAGTAGCCTAGCAGCCTTGCAGCCTAAAATTACTGATTGATGTACGAAATTCGGATACGAAATTCGGAAACGGCCTGAAATGCATTCTAATCACTATGACACTACAAGCTTATATGGTATGAAATCAACCTGAATTTTCCTAATTTTTCATCGGGTCGTATGTGAAGAAATTCTGAAACGGTTTGAACAGCATCATAATTCTAGTGGATTATGAAGAAATTCTGAAATGGCCTGAACTGTACTATATTCGCTTTCTCACGACAATTTAAGGTTAAATGAATATATGAAATGAACTTGACAACCTGAAAATTGACATAATAGGATGTCGAAATGTGATGTCAGCAGCCCAGCAGCCAGCTTTCACAGAGTCTTAAGTAACATTCATTTGTACGAGTATATGACACAGTACGGTAGATTATTAGTGCCATGAATGTCGTGTATTGACAAACATGCCCAGGAAATATGTCAGGAGATAAGATTTCACTTTATTCTATAATGCACACTTTTTTACTGATTAGTTTGCACAACAGCAGGGTTCTCAATATGAACGGACTGCAGGATAATGGATCCATTACACGGGAGAAATTGCCTGTTCGAAAATTAAAAGCAACCAAAATAATGTCAAAATTAATTAGCCAGTTTATTCCGTTAATTAATGCGCAGATTATACTATTAGCAGCACCTTAACATCATATTTGGAAATATTAGCAGCTCCTTAACATCATATTTGGAAATGAACTTTAGAGCTGCCTATTCACAGTTCATTGTGGTATACTTCAATGCCCCGGTTGTGGTTAACACTAATTTTATAACTTAGCTATATGACTAAATAAGAGCGAATTTGCCGAACTAATCATATGGCAAGCAGTTTACAATTAATCCAATATCAATGGCAATAGTTATTGACGATAACTAGGGTTACCTCCACGTATCTATAGTTATTTGTGAAAATCCTAGATATCGGGCGATAATCATAGTTATTGTCAACATCTATGGTTATCGGATCAGTAAATTGGGATATCGCCGAAAACTATAGATACCGACCGAAAAACATAATTCTCGTCGTTAACCGTAGTTTTCACCAATTACTAAATTTATGAATATCGGAATTATTGTGCAACCGATATGAACGAAAACTATGATTATCGACCGTGAAATTGGGCTTTTACCAATAACTAGGGTTATTGGCCGGTAACCTTAGTTTTCTTCTATAACTATGGTTGTCAGACCGATATCCATATTTATTATAGATATTGGATTTTTTAAGCAAACCGCATGCCAAACAGTTACAATGACAAGAAGATAACATAGGATATTGATTTATATATAAATAAGGCCATCGAATTGCACAATTAATCCGATACCCATTGTTATCGACCAATAACTGTAGATATCGGTCTTATAACCATATTTATTGACGATAACTAGCGTTACCGCCCAGTATCTATGGTTATTGGTGAAACCCCTAGTTATCGGGCGAGAACCATACTTATTGTCAATATCTATGGTTATGGGTCCAATAGCTATGGATAACGCCGAAAACTAAAGTTACCGAAAACCATAGTTCTTGTCAATATCTATTGTTATGGGTCAAATAACTATGGATATCGCCGAAATCTAAAGATACCGAAAACCATAGTTCTCGGGGTAAACCGTGGTTAACGGTCAATATCTAGGGGGGATTTCACCAATCACTATGAATATCGGAATTATTTTGCAACAGATATAGACGAAAACTATAACTATCGAAACAGAACATGGGTTTCCAACAAATGATATAGACGAAAACTATGATTATAGATCGAGAACTTGAGTTTTCAACAATAAGATTAGAAATTATATAAAAACAATCAGATTGATTTCGTATGAGATATGCTTGAAGTGTCCTAATAAAGTGAAAATAATGCATTTCAAGCCGTTTCCAAAATTCTTACATCTATACGTAAGTTAAGGCTGCTAGGCTGCTGGGCTGCTGGGCTGCTAGGCTGCTAACTTCAGGCTGCTGGGCTGCTAGGCTGCTACACACACATTTCAGTAAATTCTTATGGTTTTAAATAGATGTATTTTTTCAACAAGTTTAAGATCATTTTGTGCTCAGAAAGGGATTTTGATGCAGTTGAAGCGATTGGAGAATTTCTTTACATTTCACCAGATTAGAAATTTGATAAAAAAAAGTCAGGTTAATTATGCATGAGATAAGCTTAAAGTGTCCATAAAAAGTGAAAATAATGCGTTTCAAGCCGTTTCCGAAATTCTTACATCTTTAGGTAAGTTAAGGCTGCTAGGCTGCTAACTTCAGGCTGCAAGGTGCTGGGTTGCTAGGCTGCCAACTTCAGGCTGCTAGGCTGCTGGGCTGCTAGGCTGCTACACACACATTTCAGTAAATTCTTATGATTTTAAATAGATGTTTTTTCAACAAGTTTAAGATTATTTTGTGATCAGAAAAGGATTTTGATGCAGTTGAAGCGATTGTAGAATTTTGTTTACATATCCCCAGATTAGAAATTTGATAAAAAAAAGTCAGGTTAATTATGTATGAGATAAGCTTGAAGACTAGTGTCCTTTAAAAGTGAAAATGATGCATTTCAAGCCGTTTCCGAAATTCTTACATCTATCGGTAAGTTAAGGCTGCTGAGCTGCTAGGCTGATAACTTCAGGCTGCTAGGCTGCCAACTTCAGGCTGCTAGGCTGCTACACACGCTTTTCAGTAAATTTTTATGGTTTTAAATAGATGTATTGTTTTCATCAAGTTTAAGATAATTTTGTGTTCAGAAAGGAATTGTGATGCAGTTGAAGCGATTGGAGAATTTCTTTACATTTAACCAGAATGGAAATTAGATAAAATAACACATCTTTAGGTAAGTTAAGGCTGCTGGGCTGCTAGGCTGCCAACTTCAGGATGCTAGGCTGCTGGGCTGCTAGGCTGCTACACACATTTCAGTAAATTCTTATGGTTTGAAATAGAGGATTTTTTCAACAAGTTTAAGATCATTTTGTGTTCAGAAAGGGATTTTGATGCAGTTGAAGCGATTGGAGAATTTCTTTACATTTCACCAGATTAGAAATTTGCTAAAAAAAAGTCAGGTTAATTATGTATGACATAAGATTGAAGTGTCCTTAAAAAGTGAAAATAATGCATTTCAAGCCGTTTCCGAAATTCTTACAACTTAAGGTTAGTTAAGGCTGCTAGGTTGCTGGGCTACCGGGCTGCTAACTTCAGGCTTCTAGGCTGCTGGGCTGCTAGGCTGCCAACTTCAGGCTGCTAGGCTGCTGGGCTGCTGGGCTGCTACACGCACATTTCAGTAAATTCTTTTGATTTTAAATAGATGTTTTTTCAACAAGTTTTAGATTATTTTGTGGTCAGAAAGGGATTTTAATGCAGTTGAAGCGATTGGAGAATTTCTTTACATTTAACCAGAATGGAAATTAGATAAAATAACACATCTTTAGGTAAGTTAAGGCTGCTGGGCTGCTAGGCTGCCAACTTCAGGCTGCTAGGCTGCTGGGCTGCTAGGCTGCTACACACATTTCAGTAAATTCTTATGGTTTGAAATAGAGGATTTTTTCAACAAGTTTAAGATCATTTTGTGTTCAGAAAGGGATTTTGATGCAGTTGAAGCGATTGGAGAATTTCTTTACATTTCACCAGATTAGAAATTTGATAAAAAAAAGTCAGGTTAATTATGTATGACATAAGATTGAAGTGTCCTTTAAAAGTGAAAATAATGCATTTCAAGCCGTTTCCGAAATTCTTACATCTATCGGTAAGTTAAGGCTGCTAGGCTGCTAGGCTGCTTACTTCAGGCTGCTAGGCTGCTGGGCTGTTAGGCTGTCAACTTCAGGCTGCTAGGCTGCTGGGCTGCTAGGCTCCTACACACGCTTTTCAGTAAATTTTTATGGTTTTAAATAGATGTATTTTTTCATCAAGTTTAAGATCATTTTGTGTTCAGAAAGGAATTGTGATGCAGTTGAAGCGATTGGAGAATTTCTTTACATTTCACAAGAATTGAAATTAGATTAAAAAAAATAGGTTGATTTCGTATGAGATATGCTTGAAGTGTCCTCATTAAGTGAAAATAATGCATTTCAAGCCGTTTCCGAAATTCTTACAACTTAAGGTTAGTTAAGGCTGCTGGGCTGCTAGGCTGCTAGGCTGCTAACTTCAGGCTGCTAGGCTGCTGGGCTGCTAGGCTGCCAACTTCAGGCTGCTAGGCAGGTGGGCTGCTAGGCTGCCATCTTCAGGCTGCTAGGCTGCTGGGCTACTAGGCTGCCAACTTCAGGTTGTTAGGCTGCTGGGCTGCTAGGCTGCCAACTTCAGGCTGCTAGGCTGCTAGGCTGTTAGGCCTGCCAACTTCACGAACTTACAATTTACCCCGAGACCTGTAACAACATGCCCCATGACCGGGGTAAGTTGTGACACTTTGGTCTACTTGTTAATCTTTGGGTTTTTTTACGAATTCAATATATATACTCTAATCGGTCTAATTTTAAATTAAACTTAACTTCCTATGGATTTGATTGTCACTGTTAATATTTCTGTCGCACAACAGTTCTGATATAGTCACAATTCTAAAAAAATCCCAAAAGTGTAACAACTATCCCCGGTCTCCCCTGCTTACACAAATATATTTCAATATTGATGTCTGGAAAGTAAATTTATTCAATTTCAACAGACAAATGTCGAACCTATATCAGGGGACGTAATTTTGTTACAGTTACAACCAAACTTACAACAAGACTATCCCCTCTCAAACACAAGTTCCCGTTTCTAGATCTAAACTTTGTTCGGCAGGCAGTAACCAGCAGTAGGAACAAATCAAGTTGATTGAATTCGTGGTTGCATTGGTTTTTGTTCTAAGAAAATTGCAAGATTTTCACATTCAGAAGTAAAACTTTGTGATTTAACAAGAGAAGATATTCATTCTGTTCCTTGCTGACATTGTAAATAATTTCAATTCCATCTGGCCTGAACAGTCGGCGAAGGTGGAAAAGCTTCCATTGCCGACGGGAAGCCTTTCTGGCAATGCAAACGTTCTAGGCTTAGGCTAGACTAAATTTAGACTAGGCTTTCCCCTTTCCACCTGAAGTTACCGTTTCTCGATTCAAGCTAGGAAGAGGCAGTAGTAACATATCAAATTGTTGTTTGTTTTTATTTTTTTCTTTGAAAATTGCGAGATTTTTACGTTTCATCATTAAAGATTCTGACCTATGGGGAACAAAAGTTCGACATTTTCCTAGCGGACATGGTGTAACGGTTTTGGCTGGATCGTCGGGATACCTGGAAGCAGTTAGTTATATAGTTGCCGACTATTTCATTGGAATGAGATGTTCGATTATTCAGTATTAAGGTGCCCGTCTTACTTTTGATACAGACATTGTTCAGCCCTTTTTTTCTTGGAATGGCTCTGGACACTTTGAATTACAACATAATAATGGTCGGTTCCCGACAGACACAAGCTGATTTCAAACCCTCGAAAATTAAGACTTACACTTTATAAAAACATTGAATTTTATTGTAATAGCACGGAACTGCAAACAACATCGTTGTAGCATGTATTAAAGCTTGTCTTCTAATTTTATCAAAGTAACCGTAAAACACCGCAATGCAAATATGACAAAACTTATTTACTGTTGTCAAAAATAGGTCTTAATAAGTACTGCGAGTCCGTGGTCGAATAAAAGAAGTCCTAATCAAGTGCGTCTCCTTCACGTGGACTCAAACATGCATTATCATTAAAGTACATCCGAAATTTAAAGTACCTGTTACCGTGTCAGTGGTTTATTGAACAGAATGTATTTTAAGTCCATTTGTTAAATATGAATTTTAGTACTTCTCATATTGCCTAACGCAAACATCGAATGCATTCATTTCATATAATGAAACAAATAAGGGGTAAGAATGCATCCATGTAAGAATGTTGCCCAACTCATTTTAATTTTTCTATTCAATGTTCATGTATATGTTTATACGCCTGCAAAAAGAACAGCAAATAAACTATTTTTAAACTAAACTATATATTTAGACATTAAACGTCTGCAGAAGTGTGAACATAAGATCAATCATATGGGAGAACTCCATTTACGGTAATTTCAGATTTTTTATCACATAATCACCGCATACTGCAAAATCCTGCAAAATTGCACAAAAATCGCCAACGCTATTGCGAAAGATGGTCATTGTTTATCAAACATTTATAAATAAGGGATTTAAAAAGTTTTCATAGGAAAAAATATGTTACAATTCTAAACCTCATGAGGCAGAAAAACTGTGATTATATAGTTAGCTTAATGCTCTTTACAACCGGGGAATAGTAGCAAGATAGTGGTGCTCTATGTTGAATCGTCAGTTTTTTTTTCTAAACAGAGGATAACAACAAGATAAGATTATCTTGCTTTCGACGCAGCTGCCTTAAATAATACTGAATATGAAACAGTCACATGTGCTGTTTTTATTTATTGCCATACATGTCGTCCTACTATTAGCAGCTCGTTTGCTCTTATTTATGGAACTGCTAGCCGTAATAATACTGTTACAGTAGCTGTCTTAATTGTTTTTGCTTTTATTGCTGACTGCTACATTGCTATTACTGTTCATAACGTAATCAGTAAATTTGATCTTTAACTGAAACTACATGAGAAGTACTTGTGGTATTGTAGTTGTTGAGTACTGATGCTACTTTTAGGATCATGACTGCTATAACGAAAGCTTCTTCCAGCAGTATTACTGTTCACGGCAGTAAAATCTCGGGTTCTTATCTCTTTTACTTGAACGTTGTTTGAAATTGATCATAATAAATAATGATGTTCTTTTTCCTCTCTTCATTACAGCTGTATGAGACTGTGTTTTTTTGACTGTGGATACTCTTGATATGCATATTTATTTTTTATTAAATAACTACGCTTGAACTAATTATGCTACTGCAAGCAGCTACAATGCTAGCATGGTAGAAGCCTTTCCTGGTACAAATTTCAGATGTATATGTTCTGATACATGTGCTCAGACTAACAGTTGTTTGTGCCATCAGTTACACAGCTTTCGTACAAACGTTTTCACTGTTGTTACTTTTCGACATTTATACAGTAATTATTTTATCGTACTGATTGTATTATTTCTTTCTGCTTTGTTTTTAGCGCTGTTAATGCTGCTACTGCCAAATATCATACTGATGTTACAGCTGTGACTGATAGCAGTAATAGTGTTGTTAATATTGGCCATCAATAGTATAATATGCTGTCACTACCACCATGAGTAAAGTTAGATCTACTGTAACTGCCTTCAATACCAGCAGTAGTGATGCTATAACAGCAGCACTGTTGTTTCTATCAGTAGTGTTACTGCTGTATCTGCCGCTGATTTTTTGTTGTTTATATCGGCAATGTTACTGCTTTTACTCCCAGCACGGTTAATGCCAGCAGTGTAAATTTTGTTACTGCAATTTCTGCTGTTACTGCCGGCAGTATTACTGCTGTGACTGCTATTACCGCCAGCAGTATTACTGCTGTTACTGCCAGCAGATATACTACGGTTACTGCTGTACTGCTAAATTCCTGGCCATCTAACTTGTTTTGTAACGCATAGTCTGCTCGTATTTCGCTGCTTTTAAGTGGCCATTGATGCATGACTCTGTGTTTGATCTTTCGTACTGTAAATATACATGTAATGTATTTGTTTGGCTGGCAGAAAATTATTGTAAGTCGGAGCAGCATATGTTCTTTGAATGGACTTCAAACTGCGAAAAAGCGGACATGTTTTGCACAAGTAATGTCTAACGCTTCGTTTATAGTTTAAGTTTCTAAAGAAACCGATTTCAATGTTTTGTGTTTGAAAGGTTGTACAACCTTTGTATTTTGCGTCCTGATCTTTACAGTTTGCAACTCATCTGAATTGATATCTGTACTAAACGTGAACCATACCGCTCTGAAGAATAGAGAGTATCGCGGAGAAGAAACTGTTTTGTGCAACGAGGGCTTTTATTTCAATGGAACTGTTCAGAAAATGACGACAGCAACTCTAAATGTGACATGCATTTCTGCGGGAATATGGAATAATATTCCACCTTCTTGTGTCCCAAAAGGTACTTTCCACAGAACTCGCTAAATATTTTCTTAAATAGTCTGTTTATACGTTTGGAGTTATTACGTGATTGAGTATTATTTGCAGCCGTCATATTCCCTCGCAGCGCAAGTTTTTGACGAAAACCAAATCGATTTCTTCTCGATAACATTGTTTTTTGGCGGATAAGACTTGAGATTAACTAAACAGAATCTAATGCATGTGAAATCGTAATGACCATTTTCAATGGTTCCTTTGTGTGCGTCTTAATCCATTACATAGTCTCCTCAAGTACCTCTCTGATTTTTGTTGATGCATGATTCTGTGTTGGTTTTTTTTGTCTTCTTTTCAGTGTGCAACTCATCTGAATTGATATCTGTACCAAATGTGAACCGTACCTCTCTGAAGGATTCGGAGTTTCGCGGAGAGGAAACTGTTTCGTGCAACGAGGGCTTTTATTTCAATGGAACTGTGCAGGAATCCGCGACAGCAACTCTGAACATCACATGCACTTCTGCGGGAATATGGAATGAAATTCCACCTGCTTGTGTCCCAAAAGGTAATCTCCACAGAATTTGTATTTTAAACTGAAAAGCGAAGAAAATACAAATACACATCCAATTTGAAAGCAATAATAATAATAATAATAATAATAATAATAATAATAATAAATAATAATAATAATTATTATTATTATTATTATTATTATTATTATTATTATTATTATTATTATTATTATTATTATAACAGAAACGTTCAATCTCGTAAACTATTGCGGTTTCTTCTAGATTTATTATGGGCCCTGACACTTAACGAGACTCGGCATCACTTTTCCACATGGCAGTAGAAATTATTCTTTAATAGTTCCATAAAGGCAATATCGGTTGATATATTGAGTATATTTAATTATTTAAGAGTCCAGGAGATATATTACTTAAACTTTTAAGTTTCTTAAATCATTTTGACGGCCCTTCGTTCTTTTAACGTGTCCGTGAGTAGCTACGACTCATAATGTTTGACCTTCTAATTTTAACAGTCAATATCCCATGTTTGGCAGATAACGAAGCACAAGGGTCATCAGCAATTTCTCTTAATGTTGACCTGTCCATTAAAACCATGTTCTTGACCCAGTCCTTATTGGAGCAAGCTACAATAGATGGTTGACCGCTCATTCGATCATCCTGGATTGATTCTGTTTCCATTCCAAAACACGAATGCCTGGCATTTTGTTACGAAATCAGAGCTATATTTATCATTTTCAGGGTTTCTGTTGAGCAACACAAATCTTTACTTCATTTTGCAATTTAACGTCCGTGATTGACGTTATTTCCTTTCAGCTTGCTCTTTTACTACCTAGATTAGATTAAATACTGTAGTTTCTGTTTAAAATCTGTCAATGTTTTGAACTGTCAAGCAACTAACGTGATGGCGTCATTTCTGGCGTCAACTGAACTGAAATAAATATTGTTTACTTAATTCAAATATTGTTAGAAATGTTTAATTTTTAAAGCTACCACATTTCTTCGGAAACCTATAAATTCGATGACAATTACGTGTTTAATTTCTCTCTTTGAAAATATATAGGTCCAAATTTAGGTGCTTACATAACGTATTCAAATTTATTCAATAAAGGTCAAACGAGAAATAACAAAAAATGTCCTCAAACTATGCGAACATCCCTCGTATTTTATTAGACGCATAGGGTCCCCCCTGGTAATCTAGATCGCGATAATTGTTTCTTGAATGTTATTTTTAAACAGTTTACGCGGTATTTTTACCGTTTGTATGAAAAATTAATAAGTTAAAGACAGAAATTTAACAAGAGAACATGGATATGTTTACGCAATATTTTTCGCGCCAAACGTCTTTCGATATAATGTGATCATGAACATGCTCTCTGAAAGTAGTATATCGGCGGCTCTGATATGTTAAAAGTCTAGACAGTCAATAGAGAGTTCAAAAACGCATACTCTATTCAGTAAACTTTAAAAAAAAATTCCACATAACACTTTTGCAGATAACATCTGCACAATGAATTTACGTTTCCATACAGCTTGCTACACTCCTCCACAGCACATCTTTTTATCAAAATCGCAGTAACGGCAAATGAGTGTTACTAATGCATCTTTATTTTATGGTAAGACACGTTAGGATCTGAAAATTCCCTAATCATCTATTTACATAAATTTTCAAAAACTAAACCACACAAAACATCATTTTAAATGCCCACATGAGTAATAAGTAGTATATAAAGCGGAGTTACATGTCATTTGAGGGAGCAGGGATGCGGGATTGGGGATTGGGGATTGAGTGACGTCACCGGGATCTAATGACTCACCGGGATCTAATGACGTCACCGGGATCTAATGACGTCACCGGGATCTAATGACTCACCGGGATCTACTGACTCACCGGGATCGATCGTTAATTAAAATAGTTAACGCGCGTGTAGACCCGCCTTTTTTATGGCGACCAATCAGGTAAGGCTTAGAACCTAGATTAGACCCCCTAACGGTACTCCCCAATAAATCCTTTATAGCGAACCGATAATCGATCTCGTCCCTTTAGCGAGGTCAACGTTTCATTCAATTCAATTATTTAAATCGATCGCGTAAGAATGTCCTCGTCAGGTTCCCGATACTTCAATCAATGGCATTAACCTAGCTTTGAGAGTCGATGTAGTTAATTAACCCGGGGGTAAGTTGCGGATAGTGGTCACCGGGTGAATCGATAGTCGCGCTCGTTTTCCAATAATTTGTTCAGTCCGCTAGCTTTAATTTTGTTCGGTTTACCCGTAAAGCTTCACCATTTTTAATGTTATCTACATCAATACCATTTAACTTTTTTATCTTACAAAACTCACCAATCAGACGCTCGAGATTTGTCACCGTGTTTGCATACACGCATCATCATCTAAAACGCGGCACGATATGACGTTATCGATTCATTATTAAACAATCCCGATATTGATAAAATAACTAAATTCGGCACGCGATGACTTTAAACGAAATCAATAACCTAAACAATACCCGATAATTTGAAAACGCGACACGGTATGACGTTATAATACTTAAAAACCTAAACAATCCTGATATTGTTATAATTAAAAATCGGCACGCAAGGACACCAGTCGATATTTTGATGGAATTAATAACCGACGCTTATTCGAATTTAGCCAATCCTACCTAACGCTTCTGCGCTTAGAACCAATGACGGCGCGTACCGACGTTAGCCGTTATTTTAAAAAGACAGTGAAACCTAATTCAAAATCCCGGCACTGTAGATATGAAAAGGAAGACGTCTCATCTGTTCAGTCACAAAAAAATATTTACCCTAGCTAATTAAATTTATTAAAAATGACGAACCAAGCGAAAAAAGTAACCTTTGCTGAGATTTTTGCAAAGCGCGGATATCCGCAATCTTGTAAAGGTAACTTAGTTTACGTTACGAAAATTATGAATAGCGTTCATGCGTGAGTTTACATTTTCTAGTACACCGGTAGAATCAATGTTTCTTTCTCTATTTCAGCTATCGCAAAGAAGGCGACTGTCACCGATAATCGACCGCTCATCTCGGACGCGATGGTGAATAATTATATAGAACACGTGTTTTTAAAACCGATTCCCCTAAAACCGAGACAACTCGTACACCCAAACATACCGTTTGTTTTTCGCCAGGAGGCAGACTGGGAGTGAAATATTAAATTATATTATATTAAAATGTAGAGTTTGTAACATGTAACTTTGTTTTCTTTACAGTAGGAGTAGTGGGGAGGAGGGGAGGAGGGGAGGAGGAGGAGAAGGAGGAGGGGAGGAGGGGAGGAGGAGGAGGAGGAGAGGAGGAGGAGGGGAGGAGGAGGAGGAGGGGAGGAGGAGGAGGAGGAGAGGAGGAGGAGGAGGAGGGGAGGAGGAGGGTGAGGAGTAGGAGGAATACAGTCTAAACCTAGGTCCGCCGTATGGTGGACTTAAATTCAGAACGAAATCGCTTCAAGAAGTTCTAAGCGAATCGTGGGGACAAAACACCGCTGTTCAGCGCGAATTTTACAAATAACACTCAAAATATTGTATGAATATTTTATTTTTTTTTTTTTTTTTTTTAAATAAAAAACAATCAATGTTGTACAAGCTGCATTCGAATCATTTTGGACTTCATGTCCGTTTCGTGCAAGTCTCCAGTTTCAGTCTATAGAATAGATACAATCTGAGGGAAAAGCAATGTTCCCAATGTCTTAAGATTTCGTCCACCCCGATGTCTTCGAAATATAATTCCAACTATTCCGTCTCTGAGAGATTCGAATGATCCTTTCGCGATAAACTGTAACGCATCCCACACAATTTTTGCCGAATACTCCGCTCCAGAATCGCCGTAGAAAGAGTCGAAATATAACTCCAGTATTCATAACTAAATCCCTATTGAAGTTCCTTGGCGCGAGCCTGCGTTAGAGCAATGTCTATGCCGGATGAAAGCCGTTTTAAGCTTAACCACTGTAACGAACTGAGGTCAACGCCAATAATAGTAGCCGTTCCGTTAACAAACTTTCTTATATCCACGAAAACGTATCCGTCTCGGTTACAAACAGTCGCGTAGAGGCTTTCCCGTAAATAAAACTGTTTCACATACAGGCATTCCGTCTCGATCAAGTTAGGTTTCACACCGATGTCGGGTATATACAGGCATTCCGTCTCGTTCAAGTTAGGTTTCGCACCACCGTCGGGTAAAGAATGTAACCATATAATGACTCCGGGTGCGGCGCAAGTCGTCATCAGAAGCAAAATACCGAACCATTTAATGCCTTGAAAGCGATATCGAATGTTTATGTCTTTAAAAGCAAAATCGTCCGCTAGCGCGAACGATTCAGGCGTGCTCGGTTCACGATTCATTCTAGTGATTCCGTCATTCGCGCTCACTGGTCTCTTACATTAACCATTCTATTTATTTATTGATTTAAGGTAAAACTAGTTTTAGATAGGGCATAGTATCGACCGTTGCTGATGAGGAGTTCCTCTTCGTACGAAGCGAACCGATTGTTTCGACCGGTTCCACACGTAGTTTGCCGCCATAGGATCCTGGCCTAGACTTCCGCTGTAAACCATCCATTGCCGATGCGTGCCGACGGGACACGATTTTTGCCACCGATGAAAGTGCGCGGACACTTCGTTGATTGTACGGTCCCATTCCGATTGCGCCATCTCCAATGCCTCGGCGAGAGGAGTTACCCAACGAATTTCGTGTCGACTAGTCATTTTGTCGGATTTCTTCGTTTTCGATCGGGTTCTTATGTTCTTTCTCTAGTCCTCCTCCTCCTCCTCACCCTCCTCCTCCTCCTCACCCTCCTCCTCCTCCTCCTCCGTCACGTCGTTTTTAGACAACAACCATTCGTTCAACTCCGATTTGTGCAGCCGCACCGCCTCCCGAATGGCTAGGTCGATAGGTAACCCGGAAGTTCTACTCAAACGTTCGGCGATTCCTACGATAAATGAATAACGGGCATCGGTATCAATGCGGTAGATGGATAAAACGGTTTCGGCTAAATATTGCCTGGCAACTTTTCTCAGTTCCGATAACATGTCGTTGATGACCATGCGTTCCGCCACTTTTTGACTCGACCCTTCTTCGACATAATCTTCCGCCTTTCGCTTGATTTCGTGATCGTGTGATCTGACCAAGTTCGAAATGACGACCTTGCGTAGAAAATCGTGAGACGCACCCTTACCGTCTTGCCTACCCGGAGGAACCGGATAGACGCGACGGGGCATTTCCTCCTCCTCCTCTTCTTCCTCATCCTCCGGGTCCGAATCTCTTTGGCTCACCCGCATCCTCTTTTCGGGCGGACTGTCGTGGTGATCGTCCGCTACTCGCTTCAGATCGTTCGGAAAAAATTCCGTTCTCAATCGGTCGTGTTCCGGCGTGCCCGACTTTAGGTTTACTACTAAATAACCGTGCGGCTTTTTCGTGGCATCTCGAAATTGTCTCATAAAGGAGCCGCTAGAGGACGGGTAAATGCGTCTAGCTAACGTCGCTACCTGCTGTCTATCGATCGGATTATCGAATAGAGTCAAATACTGGGTATTGAGGCTTATGTCCCTGCAAGATTTGCCCTGGGGGAATAGGTTTTGAGTGAGATAGATGATCGAAATGTTCCGATGATGACTTCCCTTCGTAAATAGGTCGGCAACTCGTTGGTCGCATTTGGCTTCCGTCATCAAGTCGTCCAAAACGATAAGGTTTCTGTCGTTGGCATCGATGAAATCCGGATCCTCGATACGCTCCGGAATGCCTCTGACAAACTGAATGTTGGGCAAGGATCGTTTCAATTCGTCGTACAACGATTGCCACTGACTGTAGCACCATATCTCGCGCTGGGGAGAGGGCTGTATCATAGCGGATAGTATCAATCGCTTGGTCCATTCCGTTTTTCCGCTCCCGCTCGGCCCAGAAACCACCATAGAAAAGGGATGTTGAAATATCATATCGCCAGTTTCCGGTTTTAAAAGATCTAGGCTGTGTTTAGCGCCTCGGTGCCTGTTAAGATTATCGATTCTCGAAAATTGAACGCCGCAAACTTCGCAAGAAATCATGACTGATGTACGAATACGATCGCTACTCCGCGCCTTCTTACGTTCTTTTATGTCTCCTTCCTCCTCACCCTCCTCCTCCTCCTCCCCTCCTCCTCCTCCCCTCCTCCTCCTCCTCACCCTCCTCCTCCTCTCCTCCTCCTCCTCCCCTCCTCCTCCTCCCTTCCTCCTCCTCCTCCTCCTCCTCCTCTCCTCCTCCTCCTCACTGTACCCCCACTGTACCCTCACTGTAGCCTCACTGTACCCCCACTGTACCCTCTTGCCGTACTCTACCCGATTCATTCGCTTATTGTTCGCTAGTCGTTCTCACCTCGTCAATCAAGGTCTGTATTAAATAAACTCTGGTTAATAACGCTGGAATCACGTAGTGACATCGATTGATCAAACTCTTTTTCCTGGTAAAACTCACTCTCGTTGAAGCCAAACTTCTTAATAGTAATCGCCTGCTTTCTATCAACCTTACGTGTCGCCTCAAAGGGTTGATAGTACCGTTCAGGAGTCTTTTCACGACACAACTTATCGCTTTCATTTGAAGTCTCGAAATATTTTGTAACATGGATTTACGATCCGTTACGCCAGCGTCCCTTAAAGCGTCTAAATAGTTAATAACTCTGAACACGATTGATGATTCCATGATTATTCATCGTCGCTCTTGTTTCCCTCTTACAACGAATATAGCTCCATCGGTAACTGTTCCAATCATTCAATCAATCGCTCACTCACACGCCCATTTAATAACTAAATCGCTCATTCAATCGATCGCCCATTCATTCAATCAATTACTCACACATCTTTAACTCTATCTCCCATTCAATAAATTACTTTCTCCCTCGCCCATTAATAATCACTCACCTATTCACTCAATCACTCAACCACCAATTCACTCAACCACTTATTCAATCAATCAATCACTCAATAACCATCCATTCAGTCACTAAAACACTCATTCAATCAATCACTCACACATCTTGAACTATATCTCCCATTTAATCAATTACTTTCTCCCTCGCCCATTTATAATCACTCATCTAATCAATCACTCACTCACTCATTCGTTCATTTATTAAATCACTCATTCATTCGTTTATTCATTCAATCAATAATCACTCATTCATTCACTAAATCTCTCATTTAATCAATCACTCACTCGCCCATTCGTTCACCCACTCACACGGATTCAAATATCATTTACTCCCTCGCCCATTCATTATTTCAATCACTCATCTATTCAATCAATCACTAATTCATTCGTTCATTCATTTTATCAGTAATTCGTTCCAATCAATCATTCATTCGTTCATTCATTAGATCGATCATTCACAAAATTAAAGCTAGCGGTCTGAACAAATTATTGGAAAAACGATTCACCCGGTGAACACTATCCGCCCCGGGCTAAAAATGAAACATTGGTTATCATTCTCGTTGTTTGCCTTTACTATTCGTATTTGATTAGGAACAACATTGATTGGTTCAATATGAGCTTTAAAATTCGCGCGCTGATCCGAGCGCGAAAATTAAGCTAAATAAAAAGATACCGCAGTAGGTTTACGAATCGATATCGGCCTTACCGTGTCGCGTTTTCATTATATCGGGTATTGTTTAGATTATTGATTTCGTTCAAAGTCATCGCGTGCCGAGTTTTAATTATATCAATATCGGGATTGTTAAGGGTTTTAAGTATTGTAAAGCCATACCGTGTCGCGTTTTCATTACACGGGTATTGTTTAGGTTATTGATTTCGTTTAAATAAAGTCATCGCCTGCCGAGTTTTAATTAGTTTTATCAATGCCGGGATTGTTTAGGTTATTAATTATGAATCAACGGTTTAGCGTTTGAACATAAAGTCGATTATTATTATTATTATTATTATTATTATTATTATTATTATGGTTCGGTGAATTATCGAATTCAATATAACCGCATGGTTTAAACTCCCTAACAGAATATAATCCTATCGTGTGACCAACATTCGCTTACAACTTCTTGAAGCGATTTCGTTCTGAATTTAAGTACGCCATGCAGCGGACCTAGGTTTAGAATATACGCATTAAACAGACAAAAGAATATTATCCGGCCATTTTCATAAATCGAACCAATTGTGGGAGATCGAAGTAAATGTTGTTTTCATTTTTTTTGCGAACAATTATGCTTCCTTACTTATATTTTATAATACGAGACTGAACAAAGAAGTTTCAAAACGTCTTTCGAACAGCTCTTCTCTCTGAAGCTTCTCTGGCCTCCCTCCTTAACTCCCTCTCATCCACCAACATAGTTCATCTATCGTAGCTATGGTCACGTAGACAAATCCGAACATGTTACTTCAAAAACGAATCAATAAGCGCTCTGTTCTCATATGAATTAAGGTGACTATCCCCCTGGCTAAACTCTTATATCGACATTTGGTGTATTGGTCAGTACTATGCGATCGATGAGATGCTAAAATTAATTTTCCTATATCCGATTAATTAACTAACCTGACGGGGTCATTCTATTACGAATGAAACGTTGACCTTAAGTATCGCTAAAGGGTCGAGATCGATTATCGGTTCGCTATAAAGGATTTATTGGGGAGTACCGTTAGGGGGTCTAATCTAGGTTCTAAGCCTTACCTGATTGGTCGCCATAAAAAAGGCGGGTCTACACGCGCGTTAACTATTTTTATTTAACGATCGATCCCGGTGAGTCATTAGATCCCGGTGAGTCATTAGATCCCGGTGACGTCATTAGATCCCGGTGACGTCATTAGATCCCTGTGACGTCATTAGATCCCGGTGACGTCACTCAATTCCCAATCCCCAATCCCGCATCCCTGCTCCCTCAAATGACATGTAACTCCGCTTTATATACTACTGTAATATGATACTGATAACAATATCTTGTAATTTCGTGACTTACATATTTAAACTTCATAAGATATTAGTGTGTTTGACCTTCAATTTCCTGGTCGCTTCCTGGTCGCGTAAACGGATGACACTCATTGATTACTCTTATATATTTAAACGCACGGAAAATCATAACATGGGGTTACAAAGGGTTACCGCTTTGGTGGTTTCAGCCAGATTATAGTGCCCAAGCAGGCTCTCGTGTGAACAAGTATAAGTTGTCTCAATGAATTACATCCACCATTATATCAGCTCGACAATGGTGCATTCGAAAGCAAACAATATGTGAGAAGGTAATAGAAGAATTGTCAAGAGCAAAAAACGCATGCCTCCCCGACGACCCCGAGACCAGAGCAACTGAAGGGGGGTGGAGGGGTGGTGTATTCTGAAATACGCATATTTTTTCTTCTAAACTCACTTTTTTCTACCGGAAAGTAAAGTGTCACTAAAATGCTTTTAGCTGTTCATTGTCACGATAGAGTAAATAAGGATTGAGTGTTACTATACGGTGACATATTCGCGCATAAAACTTACAATTGATTATTTTCGGGGTAAGGTTTGAAAAATAATAAACTTTATACAAAATTCTAGTCCAGTTGTGGCAACTTAATAACAAAAATATGTAAGCAACGCCCGAATTCCTTAATATATAAAGCATACGTACAGTTACATGAAATGTTAGTGTGAATATTAATAATGTTAACAGTAACGTCTTGATCACCTTAACTGAACATAGGGTCACAAGTACTATTGTTGGAGTCTTATGAAGATCCCCACGAGGATCCCATAGCAATTTTTATAATATACACATGAAGGTTCTAGGTTCCTTTAGACTGGAACACTCGACACCGACGATGGCAAGTGATTAACAGTCAACATAATTGACCATGTGGCAGAGGCAGACATATGCAACCCTCAGTTGTTCTTCAGACAAAGCATTTGATGTGTTCATAAAACAAACACTATAACTTTACATAACTGAACATTTACTTTGTCATTTGTAATACTAGCACATTAAAGATAAAAGAAAAAACTCGTTGGCATGTCTTTACCCATAATCTTTTGTTATTCGACCACGTGTCATCGTGACTTACAGCAAGGTTTGGGTATGGATATTTATGTTTTATTTGTCGATGATATTTTTACATTAGTGCGATTGAATGTTTAAGCTGTGCTGTTGTAATCTTTCGACCAGAAAACAAATATAAAACACATGGTTTTACGGACCGGCGTATAGGGAGCGACTATATCGTGTTCTAAAATTCAACATGCAAATGCCTTGGTCAGTGAAAAATCGGTGGTGTTACGCAATGTATCAGCACTTTTCGAGGCACATGAAATCATCTGCGGTTAAGTGAGAACCTAACCACTGGTCTTCTTTCTTCTGTATGTTCAGGCAAACGTTCCAAATTACACAACAGTAGCCTTAAGACAGATACGTAAACCATTCGAGCTCGGAGGTTGTCCCTATACCATGTGGTTTGCACTTGGTTTCGTTCATCACAGAACAGCTACATGACGCTTTTACATCAAAATGGCACTGAAGATAAATACCACCACCAAATGAAAAAAAATGTTAGCTATAATGCACGTGGTTGAATGACAACGGGAAACGATTTTATTAAATCTTTAAAACTTAAAGATACGTGGTCAAAAACATTACCTACTCTCCAATAATAATTTATGTTATACAATTTTTCACTTAATATATAAAAATAAAAATCATCGTTCGCAGAAAGTTTTTTGCATGGTTTAAATCATTTCGCAAATTACAAGAAAACTATCGGTTCTGTATGCACAGATATTTCACGTCATACAAATACTTTTCTGGTTATTCAATAGAAAACTTCTCTCTATATGCGTGATATTTAAGATGTTATGATTCGTAAAAGATATCGCTATCTAAATTAACATGGGGGACCCTACGCTTTTCCATAGTTTTGGGATTTTTAAGAGAAAACTGTCACGAGATACGTGGTAATTAAGGTGTTATCTCGCGTCTAAATTACCATGGGAGACCGTATGCGTTTCCGTACCAGGGGGACCCTATGCGTTTCCATACAATCATTGCTAAATCGCGAAAATTTTCGGTCGCGAAAATAATCAATTACACAGTAATCACTAAGTAAACATACTGAAATCCCATTCTACATGTGTGGGATTTACTTGAACGTTGCATGGCATTTTCCACAAGGCAACTTCTACCTTAGCCAAATTGGAAGTTGCTCTTATAAATGATTGGGCTTACACTAATCTTATGTTGCGAAAATGTTTCCATGTAATCAATTCTAACGGTGGTCACACAAGATATTGATCACTTTTATCTATCACTATTCTTTGTTATGATGTTTTGTTTGAAATGGACTTAAGGGGGTGAATTTAACCTAGGTATCGTTTTAAGCGAAATAATCTGAACAGGATATGTACGTGCACAAATTATTTAAAAAAAACAAAATTGTCAAAAACAATTTTGATGGTAATATTCGTATTTATGAAATTTGCAATAATATTGGGGATCTTGTAACAAAGGTCGCCAATACATCGATTTAACAAAGTTGTTGTCTTACACATAATGGAAAAATGTATGTGCCATTAACTGTTCCAGTGAAAATTTTTTCCAGTGGGGGTTGAAGGGTTTTCGTGTCATATTTGGTTGTCTTCGCTATGATACAAGACGCATATGTTATAACGGATAAAGATAACGGTATTGTAACATTTAATGATTAGTCATATAATGTGTAATCGCCTTCTTCTTGAAGTTACTTTTCTTTGAACCATGGCCTTGACCAATGTTGAGAAAGGTATAAAATGAACTCGTAGAAAGGAAAACAAGAGCATTCATCAAATTTTGATAAGTTTGATAAAAAGGATCATTACACTTTACTACAACTGGGAGATTATGAAAACGAAAACACGCATTTGAAAAAGATGGCAAAAATTTCATTGGACTTCTCATGAAGATTGCAAGCTATATAAGAAGGTTCACAGAAAGGTTAAGGGAAGAATCAGAGAATTATATATAATCCCAACAGATATTGCGATGGCCCCATCAGAGTGATTGCGAAAGCTTTCATATGATTTATGAAAGCCGCCGATGGTTGATGTACTAGGAGGAATTGTTGGAAGCCGCGAAGGAATTGTTACATTCAAATAGGGATTACAAATGGTATTACCCATGCTTGAACCCCTAACGTACGGCGACAGCGCCTAGCTTTAAGCTATTCCGAACACGCTACGAGCATGACGAGTGAGCTAGCCGGGAAAATCCCACAAAAGATTACGTGGCTTACCCTGATCAACGTAATCACCATTATAAGACATCGGTAACTGATTTTTTTAATATTAAAGAACTGACAATGTTCGGAAAGACATTCCATGGCCGCCTCACTGCAAGAAAAGCAAAACTGAATTTTAAATGATATTGCCCTTACTCGTTATCGAATTCGTACCGTTCGGCAACATATGCATATCCGTAAACTCTACCGCATAACTTGCCAGGGGTAACGCCTCCCCTCCCCCTCCCTAAAAAAACAAAAACAAAAATAACGCCCAAACGAGATCATCATAACTTTACATCGGTTTTCTATTACTTAATAACAGTACTGACTACATGTAAACGTACGGGGTGACTTTCTAGGGCCGGAGTTTTGCACTATTGAAGCTACATTTTAACAGCGGCAGCGCCTAGCCATGCTAACTGGTATCGTTTGAGCTAGCCTGGATATTCTCCCAATAGGTTGCGCGGCTAAGATTGATTAACATGATCATCATTTTTTATCAGTAACAGATTATTTACTACAAACAGTACTGACTTTATGAAAGAGCAGAGTTTCTACGGCCGCTACACTGCACAAATAGCTCTACCGTGAATTTCAATTGTTAATACCCACGATATGAATTAAACCAATACCACATAGCGACAGCAAAATCAAACATGCTACCGATTGAGATAGCCGGGACAATATCCACAAAAAGTGCACAGCTAACCCTGACAAACCTAATCATCATTGCAAAATATTGGTAATCGAATATTATTTATATTGCTGAATGTGAGTATCGGTAGACTTTCTGCGGACGCCATTGTGAACGAATAGCGCTACTGTGAATTTAAATAGTATTGTACATTCTGATAATTGAACCCGTACCGTACGACGAAAGCGCCAAGTTTTGCAAATTCAAACACGCTACCACTTCACTTCAAAGGCGATCAATCAGCTTCGTATGCTTTAGATTTTAACTTTGAGTTTTCGAGTCCATTACAAACAAGACCATACTTGTTACATATTATTTTCTTTAAGAAAAGATTTTATGTATGCTGGTTTAAATTTGAACAGATGAAAAAGGAACGTTATAAAAATTACAAATAAGAAAAATATTGCTGTTGCGACAATGCGATTTCACGTTGCTTTTGCTCAGTAGTAAAACAAAATGACAAATATAAATACATTCTATTTAAAATGATGTATTTGTTGCAATAAAGGTCACTGTCAAAAAGGACAAGACTCACGTCTAGAAATTAAGAAAAACAACGATGTAGAAGAACTAATATATTATTTTTTAATTATTGTTGTCACAAGGTTACTGCTGGAGTTTCAAAAACAAATTGAAATGTTCGTACATTCGCACAGATAAACTGCACGAACTTTAAATGCTATGCGAGTGTTGCATTAGAATTGATAATAAATATTATGAAGTTTTATTCATATTCATTTTGCTCACTGAAATCACGAGAGTAACTATTTCAGATTGTGAAAACATAACTCAAGAGAACATTAGTAAAGCAAATTATAGGGAATTTCATACTCCAAACGGAACATTTTACCAGGATACCGCAAAAGTCAGATGCGAAGAGGGCTACTTTATCGACGGAGAGAACCAAACTACTGGATTTGCAGAGCGCTTTGTAACGTGTAGCAAAGCTGGTAGATGGGAAGTCCTACCAACATGCACCCGAAAAGGTATCTTTATCAACTTTTTAAGAGGATTGTGAGAATATATGCACATAACCATAAATGACCCAAAACTTCTGTTTTTGATAATTAAGAATTGAATCGATTTGATTTTTTTGCGCTTTCAGAGTAAAACAAAACATTGTTTTTAAAAGTATTTAAAGCCATAAGCTCTATATACACACAAATCTATTATAAAAAATGAAAAAAATTAAATCAAATTTTGACATTCAAAGAAAATAAACACATTACGATTAAAAACAATCTGCCTTCTATCGTTTTTTCCATCAGTCATATTGAATTATTTCGAAATATTTAATGTCATTTACACTAATTTTCGTTAGAAGTACACATTTTTGAAATTGCAAATCAGTGTCGCTATACAGTGTTAGGCTTTTCACTGTTCTATAGCAAAATATAATATCGGTTATGCTTGATAACAAAACGCTTTGATATATTTGACTCTGTTAAACCAAATGCTGTGACACTCGCCATGGCAAATAGGATACGCAATGATCGTTTTCTAACTGTATAGAGATCAGTTTGGTTACTTTCCTTACCTCAAATTGGTCTCTTGATTTCAAACCAGGCAAAATTTCAATCATTATGGGTGACTCTATATAGTCATAATATTATTTGCAATACCCTTCCTGGGGATAAGGTAAGTATGCACTGTGTCTGTCTCTTGAATGGCTGGTTGGAAGCTGCCTCTGTAATTATATTGCTTTCGGGGTTAGCTATAAAGTTTCTATTGTCAACCCAATGTACAAAAATTTTCAGTTTTCCGTACAGATGGATTTACCGCAAGTTTTGCATTTTCAGCTATATGCATGCAAACATATAAATTTAGTTCAATTGTCATTGACCATGAGCTTTAAATAATACATATTGCAAAGCAAGTGTAAATCTACTGAAACATAAATATGTTTTCATTTGAAATGAAATTTTGCTGTTTCAATATATTACTTAATTCTTCATTCATAGTCGCATGACTGCCAAACATGACACCATTAATGGCATAAAAGTAAGTTTCGCTTAAGGTGATGTTGTGATGACTTCGTAAGACAAACACGTAGCGTATCACATATACAGTGAAACCTCACTATTAAGACCACCTTTGGGACTGATAAAAAGTGGTCTTAAAGTGGGGTGGTCTTTGTTTCCGGGCGAAAAAAAGTGCAAAACTGCAATGGGACACCTGGATAGTGGTTTTATTAGCGAGGTGGTCTTAATTTCGGGGTAGTCTAATTAAAGGGTTTTACTGTATTTAAATGCCAACAGCGAAAATGAGGACGGTCGAAAAAAACATGACTTTTAAGCTTGATTTATGTGTTCTCTCATTGCTAAGGTCCGTTTTTCTAATAATTAGCATCTGATAACATATTCCAAAACATCAACTTATTTATAGTATAACTGTCTGTTTAGGAAAGACATATTCGGTTTCACCTAAGACTTACATTTTAAATATCGCGCTGTACTGATTTTTAAGTAACATGAAAAAATATTAGTATGTAAGATCGTATTTATGCTGTCAGTCTACAAAGCATTTGTCTTGTTTGGCGTATATCCAGTTATTTAATTTTTTTACCAAATATATATTTTATTACAAATAACTGCTAAAGATAATGAGCTACCGCGTTATTTGTCATTTGTTCGAACCAAACTACATGTCAAACCTGTAGGAATCGTAATACATATTACATTTGATTGAATAAACCGTTATATTTTAATAGACTGTGGAAGCCATAAATTAGTTCCTCACGCATTGGTTATTTGGAGCAATGATACACTATTCGAGTCGATAGCATACTTGGGATGCAATCCAGGATATACCCACTATGGTGGAAATCTGACGAGATGCCTCGGAAGTGGAAACTGGAGCCATGTGGATATGAACTGCACGGAAAACCGTATGTAAATATTACAGTCGCGAGTAACTGGCGAATAACTATTAAAACATGTTCAAATCAAAGAACAATATGTTTTGAAAATATAAAAAAATACTTATTGACCAGTGGATTCAAATATAGAGCAACTTATGTTTTTAAATGGTCTACATGGGCTTGATTATCAATAAGGTTTATCAATTATATCGTTAGAAACGTTTGTGTTTACGATTTCTGATTGCAACCTCTTTGAGCTTCATGTAACATTTTTTATTTGTCACTATTTGGCGATGTTATTTATTAAACTTTACGGTTATGTCAGTATAAATGTTAATTCAATAAGATTTTTAGTTCAATCGGACGCAACTATGCTTCTTGGGTGGGATAAGGCATACACTTGGAACAGTTTTTCCTAGACAACTATTAAAATTATTATAAATCATAGTTAGACCATATTGTTTGAAACACTGGATAATAGGTTGCAATCTTGAAAATAGCATACAGCTAAACACACAATAACATTTAAAATATAATACGTATTTACGTAACTTAAAATCAGATTAGCAAAGGTAACACGGGCAAAAGTAAATCAGTATATCAATATGTTGCTGAGATAGATAACATTTTGCTTTTCAAAACCCGATATCAATACACATTGTCTGCCCAAAAAAAGTGAAGAAAAATGGTGTACCGAGGCAGTATTTATATTTGGAGGCTCAAGTGCTATGAATTATTTGAACAAAGTGAAATATGCCTATCAGGAGTCGCCACACCCAGAAAACACAGCCTCCCCACGCAGCAAAAAAGTGGAGAAAAAACACGTATTTATAAGAATATCAATTTCAAATAAAACACCACAAACCACTTATGAAAACGAGAAACTGGGTAACCCCCTTGGAACGGTCAGCGGCAAAATAGTTTGCCACTGGGGGTTAAAACAGGTTCTAGGGGCCACCAACTTCTAACTTGCCCCCAACAGGTTCTCATTAAAAAACCACTGCAAGATGTTTAGATAAATAACTCCAACTCACCCATCTCCTCGACAATGTGGTATAACATATAAAACACAAGGATGCTTATAGCATTGTAAAGCAAAATGACACTTTAATGACCTTACCGAGACCAGACCTCCTGGAGATAATAAGCAAGCACATGATGAGAGGGATAAAAGAAACAAAAGTTCAAGGTATTTTACAAGACTTCGAAGAATCGTTAATTACACGTCACAAACTTACAAAACTTGGTCATACCGTAAGAACTATTGAAATCCTGTCCACAGGTTTGTAAATATTACAGCAGAATGTTTGCCCTTGAATCCGAAAGTGGAGACATAATCAAAATTTCTTTAAAAAGCAAAACGAATCACCAAAGTAGAGTATCATTCTCGTGTTTTGTTTAAAGTTAATTTATATAATAGTTTGTTTCTTTCTATTTCTTTCTGTTTTCAACTTACACGATCTTTTTCACTATCGTTGAAATAACTTTGGATTATTTCAATCATCATATAGAAATACGATTCTTTTTAGCGACTGCTATAATTTGCAAGGTTTCAATCCTCTGGAAATAACTGTTCAACAGATACTTGCATTTCTTCATTCATTGTCTTACCTTAAAATTTAATATTATTTAAAAATCCACATAAAAAAATGTTGAATATTCACTGATTATAAGTATTCAGATTATAAATAGTTTAATTGCCCGATAAATACATTTATATTGATGAAGAGCTTTGCATGAAAGCGTTTTAAACTTGATGCTTTTTGTAGTTTCATTTTATAGATATTGTCTAAATAGCATTTTATGTCCTCGATTCCAGAATGCCTGGTTCATAGTCATCGCAATGTCCGTCTGTCTCCCTGTCAAATCAAGTCAAACCGTCACATATATTAGCAACCCCTGTAGAATTGAACTTTACACACGTGGTCACCGATAAAAGGCGGTCCGTTCAAACCAAAGACTCATTTGGAGTTTAAAGATCAAAATATGCCATTAGTCAAGTTTCGAAGCATTACTCAGCCTGACTGCCCAGTGAAGGTATTTAAACAAAACAGTAAGGGAAAATGTTCCCGTCAAGGAGACGGAGTGTCGCGTTCAGGAACAATAGCCCACATCTAAGGTTAAAGTCCAATTATCTTCATAGATACAAAAATGTAAATATTTACTTTGTGGAGGATTACTTATCTACTGAAAAAATGGTAAACGTGTTAAATAAGACGAAAAGGAAACTTTGAAAGCCACCGAACACGACAAATATGAAAATAATGCAGGCTCGGTTTGATTGAGCCTGTTCATTGGCAGTAATAAAAATGCATTTTACTGCCCACGCTGCCTAGCCCCGGGTTGAGCGTGCAACTCAATTTTGACACTAGCAAACCATAAAATCTTGATCCATCGCAAGCGATTGTTATCATATGGTTGTGTACATGGAACCTTTACTGTGGTATTTATTTTCAGATTAATACCATTCCATTTTCTGCGGCTTATGATCCGCAAATAAAAGAATGGGGTTGACCAAAACAATGGGCGCAACTGAACAGAAAATAATTTTGACAGGGAATCAGAGAATATAAATTGTGCATATCACAGATAAGGCCAAATGCAAAATTTAAAAAGCAGGAAATAATATTTTATATTATATCATTGTGTGATTACACAATATCATAATATATATTGGCTGGGAAATTGAAACCATCCATCTTAAAACTGGCCGAAATATTTAAACAAAAATAATATCAGAAGTAATATTACCATAGTATATAAGTATTGTGCTAAAAGCCTTCAAAGGACGTAAGCAAAACATTAGGAAGTGTCAGAAGTAAGAACCATGACCTTACCTTGAGGTCATGATCACACCAAGTTTCATCAGTAAATATTTGTAAAAAATATTAGGTTTCCTGTAAAAAACTTTGTAACTGACCTATAGATTTCATCCACTTTACAAAAATGTCAGCTTAATTGTAAAAACGTGTCGGTTGTAAGAGATATATCCCTAATCGTGATTCAAGTTTTCGGGGATTAAAGGTTTGAATGTGTGAATAATGTTTTCTAAGTATTACTTTGCAACCTCTATGATCAAAGAATAAGAGAATGATCATTTTTATTTGATGGGTGTCAGGTCTACAAGTCATGTCATCAGATGGTTAGGTAGGACTTGATTGCGAAAGGGGTCCTTCATACACCCTTCAAAAATGCGGGCATAAGGTAGGGGGCATAAATGAATCAAAATTGCAGCATAAGATATCATACCCCACGCCTCCTACCTCCTCCGAGCATACCGTGCTTTTTGTGTCGCCTGCGATAGCAGTAGACACATAGGGATCCTAATGTCAGTCGGCGTCGTCGTCGGCGGTGGCGTCGTCCGGTAGTCCTCCAGCTTTAACATAAAACTTAATGTTGCCTATAACTTTAAAAGTACTTGTCCTATTGACTTCATACTTGGAATATATCATCATTATGAACAGCAACATCGGTACAACAAGAATGATAACTCCTGTTTGACTAGTTTTTGAGTTATGCCCCTTTTAAATGCAACTTTAACATGAAACTTATTGTTGCCTTTAACTTTGAAAGTACTTGTCCTATTGACTTCATACTTGGAATATATCATCATGATGAATAACAATTATCGGTAACAAAAAGAATGATAACTCCTGTTTGACTACTTTTGACTTATGTCCCTTTCAAATGCATCTTTAACATGAAACTTATTGTTGCCTTTAAATTTGAAAGTACTTGTCCTATTAACTTCATACTTGGTATATATCACCATCATGAACAACAACATCGATAACAAAAAGAATAACAACTGCTGTTTGACTATTTTTGAGTTATGCCCCTTCAAATGCAACTTTAACATGAAACTTAATTTTGCCTATAACTTTTAAAGTACTTGTCCCATTCACTTCATACTTGGAATATATCATCATCATGAACAACAACATCGGTAACAACAAGAATGATAACTCGTGTTTTACCATTTTTGAGTTATGCTCTTTCAAATGCAACTTTAACATTAAAATTAACTTTGAAAGTACTTGTCCTATTCACTTCATTCTTGGAATATATCATCATTATGAACAGCAACATCGGTTACAACAAGAAAGATAACTCCTGTTTGACTATTTTTGAGTTATGCCCCTTTTAAATGCAACTTTAACATGAAACTTATTGTTGCCTTTTACTTTTAAAGAACTTGTCCTATTCACTTCATACTTGGTAAATATCATCATCATAAACAATAACATCGATAACAAAAAGAATGATAACTCCTGTTTGACTATTTTAAGTTATGCCCCTTCAAATGCAACTTTAACAAGAAACTTAATTTTGCCTTTAACTTTTAAAGTACTTGTCCCATTCACTTCATACTTGGAATATATAATCATCATGAACAACAACATCGGCAACAACAAGAATGATAACTCCTGTTTGACCATTTTTGAGTTATGCTCTTTCAAATGCAACTTTTACATGAAAACTAACTTTGAAAGTACTTGACTGTCCTATTCACTTAATACTTGTAATATATCATCATCAGGAACAACAACATCGGTTACATCAAGAATGATAACTCCTGTTTGACTATTTTTGAGTTATGCCCCTTTCAAATGAAACTTTAACATGAAACATAATGTTGCCTTTAACTGTGTTAGTACTTGTCCTATTCACTTCATACTTGGAATATATCATCATCATGAACAACAACATCGGTAACAACAAGAACGATAACTCCTGTTTAATTATTTTTTTTAGTTATGCCCCTTTCAAATGCAACTTCGACATGAAACTTAATGTTGCCTTTAACTTTGAAATAACTTGTCCTATTCATTTAATACTTGGAATATATCATCTTCGTGAACAATGCCATCAGTGAACAAGAATAATTACTTCTGTTTCAAGTTTTTTAGTTTTTCCACTTTCAAAGGAGACTTTAACATGAAAATGTGGCATTTACTTTAACGTACTTGTTCTATTCATTTAATACTCGGAATATATCATCATCATAAACAACGCCATCAGTGGCAATAAGAATGATAACTCCTGTTTCACCGTTTTTGAGTTATGCTCTTTTAAATGCAACTTTAACATAAAAACTAACTTTGAAAGTACTTGTCCTAATCACTTCATACTTGGAATATATCAGCATCATGAACGACAACATCGGTTACATCAAGAATGATAACTCCTGTTTGACTATTTTTGAGTTATGCCCCTTTTAAATGCAACTTTAACATAAAACTTTATGTTGCCTTTAACTGTGTTAGTATTTGTCCTATTCACTTCATACTAGGAATATATCAGCATCATGAACAACAACATCGGTAACAACAAGAGTGATAACTCCTGTTTTATTATGTTTTGAGTTGTGCCCCTTTCAAATAAAACTTCAACATTAAACTTAATGTTGCCTTTAACCTTGAAATAACTTGTCCTATTAATTTAATACTTGGAATATATCATCTTCGTGAACAATGCCATCAGTGAACAAGAATAATTACTTCTGTTTCAAGTTTTTTAGTTATTCCACTTTCAAAGGAGACTTTAACATGAAAATGTGGCATATACTTATAAGTACTTGTTCTATTCATTTAATACTCGGAATATATCATCTTCATGAACAACGCCATCAGTGGCAACAAGAATGATAACCACTGTTTAAGCATTTTATCAGTTATGCCCCTTTCAAATGCAACTTTAACATTAACTTAATGTTGCCTATAAATTTGAAAGTGCTTTTTCTTTTTACTTAATACTTGGAATATAATTATATATCATCTGCATGCAAATAGCCATTGGTGAAAACAAGAATGTTAACTCAGATTTCAACATTTTTAGTTAAGTACCTTTCAAATGCAATTAAGGTGACATTGTGTTCCGTGGAACACCAAATTCTAGAGTAGTATTGCAATCAACTCGAATTAAATCTTTTTGTCATATATGATTAAACATAGGCCCACATTTCAACATTTTGCAGACAGGCGAAACATGTGTTCCGCGGAACACCTAATTCTAGTTAATTTTTTAATTCGAAGATATACATATAGACTCAATGAATGTAAAAAGTATGTGGGTATAGCCGCATGCTGGGTCCTACCCTCTCCCAACTTTAGATGTTGTTTAAAACCAATTTGTTATAATAACAAGATCTATGTATGGAAAAATATAAATTTATGTGCATAGCGCAATGAACATTGTATTTTAAAACATAAGACAATACATTTAAATAAGAATTTTATTGAACAAACAATTCGGTTAGTATTTATTATGTATACCTTTTTCTTTTTCAAATCCTCTATGGTTTCTCATTTAATATAAATTCAATTTCAAAAAAGCCTTAGTCTTCGACAAAAAAACTCGCCTTGTTATATTACACATGTAAAGCTACGTGTAAACTTTATCATTAACACTATTGGTTGTTGGAATTACAGTGCCATGCTTAACGAAACTTATTATATTAGCCACTGGTACAAGAACTTTTATGTAAGTTTGTGTATTTCTTTTACTAATTATTTGTACACTAAGTTTGATTTTTCAGATTGTCCTAATTTGACTAATCCACTTCACGGACATGTGAATCAGCCATCGAGATCAGAGGGCGTATATATATGCAATACCGGCTACGATCTTATCGGCAGCAATACCACCGCCTGTCTGCCCAGTGGATTTTGGAATTCTAATCCACCAAACTGCACAATTATGAGTATGTGTTTTGTTGAATTATACTAAAATTGATTTTATTAATAAATGAAGCATTATGATATAAATGTTTTATTATTATTTTTATTGCTCTACCATGGGTGTAAGTTGAGTCCTTGACCTTTAAAAGGTCTAATCAACATGGCCGCAATGGATTTTCTCTATATATTCTAATAACTCTTATCGCTAAAAATAAACGTATTATTTTCAATATTAGTTTACGAAATAAGGGAAATAATTTGCACAAACACGAATAGTGTTGATAGTATTTTCATTCCGACGCTTCGATTCAATAGAATCTTCATCAAGGAATTATTACAACGGAAATGGCGTGGCGTCGTCAAAATGGCGCGTTAACGCAACCTTAACATTGCCACAAAATAGCGGAAAATACGTAATACTATATTAATTTATGTAAATTTATACATTATACATTACTACACCGCCCTGGTAACATCATATTTCGCGTGGGACAAAAGTTTCGCGCATGGTAAATGCGCAAAAATTACATTACATAAAAATTGAACCTTTTAATAACATGATATGCTAGAAATATAAAGAGGCGCAAACTTTGCGCGATTATATCATCAGAGCGAAATCCTTTCCCGCGGAACACAAAGATATCACAGCAATATATTATTTCCTAGTTGTTTACCATACAAACCCAATATAAAATTTCGAATTGAAACATTAACGATTAAAACCGTAAATAAAATTATTTTACTTAATTTTAGTTTTTTATCATTTCATTGCAAATTGTACTGTGTCTGCAAAATGATGAAAATGTTAATATAACTAGACAAATTGGACAATCAAAAGGGCCGATGGTACAACGCAAATCAACAATATGATAAAATAAAACATTGAATCTAAACGATACTAACAGTTTCTACATAGAATCAGAAAAATTGGAAAAAGAAACTAACAATATTTTACTTTCATAATAGTGATTTTGCTTACCTTTTACATAAAACATTATGTCAGATCGTAGACGATTTTCGTGTTCATTCCCACTAGATGTACAGCACCAAGTTTATGGATCCAGTGTGTTTCTTTGCATAGTCTGTCCATCTCCCGAGTACATGTACCACATCAAAAGGGACGAACGAAATTTGTCCAACGTACATGTATGCTGATTTGTATTAAAATGTGTAGCTACATTGGTCAAATAATACAGATTAACACTAAAATTGTTAATATCAAAACGATGACTATGCATTTGATTCGATACTTGCTGATTGGTTTGACCAACATATTGCATACAACATTTTTACAGTTAATAAGATAAATGACATCGATAGATGTACAGTCTGTAGAGGATCTAAGTTTAAATGTCTGAGAGGTATAAATCTGCCAAAATGGTCATTCTCAATAAAATTATGTATAAAAAGTATTTTAAATTTCTCTGTCGTTTTTATGCAACAGCTGGTTTACAAGTGTGGATGTATTTCATACCTTCTTTTTTAGAAAAAGGTGAAAAAGGTGAAAAGGTTTATCAAATGACTATATTTATTGATTACTGAACCAATGTTCGGTAGTGATGGATTAAAGACACACGAGAAATAGCACTGTCAATTATTTCAACAGGATAATGTCTTTCACTGAACAAACTTCGCAATTCTTTTATTGATCGATCAAAAACTCCATTATAGGAAATTATTTTTCGATATCGTTTGGCTTGACTAAAAGGTATGCAATCCTTACACGACTTAGGATATGACGAGGAGCATTCAACGTATTGGTGAATGTTAGAACTTTTTCACAAATACAGAAGTATTTAAAGTATTTAAATTTTCTCCTTTGAATACATGTTCATCTATAAATGGTACATCTGTTACAGAGATGTTACAGGAAAACTTGATAGATTCGTAAACATTATTAATATCTTAAAGAAATAATTAAAAATCCTCGAAAGAATGGTCCCAGATCATTCAAATATCATCCAAAAATCTAACTTGGTCCTTTCTGTTTACTGTTAAGAAAGTCTTCTTCAAATTTACCCATAACTAGAGATGTATCGTATAAGCCTGCAAAATATTACTCCCCATACAGTGCCCATTTTTTATCTATAATATACAATATCAAATTAAAAATGATAGTTTTCAAGAACAAGTTCAATAAGTTTTTACAAATCATTTTCCGACAAGTTGCGCGCTTTGCCTTCTTTATGAAGAAAATATTCACTTGCACTTATTCCATCACTGTGCGGTATGTTGGTGTACAATTAATTAACGTCCTCAGTTACCAAATATGATTTTTTTCAATATTAGTTTACGTAAAAATGGGAAAGAGCAAATGCAAAATAATGAATTTTATTGCGGTGGCTATCTTGAGTTTCCAAATTTTAACTTGAATTGAGTTCTTTATTTGATTTTTTTTTCAATTAAATGTACATTTATAGCAGTAAACTTATTCATAGAACTTGAATATTATATATAGAAACGTTAGGATAAATTCATTTAATACAGGAATCGGATCCTGGCTCATCAAAATAAGACTCAGCTTACAGTCACGCTGTTCCCAGCATAACTCATTAGGATCTGGAAGCTCGGGTGCAGAACGTACAGCTTGGCGCTAAATCATTGTCTGAAAATGTGCCCGTTTAATGTTCATTGTACAGCATTCTGTGTAGGAAAAAGTATCTCTGGTTTATTTTCTCTAGGAAACAGTATGTACCTGCCTTCGTCTGTCGAATCAATTGTGTTAATGTTGGATAATCTGCAGATGAATGCTTCAGCATATTGCTGACATCTGGTCATTGAATGGTCCTTGTCCAAGCTAAAAGATTTGCCCCCAGAATTGTTTTCCAGGCTGTTTTCTTTGTGTGACCAGCAAAGTAAGACAACGTGTTACTACCAGCGATTGCGTAAAAGCCCAGTCATGCTTAAAATGATCTTGGTGAAGGTAGATTCTGGTAAACTTGAGCAATCGACATGTATCGTCGATTTTGCCCAATGTCATGACAAATAGCCTGAGGGCAGTGAGCAACATGTAAAAACAGCACATCGGTATCTTTGGACCATACAACTACTTCACGAGCTCGACTGTTTACGGCATGCAACACTAGTCTTGTATCGGCCTCTTCATAACAGCTATTTAGCATACCACTATCAGTGTATTCTGGATTAGATATTATAAGATCGAGTCTTCTAACTCTTGATAAAAAAATTCGCAAGATCTGACTTGTTGTCTATTAGAACCATAAAGTTACCCCAGTTTTCTGGTAACGGCACTTCATGGCCTCAAACCAGATGTCTTCTGGCTGACAAGTCTTCGTAAGTCGACTTCTTGTCCTACTTTTTATGGACATTTCTCTATAACGATCAAATACCAAATCGATTCTTGTGTGAACAGCTACTAGTGTACCACCCTCACCAAACAACCTTGTAGACACATACTCGGTAATGTCAAGCTGAGCAAGATTCTGTACATTGCTCTGTGACTCCTGTATGGGTTTGGTAGCAATATCTTTTGTGGAAATGTTTTGCAAAATATCTCGGTGTGAATCTGGATTAAGGGTGTTGAAACGAGGCATCGTTTCAATGAGTTATGACTCATCTCTTTTATCTAGTGACTGTCGCGATTTAGTACTGTCATCAGAAACTTTTGTGCCAGTTGGACACAGTTTAACATATCATATGTTGCAGATAAAATGTCAGAACGAACATTGAATGGAAATGCCCGTCTACTTAGCGCTGAAGGTGTTTTGGTTATACCAACGATTCTACCGTCCGCTTTGCTAGTGCAGTTCAACCACTCCTGTGCTTGGTCAGTGTCAACTTGCTTAAACTCCTTTCCAGAACGTTTAACTACAAAATTGCAACTTGAAATTCTGTCAACATTGCATGGGAAAACTGATGCATCAAGAAACCACAGCGCCTCTGTAGTCAGTTTACAGTCTCTTTAACCCTTTGAGTAAGCTTTGCCACTCATAAAGCTTAACATAACCTTTTGCAAGTAATCCGCTTTCTATCCAAGCCTCTTCCCATTCAGAACCTTCCATATGTTCATCAAGTACTTTCAAGATACTACCCCATTTTTTTTGTAATAAGGTACTGTCCACATCAGTTCCATAATTTACAAAACAGAGCTTGATTCCACAGTTTAAATGGTGTATTTCTGACCATAATGGTCAGAAATGAAAATGCAACGTTATACATCTGTATTCAAAGTATCAAAGACCCATGCGCTCGGGAAACTAGTATTAGTCCGTAACAACCAGTTGTCTGTGTTGGGGCAGTAGTTGACTGCTTATTTTTATTGCAAGTAGGAAATTGAAATAAAAGAACACAAAAAGAGAGGAATTAGTACACAGAATAAAAAATAGTAACCACTGTTATTTCGTGAATAATACATTTCTAATCTACTTAACAATCAAAGGTATCACTATAACTAATTAAATGAAAGATGAACAAGTCTATACAGTAACTCATGCTTATATCACCAATAAAACGGACACTCATATTCAAGTAAAAGAAATGTGCATGCTTCTGCAACACAATGGCGAATTCGAAACAAAAGGACGTAACACAATGGCTGCCAGTAAACAATGGGATAACCCTACATGTTCAATTGATTAATCCAGTCAAGATGATACCAAGTAAGTCCAAGCACTGAGTAGAAATCATGACAAAAGAAAAACTTAATTCATCATAAGTCTTAAGTAACACATGCATAGTTTATAGAATATATATAATCATTTTAGTTTATTATAACATAATTATACCTATGTAAAAATGTGACCTCTGTGGCACTAAAAATCAATCTTGGTAGAGAACAATTATATGACATGACATGCCAAATATCATTCTCCATGCTTTGTGGTTTTAAAAAAGAATATTTTAACTTATTATAGCTCCTCTGTCCTTATACAAAAAGCGGCAATTTTAAGATCACAGATGACCGCTGCATCAAAATTTAACTGTTTTCTGATTTAATTCATTCTTGTTCTATTTCTACATGTAAGAAAAACAGCAAATTATGTAAACTAATATTGAAACCAAGATGTTTATTCTTAGCAATGAGAGTAATTATAGTAAATAAAGAAAATCAATGTCGGCCAATTTGATTTGACCTTTCGACCTTTCGAAGGTCAATGACTGAACGTTCAGCCGTGGTAGAGCAAAAAACGGATCAGCATACCTGAAATATGTAAAGATGCATGACTACGTGCTTGTACTAAAATGCCGTTAAATATACAACATAGGGCTTTTGGAGGAAATCAATTTAGTATATTTTCTGTGGTTTTCAATAATGAAGTCAACGCATTATACAAAGCTACTTTAATATATTGAATGAATGAACCCGAAGTATCGCGGTTAATTTTACTGTATGTGAAATTAAATTTATCTTAGAGTCCGATAGTGTAGTACTAATAATATTCTTTGTCTTGGTTTAATTTTTTAGATGATCGTTTCTTACAGACTGTGGGAATCTTACCAATCCATTTAAAGGCACAGTTCATTTAAACCAAAACCTGACGACATTCAGTTCAACTGCAACATTTACATGTGTCACTGGATACAAGCTTACCGACAGTAGTTTGTCTCTATGCAATGCCTCTGGCGTGTGGAGTAGTAAGCCCAAATGCATTATACAAGGTATTTTATCCAAAATGTTTATGTTTTATAAATTACTAAAATGGTTAAATACATTTTATTTCAATTATATCGTACAAATCGGAAATCAGTGTCAAAAGTGGTGCTTGAAACTTTTCTTTTAATTTTGATTGGAATATAGTTACAGAATGCGCGTTTCGTATTTCATTGTCTAATTGGTTCCATTCTTTAACAGACGACGGTAAAAATAGTTTGATAGCTAGCATGTGTGCATGAAATAACAACTACATACGCGCATAATAAATACTATTTCTAGGTCCCTTCTACGCCATCTGACTTATCTGATGACATTATAGGAATAACATGCTCACCTTCTTAGAAGTTTTACTTAATAATTAAACTTTCTAAAACAATCAAACTTTTCTCGCCAGATAAAACAAAAACAAATATTTACCCGTTTTATCAATGTTTTCTCTATTACCAGATTGTGGAAACCTGACCTCTCCAGACTACGGTCAGGTTGATTTGTCAAACGGGACAACATATCTATCTCAGGCAAAGTATAGCTGCGACGTCGGTTACACTCTCTTCGGAGACAACATCACGATCTGCACTAAGTTTGGCAACTGGAGTGATCACCATGTTAATTGCACAATCAACGGTAACTTCACTACAAAAGTATCGATAATTTTTCAAACTTTAGTGTTATGTGTGCATAAAGTTTGTCTGGATGTCTGAAGTGTAAGGGGTTCGTCTTTGGTGATCTATCAGACAGACAAAGGAAGAAAATACAACAAAATAACGTATACCACTTTATGCCAATGTCCACACCATTGAAATTACAAGCTTAATACGAAACAACAGTACATGCTCAGTTGGACCTAACCTGTACTTGGATGCAATTTACTACTTAATAATTCTAGTTTCCTAAGTACAGTGTACACACAAAAAACAAGTAAGGTGTATTTATTCATAAATAAAAATATTTATGGTTATTAATATTATAGTGCAGTTTTCTTAAACACATTATACAAGCACAAAATGAGATGAAAAAATGGAAATATGACGAGCTTCAAAGGTAAAGAATAAATACATAAAACATGTGGACATAAGGTAAAAAGTATCAAGTATCAGAAAATATGCAGTATGAAATTGAATTATTATCTGAAATAAAAACTACAGTATACAGCTTTCCGTAGGAAAACGATAATAAAACAAACAACTTCAACATACAACTGCGTGGGCAGTCATATGCATTTCCATTACTATCCATGAACAGGCTCAATCAAACCTTACCTGCAATATTTTATATTTGTCGTGATCGGTGGCTTTCAAAGTTTCCTTTTCATCTATTCAAACCAGAGTTATAATGCATGAATGTCCGATCAACCTAGTATATAACGTTACCGATACTAGACTTTGCATTGAATTAATGTAGTATATTTTTTAATTTATTTTCAAACTATTAATGATTAAGCAGGCTCGTATTTTCTCATTTATAATATTGCACAAACACGGAGAGGATGGAAGTGAAATACTTACAGTAATATCATTTATCATTTTACTTAAATGAAAAAGAAAATCATGCCTATAAGTCATGTTCATTTCTGATAAAAAATCTAAATAAAAATGTTGAGACATTCCTTTAATAAATATTCAAATAATTATTTAAACAAAAGACAACTTAACCGATGCATAGAAAAGATAATTGTTTTTATTCACATAGTCCCTTATTAAAGTTCAGCATGAGAAATTTTTCGGTTAATATTTGTTGTTTAGACTGCAAGGAGCCATCGACCCCCCAAAACGGAAGTGTTGCATACAACACAACAACATTCGAGTCGATCGCATACTTCTCTTGCGGCCCAGGGTTTGATCTACAGGGCGCCAGCACAATTAAGTGTCTAGCAAACAGTTCATGGAATGCTGAATCTCCAAAATGTGAAATTAAAGGTAAATTATGCTTGTTTGTGTTTTCCGCAAGCTTTGAACTATTTTTCTCCAAATCCTAGAATAATAGATAAAAAATGAGCGCTAAACATAGATTGTATAGTATTTCATATTAATTCTTTATAATAATTTTATTAGATTTTTTTCTTCAAATTGTTCAATTAGCAAAGAAAAATCACATTTTTGATTGAAAATACTGTGCTTTATATGTTTTAACATTGGTATTTATTAAATAAGTCTCCCGGAAATGAAATAGTAACGAGGTATGTCAATGCAGATATAATACATGAATTCTTGGAAAATGGTCGGCTGATTGAAGGTTACCGATTTTGTGTACAAATTGATTTAACAGGAATCAGCCAAAAAGGCGACCTTGCAAATTACGGACACTTTTATGTCTGCATACGAAAGCATTTATCTGATATAATTTTGACACGAAAACACCTTTTGGCAGATATTTTAATGTTGTCGAAAAAGAGTGAAGACATATATTTTATATTTACCAAACGTCCCTGTGTAAAACATGCATTGCAGACTGCGGCAATTTGACTTCACTGCCCAACGGCACTGTGAACATAAATGAAGGTACCAAATACCAAGCAGTTGCAAGTTTCTCGTGCACTACTGGTTATAGCTTGTATGGCGATGCACGCACTTTCTGCACAGCAAACGGAACTTGGAGACATTACAATGTTAATTGTACTATAAAAGGTAACCAATTTCGAATTTGCTTTCAAAAGAAAACAAAATAAGAAGAACAAGAAACACAGTGAAACCCCTTTATAACGGACACCTAAGGGACTGAGGGAAAGTGTCCTTAATAGCGGATTGTCCTTAATTGTGGGTTTAAATCAAGAAGAGGAGAACATGTCTGCTCTTTAAAAAAATCGCCCATTATACTGGAGTGCCCGTAATATCGAGTGTCCGTAATGAGGGGTTTTACTGTATATTGTCAGGCTTTTTTCCAGAAACCAAGTTCATTTTGTAACGCTATTCGACAATTTGACTTAGTTGACAGAACTAAATTCGTGTTTTTAATGTTGTTTTATCTGGGTTTTGCATTGTCCTTTAATTGCTTTTAAGTGAAACAAAATGCTTGTTTTATTTTAACTTTTGTTCATGCCCCTACTCTGAAAGAGTAACTCAAAAGGTATGAGAGCAACAATAATGAAACATTACAAGTATGTTTACCATCATGTGTAGTTGTGCACCTAGGGTTTTGTTTCTAGCCATGCCCATTTAAGCCAGTAATAGCCCCTTGTGCATTTCAATATAATGCATTCGGCATGCAATCTAGTGTCGTGCATACCACCAAACGTATAAGAGTTACAGTCATGAAACTTCACAGATATGTTGAAAATCATGTGTGGTTGTGTACCTGGAGTTATGACCTCTTATCCATTTCGATATTACGCATTTATCATGTTATCCTTTAACACGCAACTGAACATGTATGTGATCCACAGTTAAAAAACTTTACAGCTTTGTTAACCATAATGTGTAGATGTGAATCTAGGGTTTTGTTTCTGACCACGTCCATTCGAACCAGAGTGATGGCCCCTTATGAATTTCAATGTAATAAAATCACTATGTTTTATTGTGTTGTATGTTACTCCTTAACTATATTTGCCAAAGTCATGAAACTTTAAAAGTTTTAGGCCTTAATTTGGGAAACTCTACCTGGATTTTCTCCCTTCACGTTAATTAACTTGTCAAGCTAATTTCTGTATCATTGGACAGAAGTTAAACTTCCAGTGGTCGTTAACCTCGATGTGTTCCACTGTTTATAGGTGAGGCAACTCCATTTAGTAACATATAAAATGGAAAATCAACTTCATTAATTATTTAAAACTATCACTCTATAATTGTGAGTTAAGGAAAAAGGTCTTTATCTTGTAATTGTGAAGTAAAGTGTACATTGATCACAATGTTGGCCACTTTGACAAAGACAACCGAGAGTCGGGAGCATCTGTGCCCTATGGACAAATACTAGTTATTTGTTCAATCTTTTGCCTGTTTTAATATTTAAACGAGAATTTGCATTCAAATATAAGCAAATATGTATTTTAATATTTTTGCCGCATTAAAAAAACATATTTATTATATATATGAACAATAATTATAATAATTAAGAAACAATTAACTGTATGTAATTATAATCGTGTGCTTTTATTCTTTATTACAAGATTGTGGTAACCTTACCTCTCTAGACCATGGCCATGTTGATTTGTCATACGGGACAACCTATCTTTCTGAGGCAAAGTATAGCTGCGACATCGGCTACACTCTCTTCGGCGACAACAGTACTGTCTGCACACAGTTTGGCAACTGGAGTGCACACTTTGTTAACTGCACAATTAATGGTAATGAATTAATACAAACAGACTATGTATGCATGTGATATATGAACAATATATGATGGATACAGAAGTCGCTTTGGACGTTTAATATTAAATTCACTGACAATGTTTACGTTTATCAAAAAAAAATGAAATTTAATGTTGATTTTTTAGTCAATCGTAAATGTCATTTTACGTAACTTCTTGAGCGTAAATGAAATTAAAAGAAACACAGATAACCATAAGTGAGATAATTTTAGAATTATTCGGATGTACATGAAGTACAACAATTGCTTTTTGACCTCAGATATACGGTCAAATAAATGAAAAAGTGATTATCATATTTGTCGGTAATTACAACATACCTTATTTGGCTAAAGTATTAACAATCATGTATGATTATATCTTTTATATTAATTGTCTCCATTTTTTTAAGATTGTAAGTTTCCTATGGTTCCACAAAATGGCAGCGTTTCATACAATAAAACAACCTACGAGTCTGCAGCAATCTACTCATGCGATAAAGGATTTGATCTAATTGGTTCTAACTCCACCACATGTCAAGCAAACAGCTCATGGAGTAATGTAGCTCCTACCTGTGTCATAAAAGGTAAGTTGAAACCATTTTATAGTATTCTTACTATGTTTAATTTATGATGAAAGATCAAGTCGAGTTGCTTAAACAGTGCTGTTAAATAATATCTTGCCATCTGTATACGAATATCGAACGTCCACAACATTGAGTAGTCTATTAAACATTATTGTAGTACTTCAATTTTTTTGGTTTCATTTATTTACTCTATTTATCATAATCGACCAATCATAATAAATATTTAACTTATAAGACAAATCGTTACAGACTGTAGGAATCTGACAGGATTGACAGATGGTTTTGTGAACCAATCCGCTGGTACCAAATATCAAGCAACTGCAACGTTTAGGTGTAAACCTGGTTACACTTTGTATGGCAATACGAGCACTTTCTGCACGGCTGACGGAACCTGGATGGATTATGCCGTGAACTGCACTATCAAAGGCAACTATGTCAATCATTTTTATTTATTAAATGAAAGCACTCTTTAACGTGTATATTATGATTTCCGATAAAAAGAAATGTTAAACTTCACTAAAATAGCGTAAACGTTAAATATTCAAAATTTATCAGGAATAGCCGCAAACGCCCTACAAAGAGCCAAAAAGTTTGAGACGAAACTAGAGCATTATATTATAATATGATCAATGTACAAAAATACGAAAATGAAAACCTGATGTTTTACTTCCTTCGAACGGTCAATCACAAACTATTTTGTGGGTTGAAACTATGTTCTAGGAAGCACCAAGTTCACACTTGGCCCGATAGGTTCTCACACACAGACACTCATACACCCACGCACAAATAAAAAATAAAAAGCTTACGACAATGTGTAGGCCAAAAAGACATACTAAGACCAGGGTAACTGGCTTTGAATAAGTTAGAACACGATGGCAGGAAAAAAAGAAACTGATCGTGTTTCTTCGTGTTTTAAGATTTACTTAATAAAAACTCATAAACTTTTAAACCCCTGTCACTGTAAAATAAGAGATTGGCAACGCAATCAACTTGGTTAATCGCAAGGCATGCATGCAGAGCGCTGTGGAAAATCATGTTGGTGGTCTATCTTTTTTAAGAATAATGTCGGGTAATTATTATTTCTTTTATTTTCCTTAATTTATCAAGTCTATATTAAACACTGGTTAGGATATACCCAGTTGCGGTAGTGATTTTAAACTGCACTTGTATTTTTTAAACATCTAAGTAGGAGCGAAACAACTTGCATCTTGTCAGTGTGAGGTTGCACCCTCGAACCTGGTTTAAACCCCCATTGACAAATTGTTTTGCCACTGACCGTTCTAAGGCGGTTACCGCGAGGGTTAATTGTTTGTAGCGTTTTGTTTGAAATGGATGTTCTTATAAACATATGCTCTCCTTTCCTCTCTACTCTTTTGCTGCGTGGGGATTCTGTGTGTTCTGAGTGTGGCGATTCCTGATTTGCATACATGTGTATTCACTTTTTTGCAAAATGTGTTTTTCTTATTGTGTAATATCAATCTGTTTGAAACTGTTTTTGCTATGCATAGATTATGTTTATTGAAATAATAATATTTGTCATTCGATCATTACATTTTGCGAGTTTCTTCTTGGTGGCATTATACGATATAATTCTATTCGACAGTTAGTAAAATCTGGTGTGTTTTTTTCCAAAATATTGATTTCTTTTGCAGATTGCGGTGAAATAAAAAACTCCTCATCTGAAAATAAACTAGCTTTCAACGACGGAAATGTGAACTACATCAACAAAAAAAACACGTACAATTCAACTGCATATTTTACTTGTCACGCGGGCTACACGTTGAAAGGTCCAGCGGTGATCAGGTGTAATGAGAGCGGCAGATGGTCTGATAATGCGTACTGCCAAATCAAGGGTTTGTACCAAAACACGTTACGCTCTTAGCAATAAAATGAAAACATTTATTTTATTAAACATATAATAAACAGTCAGTTAAGTATTTGTAAACGTTCGTGTTAATTCTTTATGTTATGAAGAAAAACGTTAAAGTCATAATTAAGTGATATGCTACATAAATCATAAGTTCAATTAAAAATTTCAATCCTCATTACATTTTTGTTTGTCTTATATTCAAGACTGCGGACAGCCGAAATCTTTAGCTGGTGGAAGATTTAATTTGACAAACAATACAACAACTTTCCAGTCTATGGCTACATATGAATGTAACATAGGTTATGATCTTCTCAAAAGAGAAAACGAAGACACAATCAGATGTGAACAAGACGGAATCTGGTGGCCAAGAGACATTCCGATTTGCAGAGTATTAGGTGATTTCATTTTTGAAAGTTATCTTTATCTAGAAATAATAAGCATTTACTTATCATTATAGTACATATGTAGAGTATTTTAAATGATAGTGAAAATGGTGAAAGATTAAAAGCGGGGATCAATAATTTCGATTCTTGCAAGATTGAGTGTATGTCTAAAGATCGGTATTGCAGTATTTCTTTAATCAAAACACTCAATCAGATTTTCGATGCCTTCATATTTGTCCTATTCCGTCTGTTTTTTCAAATTTCGCTATTCCATTTCAATAAGCAAGGAACGCAGTGTCATCTAAAGATCGTTATCGTTATTGCAGAACTACGAATAAACACAATTGACTCACTGTGGGCTAATCGTAAAATGCAAAGTTAAACATTTAAGTGCCAAAGACATTTTTGAATCTTAAGTAATCTTTATTATGTTAGAGTTCGAGAAAAATAGTTTGATATAGTTATCAGTGGTAGATTAAATATACGTTAATTTATTTAATATTTTTCTCGGCGAAATACTTCGCTCACACAGAAACAATTTGGATGGTTTGATTTTCGGGTTAAGCTGTTTCAACAGCTTTAGGGTACTATTATTGGTCTTGGTATCAAACTGACATCTTAAGGTAAGACGGTAAATTAGCAAGTAGGAGTAGTCTTCTTTCTATTGTAATTGATGAAAAGGGAACTTCTAAAGCCACCGAACACAAAATAATAAAAAATATTGCAGGCTTGGTTTGATTGAGTAATTAAGACTGTTCATGGTCAGTAATGGAAATGAATATAAACGCCCACGTCGCCTAGCCCCGGATGGAATATATACAACACCACTTTTGAGAAAAAAGTCAAATAAAAACACACCTATAAGCTGGTCAGATTTGTTTCAAAATAATTGATACTGTAACTTTGAATCCCTTAAATACAATGTCGGACATTTGCATGCAAGTTCGTCCTGAAAAAGTTATGGTAAAATTTCCACTTTTACTGACCTGAGTGTAAATGATAGAAATTAAAACCGGAAGTTGGTAATATTTGTAATATCATTTCAGACTGTGGACCGCCGAGTTCGATACCCCATGGAAGTTTTATAATCGACGAAGGAGGTCCAATATACAACCATAATGCCACCTACACATGTGATCGTGGCTATCAGCTATCCGGAGAGAGAGTGTTGAGGTGCAACGAATCTAGAAAATGGAATTATAAGCCTCCAAACTGCACGGGTAATTGTTTTCAAATCTGTCTTTGGAAGCTAACCCTAAGGTTATCCTTTTTCGTTAAATGTTTGTTGTGTATTATTTGAAATTGATCGTTTTATAAACCCATGCTCTCTTTTCCTCTCTGCATATTGGCTATATCGGTATTCTGAAATATGTCAGTGTGAATAATTTGTCGACTATTTTAACTAGAAATAACAACGTTTAATTTCTGAGACAGCATGTGTTCACGCAACATTGTGGTATGTGGGGAAGAATGCAACATGGCGATTTAACTATATCTGATAAAAGAGAGAATAACGGGCGATGTTGATACAGCATAGAAACAAATTAAAAATATTAGTAAATATATTTTGCAACTGAATATTAATCTGTTTCTCCCGTGGGTTGCTTTTCCGGTATTGATCACTTAAGAATAAAAAAATATATTTTGCGTTCTTCCCTGGCTCTGAGACGTTTTATCACTTGGTATTGCTTGACTTCCGACGCTAATATACGTTCTAGACTTACTGTATTGTTTAATTATTTACAGAATTATATATCAAGAATTCTCAACAAATCACAGATATTGCGAATCTGATATGAATTCCCATTTGCTCTCATTAGTTTTCTTTATATACTACTCAAAATTTGCTAGCTATCGCTTTCCGTTTTATCCCGTATTATTGCCCCGATCAAGTTTCAACCGCTGTTCCACTTCAAAAGTTTGACGGCTTATTCGTTTTTGGCACAAAGCTGATGTCAAATGAACATATTTTCAGAATCAGAGCAAATATTTTTTCGTTTAAACCTTATGTAAGGAATAAACACAATCTTTTAAGTGATACTTATCAAATTTTGAAGAGTATATGTTATAGCTTACACTGAGATGGAATTGTATAACGACTAATATCTGATTCGCTGCCCGACAGTCTCTCAGACAAATACAAATTGTGTTTCTTGAGCATATCGGTACAACCCAGAACATAATTTCAACAATTCTTTTAAGGATGTTGGTCCTGCCTTAAGTTCAATGCAAAATTTAAACATCTATGAAAAGTATTTTCGGAAACACTTTACATTCTATCACACAATTCTACCATCCAAACTTAACGAATTTATTTTATAACTGGTGTAGAGATAAAAACTTGATTCAGGAACATAACCGTTTAACCAGACGTTTCTTAAAATTTAAATATTTCCGAAGCCATATTCAAGCTTAATGACCCAGGATATGAAAGAGGTAGGAAAGGGAGACCGTTTGAGTCACAAACACTTTAACAATTACAAAAAGAACAAATTCAATTTCCTATACGAAGCAGTTATGCCCGCTCATTTGTTTTCAATTATCATTCATTTACTTTATTGAAATAAAGTGTTTTCATTGTATTCTTAATTTTAAATGACATTGCCTCTATCTGAGAGCCAACCCGCACCGTCACGGTGACAGCAACAAGATATTGAACAATAACGTCGTAAAACATCTCAGTGGCTATTGGGTAAGACGTCGGGGTATTACTAGCGTTTTTTTTATCCATGAAAACCTATCAAACCGAGTCTGCAATATATTTTTATATTTGTCGTGAATGGAAGCTTTCATTGTTCCCTACTCATAGCAGTTTTTTTGTGCCGCGTGAAGGCTGAAAAAAAAAACACGTACATTCAATCAGTGCAGTTATCAGTTACGTCCTTTGAAGGTCATTGGTAACGATACTTATATTCTATGTTAATAGTACTTCTAAAATCAATCTCCAAATGTTTTCTATAATATTAATATCAGGCGATTTTGAATGCCAGTCCAAACATCTTATTCCATTTTCATCCTTCCAGCGAAGTGTAAATGGTATTTTATGAACAGAAAATATGAAATATCGATTTCAGATCAAGAGTAGCACCAGGTACTGATACTTTTCGAATGAAATTATTGATGTTAAAAACTGACACAAAATTATTATCTAACTAAAAATGCCTTTATATTTTATGTTTTCTCGACAAAAACTAGTTTCAAATTGAAAATTTAGAAAGGAACGTAAAATGTTTAATAAAAGCAGCTTGTCAAAAACAGTTATATTAAGGTTTTTTTGTGTTTCAAAACAATGGATTATCAACTGTTTTTCACTGAGTGAACTCTTTAATTCACTGGAATGCACATAATAAATGTAAAATCCAAACAAGTATCATTGCAGAGAAACCTTACCATACTCTTCTTTTGAACACTCATGAATAGAAAAAAACTATTATAGCTTGTGAAGTTATCATATTGATTTTTTAAATAACGAAAACCCACAAAATTTAGCCATAATATTAATTATATTGATATATGTAATTGTTTTTATTTTCAGATATTGATGAATGTTTGCAATACACGACGTGTCATTATAGAGCTAACTGCATTAACACAGAGGGTTCGTATACATGTAAATGTAACCCTGGCTTTACAGGACCCGGTGACAACTGCGAAGGTAATCACTTTTTATTGATTGGAGAGCTGTTGGCAAAAATATGATAACATGGTTGTATTTAACTCCCATTGGTAAACTGTCTGTCACACATATCAGAACTGCTTGAAGACTTAACAGAAGTAGACCCTACGAATACATGTATACATGTATACATACAGCCACTAAAAGACAAATGTAAAATTGTTCATACCTTAAATGCTTAAGTTATCGTATTGTCAATCTGTAATGCGATTGTATTTGACTTATGAAGTCATTCATTTTCTTCTTTGTTTTTAGATATAAACGAATGTGCGAATCAGACATTAACGAAGTGCAAGTCAGACTTAAGCCAGACTGATCGATGTATAAACCTGTATGGTTCTTATTTTTGCTATTGTGCCAAAGGCTGGACAGGCACATACTGCGAAAACGGTATTATCTTATTTCGGCTAACCAATCACAAAGAACGCAAAGGATTTAACATTTCGACAGAAAAATATTTGGTTTAGTCCTTACAAAAATGTTTTCTTAATTTTGTAAAATTAAAAAATAAAGCCATATCTGTTCCCTTTTTATTCGAAATAAGTTACATGCATTATTTCATTAGTAACATAATCACTCACGTAGAAGCAAAGTACATAAATATAAATGCCCGGTTCTAGATTTTCTTTGTTTTTCATTATTTATATTACATAGTGAAACCGTAAGAAACTTTTCAGCATCGTCTCTCATTTTTTGAACAATCTATTAGCCCCAGCAAAACACATAAAACGTTACATAGCAACGGAAACAATTAGTTGTTCGGCCATAAAAATTCTCTGCCAAAAGTCTTAAAACCCCGTACGCATATGCTTATATAAACGAACATTTAACAGCCAGAGAATAAAATTGAGTGAACATAAATTAAATAATCTGATCTGATATATTTACTCATCCGAATTTAAACGACGAATGATTTTGTAATTGCCGTTTTTTCTCCGAATTAAAATAAACTTTTAATAGTATATATGACATTTATGAAGGTTCGGGGTTGTTTTGCTTTATCATTTAATTATAATCGTTATATATTCAAGATATCAACGAGTGCAATGTCACAACATCATGTGGTGTAGAAGCAAATTGTACTAATTTCCTAGGAGGATACAACTGTACTTGTCATCCAGGCTTTACACAAGGAGACCCGAAAATACACTGCTACAGTAAGAAACAGCTTTATAAAAATATTTCCTATAACTAATTTTACAAGAGTAAAAGCCATATAGTGAACATATTTTTCTGTCGCCTGCGATACCAGATAGACATATAATGATCCTATTGTCTTGCAACGTCGGCGTTGATGGTGGCGGCGTAGTCCGGTACTACTTCAGTTTTACATGAACCTTCATGTTGCCCATAACTTTAAAAAGTACTAGTGCTTTTCACTTTTTGTTCTTGAAATATATATTTTGCATGAACAACGCTTTCGCTGCCAATAAGAATGATCACTCTTGTTTCATTTTTTTTCAGTTATGCCCTTTTTTACATGAAACTTTAACATGTAACTTAATGTTGCCTATAACATTAAATGACTTTTCCTATTCACTTAATAATTGGAATATGTCGTCTGCATGAGTTATGCCCTTTCAAATGAAACTTAAACATTAAACATGTTGCCTATAACTTTTAAAGTACTTGTCCTATTAACATAATAATTGGTAAAGTTCCCTTTTCATCTATTCTAACAAAGCCATCAGTGGTACAAAGAATAATACTTCCTGATTGTTGTTTTAGTTACGGAAAACACATGTGTCGCCTAAAATTGCATTGAAAGGGGTTCAATGCAATTTTAGGCGACACATATGTTCTCATTTTGAAAATTACTGACGATATATTACAGTAATCAATATTTTTTGTATTTTTATATGATTTTTATTTACATATTTAGATTTTTTAAATAACCGTTAATTAAACCTGTTCTATTTTGTTTAAACTTTTTGATGACTTTCAGAAATTGTCATTTTCAGAGCCGGTCTTGGTGGAGATCGAAACACCCGGAGCTTGGTATCAGATGAATGACGAACTATTGCCTGCCGCCAACATTCCATACAAAATGCCTTACTTGAATTACGAGTTTAATGCATATCGTGTAAGTTTTAATAGCATATGCATAATGTAGTTGAAAAGGATGAAAATAAAAAGAAATAAACACTCTGATTTGATTTAAAACGGATTGAGAATGCAAATCGTGCTTATAAGATTTAAGATGTCCATCTTTTGCCGTCTAAAGGAATTTCTTGAGCAATTACAACATGTCTGAATAACTTTATAGTACTCAAGGGCTTCACTTATAACTTCACACAAAAGTGATCTTTTTCAATTCATACTCGACAACATGTATGCCTTAGCTGATATTATTGCAGTCATTAAAAGAAGGTAAGTATTATTACAAACATACTTTTTCACGCACTTTTCGATGCAAAATATAAACCGACATGGATGTAATAAATATCTTACAGCCGAGTATGAACGGTTACTTCCTCCTGGATGCTCAACCGCTTTACGAAAACTATGGACCACAAAATCCTCATGACTGGCAAAAGTTTAGTTACGGTAAAACCGTTATTGCACCATTGTGGACAGATCTAGATGCAACAGGTGGACAGGGTGGGCTCAATTTTAACCTTCTGGAAAAATACGCAAACTACGGCTTAAACGATTCTGTACATAGAGATTTGACGATGCTAGGGGATTTATTTTCAACATATTTGAATTTATCTGACTTCGATCCCCGAGTTGCAATTGTGGCGACCTGGAGAAATATAACGAGATGGACATCTTTTGGACCCAAGGAAAATATTAAGAGAGAGGTAATTCATTGTTGCCATTTGCCTATGATTGTATTTATGTCCGTGTGCCTGTCTTACGTGCCGAACACTGAACGGTGCCTATATAAGATTCGTTTCTTAAGATATTTTTTCATCAAACCTTCACAAAAACAGGGTTATGATGTTGCCAAAGTTCTGTTGATAAAGAACACAATTAGCAATAGTATGTCATTTTTTTTTAATTTAAGATTTTTCCGGAAAACGTAAAGGTAAAAACGATAGTCCTGTATGTACTTAGAGTTATAGATGAGAACTTCGACAGGTTTTATTATTTTATTATTTACTTAGAATTTATTAAAAACTTATTTCATATTACAACAGGGTCGTGATATTACCAAAATCTCTGGGAAACGCCTTGGAGATTTGTTTTTAAGGGCCGTCTTCAGTCTTTATTGCACTAAGGGGGTTAAAAAATAAAAATATCAAAATCTGTGTAACGGCATAAACAATAAAACATTGCCCAAATAATCTTTATAAGCGTATCTTCATTTAACATATATAAAGAACAGTAAGAACGGAAAAGAAAAAACCTAGACCTAAAAATTCCTAAGATTCTATTTTTATAAATTCATAAAAGCTAAGAAATACAAACATCATTTTAAATTCCCAAAATGAGTCTAATGAGCATGACAAGAAAATTTTGTATACTTTGTAAATAACTTTCAACTACGAAAGGTGAAATCAACGTTTGTCACCCGTTTACGCGAACAGAAAGCGACCAGGAATTTAAAGGTCAAACACACATTGACTTATATTTTATATAATTAGAAAATGTTAGTCACGAGAGGACAAAATATATTGTTGTCAATATTATATTGCTCATGTGAATTTAAAATGATGTTCTGTTTTGTTTAGTTTTTGTAAATATATGTAAAAAGAAGTTATAACGTGTCTTACCATATGCAAAATAAAGATACTCTTGAAAGTAACATTAATTTGTGCAAACTTTCATTGAACAGCAATTGAGATGTTGATAATTTTCTTTTATCGATGAATGTGCAATGAGGAGTGAAGTGGACATTAAAATTGAAAAATTTAGACTTAACGTACGAGTAAATCGTACATCATAGGCATTTCTTATGTTTTATTTATATAGCTATATAGCATTATTTACTTAGTATAAAGTTTTCAGACGAGTTTAAGTTAAATTTTAAATATTATATTTCTAATCGGTTTCAGAATATTTCAATGCAAGCGATTCTCGCCTCAAACGGTATACAAACCTACCTGATGTTCAACTATGATCAGGAGCAATGGTCGTTAAAACCCCTCTCGTATGCTCCAGCAGCAGCAGGATACAGCAACCAAGACAAAACTGGCAATATCAAAGCTGATAATCACAACTTTACTACTCTAAACAATGGATCCAACGTCAACATAAGTAACATTGCATTTTCTTTTGTTAACATTTTATTAACTGTAAGAAGTAAAGAAGAAAGGTTCGTCATTAATTGGTGAACAAAATATCAGTCTCATAATGTATAGAACAGTATTTAAATGTGTTCTTCAGTTACAGTTATAACTGAGCACTTAACATTAATGCCCTTTTAAAGAAGCTCTAAATATTAAATAAATTGCTTATTTGTTTCGTTATGCTGTTTAAATACATCTGTAGAAATACAGAACTGATACACATTGTCAAATAAATAATAGTACATGCTAAGTAAAACTATAAATAATCATAATATATCTTTTTTACACTCAATATCGGGGGAGAAAGGGGAATAAGGATACTTTTCACCATGCTTATTGTATATTACATGAGATAAACCGTATTTAGAAATTGAATTAAAGACTTTGCGCAGTTGAACATGCTTTCTAGTGTGGCTATCAATCTTTCTAAAATACACATTTTACTTTTCGTTTTCTCTACAGCCGGTCGTTACATATACAACGTAAGCTTTGATGATCACAACAGAATAGCTCAGCTTATCAACGACACAAACTGTCTTAATTTTCGTCAAAACACGACTATCCGAGATTGGATCAAGGCCAACCAGGCCTTGTCTTACCCGTGTCCGTGCAGTGAGAACCAGATGCAGTTAGATTACACATATCGCGTGGTACCGGCATTATACGACCATCCTCAAGTACCACTAACCTGCTACGAAGCTTGGTTTTTCAACAACGATAACGTTAAACAGACTTGTTGTTATAGGTATGCAAAACGCAACAGGAAGTTAAATACTACTATTGTATTTACATTATTAATTTAATGGCGTTTTCAAAAAATCGTGAAGCGTGAATTGTTGATGTCGATAAGCATTTCAAGCACACGCTTTTTTCATTAACCGTGATGTTGAGGTCAATAAGTGTACATTTAAAAAGTGTTTAAAAGAGCAAACGGCACAATCTGAAAATTGACATTTGGTATATTTCTTGAAAAAGACCAAATGTAAAAACTCCGAATAAATAAAAGTTAAAGGTAAATGTGAGTTTAAAGTCCGTTCAACCTCATAACGATAATGCTTTACTATGTCTTAATACACCGCACATTAACCAGTGGAACTGAATCACTAAATCGTAAGATATTTGCTCCGTTATTGTATTTGATTTTTATTTTAAAAGTGGTTACATTGTTTATTGAAAATAATGCTCTTTCATCATTATTTTAAGTTGAATGTCTTTTAATATAAATGAAAAGAGAACTTTGAAAACCACCGAACACGACAATAATTTCCATACCGGATGGTTTTATTTTCACCAATGTAAAAGCTACGGTAGGTTAGGTTACTATCTGTTTGCGGTCAATTTATATTGGCCTGTATACTGAAACCTCCGCCCATGTTTGACCTGGCCGCAATATTACAACAAAAGAAATTTTACAAGTACCTTTAACACACAAAGTTATTGTTCCTTACGAACTTCAAAGGACGTAACTGATAACATCTCCGTTGTGTTGAATGTACTTGGGTAATTTCAACAACAGCCACACGGAACAAGCAACGCTCGTGCGTATTAAAATAGCCGAAAAGGGATATTTGAAAGCCAAACACGACAAGTATGAAAATATTGCAGGCTCGGTTTGATTAAGCTTGTAAGTTGGCTGTTATTGAAAAGCTTATTACTGCTGACGTTATATAGCCCCGGGTTGAGCCCAAACTCAATATTTAACACTTTCAAATAAACAGCACTAATTTTGATTTTTCCCTAACGATGGTGTGCATATGACATGGAATCTTCAATGCGGCATTTTCAGATTATTACCTTCCATGATCCCCAGAGAAAACAAACCGGTTTTATATGTTTTCTATAACTTCTTTTTAACTACATCAAGTATTGATTTACAAAAGATATCAGTCGTTCCTTTAAGTCTGAAAATCACTGTATGAAAGGTGGAAATTGAATTTATTTTAATAAATGTTTAAGACTGATTTGAATGTTTAAAAAAGATAACTTGAAACTTGACTAGAGAAACTGACTGTTTCCGTGACTAGAAAACTGAATCTCTGCTTCTGTAAAACCATATATTGTTAAAAGACATTTTGTTTTTGCAGTAATTTACATATTTCAACTACAAATCTTTAACAACACTTATTTCTAGCTTTAATAAGATTACCGATGCTGTAAAATTCTACATCTATTCATAAATCATTGATTAGTTATTTATGAGGACCATTTACAAGTCCATAATTCAATTATTTGAACCTCATTATGTTACATACGAATAATAAAAATAATTATATTTTACATTGTGCCCATGAACAGGCTCGATCAAACCGAGCCTATGATATTTTTTCATATTTTTCGTGTTCAGGGGTCTTCAAAATTACCTTTTCATCGTTTACAGACTTGGCGCATTAAAGAAAGAAGGGACAGAGGGAGGTTTCGCTACATTTGACCCAGATACTTACAACCTATTAGATCGATTTCACGAATGTTGCTCAGGGGACAAACATTTGTGTCGTCTTTTCTATGAAATGAGCCCATCCGATGACTGTTCAAGATTCCAACCAGCAGACGAACCCACGGACAGAAAGAGGAGAACAACCTGGTCACTGATTGGAGTCTTTCGGTTTGGAGCAGGTAATAATGATACAAAATATGAAAGATATTATTTGTACATCGCTTTATTTAACTTTGACATTTACGTATTTATCAATCTATTTTACTATAAATTAGGTTTTAATTAGCTGTAGCCGAGTGCAGTACAGAACAGCAATATTTTCAGTGCGTTTTGTTACTTATTTATACTGACAAATATTAATGTTGATATTAAAACTGTATTTTTCTGTATGTTTTCTAATAGGTTTTACTGACAAATATTTATGTTGTTATCACAACTGATTGTTTTGAAAATATACGCTTGTGGGTGTGAAACAGATATGTTTTCATTATAAAAAAGTCGTTAAACCCAAGTCCTACTTTCGCGATATTTACGAAAGAAAGAAGGTAAGTACTTACTTTTATAATCCTATATCTTACATTCTAATAATACTTTAACCGCTTAATGTTAATTGCATACTAGTAATCATAGTTATGTATAATATGAATATGATGTTCACGTTTATGTAGCGATTTAACTTAATTGTTGTGTTCCTCTAATTTACATTCCTTTCTACAACGATAATTGTATTGATTTATTATAGCTTGGTAATAAACTGTTACAGCTTGGTAATAAATTATTATAGCTTGGTAATAAATTCAAGTCTTTCTTGCAGGTCGGACGACACTGAGATATGTAATAAAACTTACAAACTTACAAAATACATGTTTTTACTTGCAGAGTTCATGGAAATTTATTATGCAAGAGAACCTTTCTTGTCGTATTGTAACTTAATATTTTTTTGTTTCTGGTGTTGCAGGATTGTCAGAAACTCGGCCAAAATAAATTAACATAGAAATATTATATATTTGTAACTTTCGTACACGTAAATATGATTATATTATTCTGAAATTAATGTTTAAGCCATCTGTAATTATTCATTATAATTCAGTGTTTCATTTATGTTTTTCCTTGTTATAAAATAACTTTTTTCAACTGTGTACTTATATTATGTATACAATATCAGCAACGTACTCGCAGACGTGTTCTAACGGAACATCTTTGTTGGTATGTTATAAGAAACAGCAATTTTTATATTTCTTAGTATTGCAGAACACAGGATATTGATTTTCATTAGAAGCAACACCAATGTCCTTTTTAAGATAAATACTTTTTTCAATAAAATTTAGCTGATAATGATTATTGTCGTTAAGTTTTTGTAATCAAAGCCATTTGTCGCATTTTGCATTGCTTGAACCCCCATCCCCTTTAACCATTTAATGTAATTGAGTTATTATAATATTTATTATAATTAAGAAATGTCTTTGAAGCAAAATATTGATATTGTTTAAAATATCAAAACCATGGAAACAGAGACAATGTAACATAAATCGCGAACGAGGAGACGAAAACACTTCCAACTGACTTTGTGCGATTATCTTCTTCGATAATTGCAAATATTCTAGTTGGTCCACCTGTGCCATCTCTTTATTTGGGGGCTCCGAGCGAGATAGTTGTGTTCCTTGGAGGAATGTTGTCGAGATTTGCTAGATATTCGAGCAGTGGGTCTTCATTGTTCTGTAGAAACACGTGACACGGATATCCGGTCGTATTTGCGGGATCAGTTGATGGCGCATCTACACCAAGAACACTAAGGTCCTTGACTGGTACCCGAAAACAAAAATCGCATGTTTAGTACTGAGTGTAACCTCCTTACGCTCTTACTTAGTTAAACGCTACACATCTGTTTGCATTGACACTTTTGACCAAATGTGTATTTGTGCATATGATTTTTCAGTCAGTGTTTGTCGAAACTCAGCAAATCAGCAACTTTTTAAGGTGGCTGAACACGTACATTAGTGCGTTTCTTCAAACCATTGTGTATCGATCGGCGGCAAGACTGGAGTCAAGTAATTCTAGTCTAACATATTGATGTTGTTTTGTTCTAAGAAAATACGCGTGATAACAGCTTAAGCCCTTGCCTCATCGTGCTGTAATAGTGTGCATAATATGCTGATGTAAGAATGGCAAAACAACACACCGTAGCATTATGGCAGAATGACATACAGGGTTTTTAACATGTTTTTACTGTGTATCTGTCGACTGTTCCTGTGTACATAACAATTAAAATGCGAAATGTATAGTGTACATTTATTGCAGGTGAAAATGTGGATTTTAACAAGTCACGTGCACCACAACGTCAACGCATGAAAACGTATGTGTCTGGCTTTCTCGGTGAAATAAAAGTGGTAATCTATTTAAACAGTGAAATATCATTTTTTTTCACTGTTTTATCACGTTGGTACACATACACGCATAATATTCTGAATGTCAGGGGTTTAGAAAATGCGTTTATGATGTCATGACGTCACGTCATAAACAAACGCTTTTGCTGCCATTTCATGCAATTGTCCATCAAAGTCACGCAAATTGTGCATTTAAAGCATAAAATAAAAGAAATTATATTTCACTCGTGGACTCCGGAATTATACATTTTCACTCGTGGCTGAGCATCTCGTGAAAATACGATTCCGGATCTCACTCAGTGAATTATATTTCTATCTTTAATTGGTAAAAACAAATATCCTCTATTTTATTGATTTTGTGTCTAGCTATTTAAATTCAGGCTTACAGGCTTTTAATAATTAAAGCAGGTTGGTTTGCCTAAATAGTGTATTCACGGAGGTAACCGCCGAAAAATCCTCGAGTTTTCAACCTGCAGATGAACACATGAACAGAAAAGGAAGAGCAATTAGGTCACTGATTGAGGTCTTCCAGTTTAGAGTTTCTAATAAATTAAATAAACAAAATATCAATATTACTTCTAAATATGAGTTTTTATTGTTGCTTGATTTGTTTGTTTGACTATGCAGTACAGTTTTAAAATTTTTATAGCCATTTCATGTGCATTTTATATTATAGTAAATTAAAAGCTACTTTAATATAACTGTTAACAAACTAAAAACCATTTATTTTGGTTGATTCGATTATTTAAACCCAAGCCTGAATTGTGGCTTTTAAGTAAAACAGATGAGTACTTTTATCAATATTTTTTAAACATTTTACAGTAATTTAAACCGTTGTTGTCTTTCCTCTTTTTTAACTACGAGCATTTGTGTTGCTTTATGAATGTGATCATTCCTGATACGCATATTTCCCTCTTTGTAATCTTAAGTGTTGCAAGTGTTACATTTCTTAAAATAACATCTATAACTTTAACTATATTTTACATATTGATCAAATTTAGAATTAACAAATTTATTAGTTCACATTAAAATACATTTAGAGTTCTTAAAATTTAGATTAATTCTTTAAAAAAATGTGTAATTATACAATTTATCGATTGAAGCTTTGTACAAAGTGGTTGTCTTTATTTGCAGATCTTCTAGCAAGGAAAAATGAAAAAACAACAACAACCTTCGTACATGTATAAAAAAATTTTCCTGTTCCAGACAAAGAATAGCAAAGTTTGTAATATAACCTCCTGTCTTGTTATTTTTAGTGTTGCAGATTGTTGTGGAACTATGTAAGTAAACATGCTCTTAAGAATCAAATCCAGGTATAGAAAAGTTATAATCTTATTAAAAAAAACAACAAAATACTACTACTACTACTACTACTACTACTACTAATAATAATAATAATAATAATAATAATAATAATAATAATAATAATAATAATAATAATAATAACAATTATTATTATTATTATTATTATTGTTATTATTTTTAATATTTTCCCTTCTTTCTTTGCTGTAGAATGCAATGTTAGCTAATCTTGCACAAAACTTAAACGAATTTTATAACGTGATATACTAAGCGTTCATCGGGCAGCCTAGAAATAGCCTTATTATTTAGGCTCATCGAAATATCTCACTGTGACAAAGATTGTGCCTTTTTGTGCAGTAGCACCAGGCAAGTATATGTTGGTAATCTTGATAAGTCTTCGGTCTTTCAGCGTCAACTCAGCCTTACGAGAATACCTGCATTTGAATCATAATGGTGTTTTACATCGATATTGGCTCTTAAAATATAATACAACCAATTCATGATTTTAAGAAGTCGATTTAATGAAACAGTTTTTAGTTTTCAGTTTTTTGAAGTGTAGAATCTAATTGCTACCTTAAGTTGTTCTTTTTCTTTCAGTATTTTTATGTTGTTGAATGATCTCTTATATTCGTGTAATATTCAATAATAGCCAGAGAATTACGCATTCAACCAATGAAATATACCCGAAAACAACGCTATCGAAGTAGCAAGGATGTGTTGCCCAACAATTTGACCGAAGAAGGGAATTCAAAATGATTTTAAAACAGGTAAGACGGAATAATGATACAATGAGATGATGCAAATTCAGAACGATCAGCAAAATGACAATAACATTTAAACATACAATGTCTTTTAGCAAATTCGGAATGTTTATCTACAAATACCTCAGTTTAGCACAAACAGTATAAAGAACCAAAAGTAAATCTAAAATGCCTTACTGCAACAAAGGCCATTTTCTTTGCGTGTGTGGTGCGAAATTGTGCGGAGTAAATGCATCGGTCGGCCAGTTTGACTTTTTCCAGAGTTATTTAAATGTAACTGTTGTTTTGAGTTTTAAATGTTTAAAAAAGTATAATTGTTTTTAGAGGAAACAAACGGCCAAACATAACGCGTATATGGTCAAAACGAAACTAAACAAATTCACATCAGTGTCCTGTTGCAGTATATAATTTTTGTATTTTATTTTAGACTGACTTTTATATCTTTATATTTTCCGGTAGGCATCGGTGTTACTTATGTTATAATTAAAACAATATCAGTTTTAAACTAAGTTTGAAGAACAATAATAATTAGTAAAATAAGTATTTATTTATGTTCTCGAAATATTTTTAGTTATATGAAATATAAAAGTACTGTAGATACTTTGATGTCAAAGAATATTTGAATTAGATGACAAAGGAAAGGAACTTTGGAAGCCACCTAAACACGACAAATATGAGAGCCAAATATTTGGAATTGTATCTCTTAACACCAATAATATTGTGCCCACAGTTACATGTATGTTGTCTAGGAGCTGTTGCCGTAATGCTTTGACTATTTCTCGGTATACATCTTTCTTGCGGAGTTTGGTTTTATGCTAGAAATGCCAAAGCCAAAATTTACAGGATACAAAAGTTACAAAATAAAGGTTATCAAAGGGTGAACATGGATTATTAGTTAGTTTTCAACGTGTTATATTGATGTTGCAATGATGTTTCAAATGTAATATTTGTGATACTTAAATTCTCGTAAAGAAAATAACAACGTTTGAACTCTAAATGCGAAAATGGGACAGTGTTAATAAAGATGGATAAAGAAGCTCGAGGAGAGAAAGTATGAAGTTGCATGTAATGGCCGTCGTATTACTAAAGTGTTTCTTAATCGGTACAGAGATATTAAAAGGTATACGGAGAATAAACGCGTCATATGATATCAGTAACATATCCGAATAGTGTGATTTATTAAGACTAAATTCACACAAGTTTAATATCATTTTACGACTCAGTCCAAAACATAATCTATTATAATAGATGGGTTAGTTACTTGCAAAACTCTTCACTAAATTTATCGTCGATTCTCATATATATCCATTGCTAACTTATATTAAAATATCATCATTTAGATTATCAGCAATGTCCAACTTTTATAATTTACAAAACCTATCTTGATTGCAGCTGTCATCTGCAATGTTCGGCAGTAAAACATATATCCATGTATGATTTATATTAAAAGAAGTAGTCTCTGCTTGACATAAAGTAGTACATAGCCTGTACTTAGTAATTTTTTTCTACTTTTATGTCGCTATAAATTAAAGCCTCACAGAAATATTCAGCGAATAAAATGCGAAATGTAACGTTGGTCTTTATATTTTACGTTTAATTTCAGATAGCTCGACCAACTGGCAACAATTTCACTATATTATGACGAAACGCACCAAAACAAAGGCGATAATTTTGAAGGTGTAGTCCAGTTGTTGTTGTGATGATGATTTTTGATTTCAAATAAAACAACGATTATATCACATTTCTATAACTAAAATGGAATCAATTCCGACAGTTCTTTCTTACATAAAATCAAACAATAAGGAACTGTGATTATATGTATCAGTCCTGGAAAAACAAAACTTTGGCGTAACTCATTTAAAACCTAGGATAAAATAGTTCTAAATTTTAAACTTTTTATTTCGTGTTAAAAGAAAAACATGACACATTAGCTTATAGCCTGTCAAACAATGTTTGGCAGTTCCAATATCAAATGCCGATGTTACGCTGTTAGTTTAAAATTTTGGTGATTGATTTGTATCTAAACAAACAATTTGACTAAGATAAAGTGTATTTTTTCGTTCTTATCTTGTTTAAATTTACACTTGTCATTTACAAACGATCCCTAACTAAAACCAAACACAGAAACTTTTTGAAAATATTTTGCTAACATCGCTCTTTGTTTTGCAATTTAGACAAGTTTTAAAGTGAATGTTGACCAATTTCAAAAATGAGAAAGCTAAAAAAACTGGAAGTGTTTTTGTTGCTGTTTACGCTTATATGTACAGCATCATCATCAAATCAAAATAATACGGATCTTACGCACGGTACGTACCGTCCACTTAAGTAACACATATTAAAATATTTATATAAAATAATGTATAAGATGACATGTATTTTGAACAGTTAATTAAATGTTGATCATGATATTCTCGTGTTTTTGTATGCTCACCGAATAAAATATTATTTCGGCCGACTATGTCATATTGTCGGCCACACTTTTGTCCGGTGTATTCCTCAGCAATTATATGCTTGAATTAAATGAAAATTTATGCAAACTTTGCAACATGTTATATGAGTAAAATATGCCTATTTTCCTAAAGATCCGGCTCCATAATCGATAACGGAGTTATAACCCTTGTATTTTTCTATAGTATGATAAATGACCATATACCTATGTCTGTGCTAATTCTGAGCGACTACCCATCAGGGTTGCGCCACTCGTACTCGTACTGACTCCAGTACCACTTTTCAAAGTGATCAGCAGAAATCAGTACTCACCTAAATCTACGAGAACAAATAATGGTACTTACTCAAGCACTGAAGAAAAATGTACTGAGTAATACTTTATGAGTACTATATGCACACCCGTCAACCGGCAGAGCCAGGTGCAGACGGCACATCCAGGCGCAGATACGTTAAGATTTTTCATATCATTTTCGCTAATTTTGATTAACACTTGGAAAGAAATATCGACTGATTTTTAAAAGCCAAATGAATTGTGCACATATCAATTGATTTCTGAAGTGGTAGAAAGGATAATAAACATTTAATCGCGATTTAAATACGGAAGTTTGTGATGATATCTTGAAGATCTGCGTTTTATAGTGAAATACTCCACAGATCTGAAAATCTGCTCAAATCTGTAAGCACTATTTGAAAATTTAATTATTCCTCTGGCGATATGTGAAAAATTAGCACAAAGACTTTTAACAAATTCGCGATCGCTTTGTGAATAGAGCTGGGGTATAGAAACGGGCAGGTCCATGGAGCAGATAACGAATTTATTGGCGGAGACCAGGAGCAGATATAATCGAGTATGGCAAATGATGTATTGTTTTGACACTATTTTTCGTCCTCAATAATAAATATGTTGACATAAAGTGATAGTATTGTCCGTCCGTATGTCTGTTGCTCGTGCTGATAATGTTTAAACTTATTTCTCTGTCATTTCTTTATCGATTTTTCTAAACTTAACAAAATTGTGAGGCTAACTTTATCTGGTTTAAAGCAGTATTTGTCTAGCTTTATTATGCACGTTATGTTTGGATTAAATTTGCGATGAAGTGTATCTTAGTTCTTTACATTTGCAAATTATGTTGAAATTTCCCTTTAATGAGGTCCCAAAACGCATTTGTGGTCTCAAAATCAGTAGGTAATTACATTTGTACAAAATATAGACTTTCTTTTACGTCCACATCTTTTTATTGTTTTATATTTTATATTAATTATTGTAACTGCAGAAAAACCATCAAAATCTCGTTAAAGATATCCACAAACTATATATAGCTTAGTTTATTTCACAATCATTTCCCGAGCATGATTAAATATTGTTTGATACACATTTTTGAGTTCTATTGTAACGTTCTACATGTAGAAAGTTTGGAATGAACTAAGGTCTATTAAGTTTTACATTGTTCTTTAAATTTATATTCACGTATCAAAAATGGTAAAGACGGACGGTTCTAACATTACTATTTATGTCACATATAATGTGCATGGTTCAATCTAACACTTTTATTCTTTAAAAATACTAAAAATGTTTTACTTTACGCTTGATTTTACAATAAAAATACCAAAAGTAAGACCCAGCGTAACGCTCCCTGCTCTCGACGCTAAACGCAGTTCTTTAATCAGTGTATGTGTATGCTCAGGTACTGAAGTTTATTTTGGAAGAAAATTTTATTCGTTACCTTCTTAACACCGTACACTCGTAAACAATTTTTCATTTATATCCCGTACATAACTGTGCTAGACACTGTACACAAGGCCTGATAGTTTTTTTTCTCAAATTGTGTTATAGTAGCTCGAGTTGGTGAATGCCGGTTTTAATACAAGTTAAAGAAAATCAGATTCTATATTTTATAATTTCAGATTAAGAGACAGATATTGCGTTTTGGGCTTCATTATTGGAAAATGTCAACATCGTTTGAAATTGTCAAAAACTTGGCTACACGTTTTTGCAGAAAGAAAACACATACTTCTAAAAACCAAAATATATTTAGCGTCATCAATTTGTTTTGTTTAGAGAAATCGATAAATTAATGATGGATAAAAAAGTTGAAACATAATGGTTGAACTGGACGACAGTCATTCAACTTTCGTTTTCGGTGTTTTGGGGTGCTTTTTCTAGTGAACGATCAACAACAAAATGATAAACATATGGCAAATGATTAACAAGCGATTATTCAGTGATTCAACTTATGAGATTTCATGCATCATTAGCTTATAAAACTCCTTTACAAAAGATTCTGTATATATATTATAACTGAAAAGAATAAAGAAACTCCTATGGAAGAAATGCCATATGCTTGCAAAAATGCAAAAACCACTCATAATAAAACTGGTCAAAATATTTAACGAGGGTCCATAGGAACCTAGGTCGTTCACCTGTCAACAACTGCTCAAGAGTCAGTGGACAAATACAACTGCAAAATTGCTTTCTTTTGGCTCTTTCAAGGACCATAACTCTAGAATCCATAATGGAATCTAGTCGTTTCAAGAAAGGAACCGAGATCTTATAGTAACTCAATTACTGTACAAGTCAAATAAAAATGAAGCTGCAGACAAGGTCTAAATAGTTAATTTTGGCACTTAACTCCGGAACCCATCCGCAATGCAATATGGCTATTTCAAGAAAGGAACTAAGATCTCATGGTAATGAAATAATATCAGACCAAAATTAAGACCACTAGATTGCAGACAAGCTTTTATTATAACTTGACCTAGTGACCTAGTTTTCAATAACAATGTGTCACAGGGAGACAGCATTATGTTAATGTAATCACATTTTAATGAAGTGTCCAACCTTATAAATCAGATAATTTAAAAGGTGCTCTTTTTTTTCATTTCAGAAGCACAGCCCTTAACACTGTTGATAACAGACACCCTTTCCCAAATGTTATCTGTCAACTCTTTTTAGACCCTTTAAATGCATGTGAGGCATCCATCTGATCTGAATCTACACACGTTGAATCTTGATCCAGTGATTTCAATTGATGCAGATTCTTGCATCTTGATGCAAACAAATTTGATTTTGTTTCCACTTTTGACCCCACCTAATTTTGAGCTTGGGGTCATTTTGATGCACAATTTTTTTTAAAGTGGTTTACTTTGGAAGAATGAGGATAAATATTGAGGAAATTGCATTTTAAATATGAAGTTAACACTTACTTTACTCTTGAAAATTAATTAAAACAATTTTATAAGTAATAAGTATCACTTAATACAAGATATGGCTTGTAAAGATCTGGTTTTGACCCCTTGAAATTCTCAACAGGGGTCAAATGACCCCTGGTTTTCAAAAGCTACTGAAATCCCTGCTTGGTAACAAAGTACATGTATCAAAAAGATATAAACATGAACAGACTCTGACCAGCCTCCACTGATATGCAAGCTGATATGGTCTGACCTTGTCACACATGGAATAATAATCCTTACATGGAAAGAGTAGACATAAAACATGGAATACTTGTGTTTTGCACAGAAAATCCATTTCTAACTTTAACCCTTAACTCCATATAATATGCACCTTAAGTTTATGGCATAGGGAAACAGTGTAGAATTAGATCATCCTGCATCTCTATGCTGTTTGATCAGGATCTGCACTTTACAGTTTTAGATTCATAAGGTTATTTCTAAACAAGTTGTGACCAGTGTAGATCCTAATCAGATGACACAAGTGTTTAGTCTGATCCGGATCAACACTAGATGCACATGCGATAAAAGGCATATATATGACAGAAAGGGGCTCTATATCAATCATTTTTGCCCCTAATAATGACATGAACAATCTTTCTTTAACTAAACTCTATGCTATTGGACAAAAGTCTTGTCCGGTAGGAAGATTGGAACTTTTTGCATGACAGTTTTCAACACATTACTCTTCCGGCAGTGCTTGCTCTAATTCTTTTTACATTGAATATATGTTCAGGGGTCAAATAAGTATTAAACTCATAATGAAAATGCAATAGACACTATACATGGTATTTATCTTTATTCTTGCAAAATTTCACCACGTTTCCTTAATTCCCATGCATCAAAATGACCCCAAGCTCACAATCAGGTGGGTGAAATGTGGAAAAAACTAATTTGTTGACATCAAAATGCAAGAATGGTTGGAAATCAAGTCATTGGTTAATTTGCAAATTTATTCTATGATACAGAACTTTTTTTTCAAAAGTGCTCGCAGTCGAAGTGTCTATCATTTTTGTCCTCACCAGAAATTGTAAACAATAATCAGATGTGTGTTCATGCAGCTGGTTTATCCAAATCATTAAATGCAAAATACTGTACATTTGAAACAGTTTCAAAACTCTTCCTGACCTTTCGAAATTATACAGTGTCTGTAATTAAAATTGTTTGTCGATGTCTGTGTTTATTCGTAATCCTTTCAGGATTTCATGTACTATCTCCCATGTTTCCACTTGCGAAAAACACATTTGGCAACATTTTCAGGATTTTCACAATTTAAATTCGCACATAACAACATTAGCTAGACAGCCTATAGAGCGCTCTTTTTGTTGAAACAATATCTTCGAAAGTGTTCAATGTTTTATGTAACACAGTCGAGGGGGGATCACTGGAGTTGTGTGTAGTTTGGGCTAAACCCCGTACGTGTTACGTAACAAAACGTAAAACTATTGAAAAGTTATATATTTTAAATAAAGCAAAATTAACCCCCCAAAATACTGAAATACTTCCTAATTTTTGCACCCTGTCTGCGTTCAGAATATGCGTTCAGAATATTGCCATTATATTGCCATATTGTGATTGTCTTACACATACGCAGTTTATTTAATCAATATTTCGATAATATCAGTGTGCCTTTGTTGCTTTTATTGAGTAAGCGTTTTACTGATTATTCTTTAAAAGCAATAAATTTAAATGATTGTTAACAACTGATTTTCTATTGCTTTTGAAACTCTTTTCTGACGTCTACCGGAAGCGGTCGACTTTTTCATTTTAGCGCACCTGCTGAAAGGTCTGTGATTTCGGATCTCAATCTCTATAGCAAACGGTAAACCGCTGGCTAATAAACCTAAGTGTTTAGCAAATAGTTCACGGAATAAGGAATATCCTAAATGTGATAATGAAGGTTTATAACGAAGGACGTTCTTCTTGCAAGCTGCTAAATTTTACACTTCAAATCGTGTGAATAATAAAACAAAATTCACACGTGATTGACTATGTGCAATCGTTGAATTTTATCTATACTCCTAATATGGCGAAACAAATCAGCACATGCAAATAGCAAGTTCAAAGCAGGCCCACATGGTCAGTTTTGCACTATTGAGTAATTCAAAAGTGAAATAGATAAATTTTGCATTTAATTAAGTTTAAATAAGCGAATAATATATACAATATTTATACATCATTTAAATATTTGTTACATGGATTGAGGTGTTATGTCGTTGATTGCTCTGGATATGTTAAGCTCAATGTAACAATAAATTAAAAGTCTTTTTTTGTAAATCTCACTTTTCCACTTTGATGATTTATTCATTCATATAACACCTTAAATCACGTCTTACAAAGCATGCGGCAAGTAATCTTTAATGCTATTATGAACTATCGTGTTTTGTGTCAGTTGTCTAAGACCTATGGCAACATGGGTAGGCTTCTTGGAGTTTGTTCTATTTGATAAACCGTTTTATTTTTTAGACTGTGGAAGATATGAACCCGTTCGTCATGCATCAGTAATCTGGGGCAATGGTACAACATTCGAGTCGATAGCATATTTTGGATGCAATCCAGGATATACTCACCACGGCGAAAATGTGACGAGGTGCTTGGTCAGTGGAAACTGGAGCCATGTGGAAATGAATTGCACCGAAAATAGTATGTTAAATATAACATTCGAGACTGTCGGGAAGAAAGTGACCGCGTCGTCCGTCAGTCCGAATGTTTGTCTGTTCGTCCATCAGAAATCTGGTTTTCAGAGAATATCATAGCAAACCTTCAAATGATTTCAACAGACCTTAAGAGTGTTCAATGGAGTGACGCTTCCAAAGGTTTATGCCATGTTTGGGTTTTAAAGTCAACATATATCAAACGTTTAGTTTCCGTTATATTACTCACATGAAGCGATGGTAATTCAGACAAACTGCATTAAATGTTCCCTTTCTTGGAACGCAGTATCGCGTCCAAGAACAACATTCCTACTTCAAAGGTCTAAACTCATACCAACATGTTGACCTTAATATAACAGAGTGTCTGGTGAGAAATATTTGCCTTACATCAATGGTCAAGGTCACACTTGATAGTTGAGAGACACAATTTATACAAATTTACTGACGTAGAAATTTCATCAAACCTTTATAAAAGGTTTGAGTGTAACGGATTCTCGGGTGAATGAATAATTATCATCACATTTCTTCAAAAAGTTAATGTCACATACTGAGACCACAATTTAAACAAGAAATATATTTAAAAAAGATAAACGGCGTTGATAGAAAAGATTTTTTATATATAAGGAATAGTCTTGATCTCCATTAATCAGTTTCGAAAGAAACCTCTTGAAGAATTAGAACTCAAAATGAATAAATGTGACGTCGGCTGCGAAAACCAGGCCAATTGCGCAAATGACGTCATGCGAGAAAAGGCGCTTTTTCGTCGCACGACGTGGAAATAAAAAGTCAATTAAGATGCGTCGTCTTTTGCGTGACAAATAATTTTTTTTCAACTTAAACTGATTTTTTTTTCAACTTAAACTGATTGATGTTCGGTAATTGATACATGTTTCAAGGGAAACACAAATCTAATTAATTTTATGCTTGTCAAAATATGAATTATCTTTAGGATCTTTTTCTTAACAAAATTACGACATAGTTGGCATATTCCCCTGGAAATATTTTCATGAACTTGCCATGGTAACTCAACTAATGTTTCCCCTTGTAAAGTGTTATTTTTTTATTAAAAGGTAAACATATGCGTAATTTTTAGTATAGTTTATTATATTTAATCTAAATTCTGCACATTTTAAATGAATTTCGGTTAGAAACTATGTATGTACGATGCCGAGAATTATTTGACAGGTGTTTCAAAATTTAGGCTCGCTATGTCAGACACTCACAGTATTCTCATCACTTCTAAAGATTTCAGAAATTATTGCATCACCAAGCAATTTACTCCAACTAAAATGGCACGTACACACAATAAGGTAGATCAAACGTTTTTACGGTAAAGCCGAATAAACACTCATTCTCCCTTACTAAGGGAGCCGATAACTTCTTTGAAGTTGCATTTAATTAATAGGCATTAATAAACAGCAAAATGTCATAAATTTGTAAGGAATGAAAAAACAACAACAGATATTATACATGAATGAACTATGTCGGTATTTGAAATAAGTTAACTTGTTTCTTAATTATGCGGATTATAAATGTAATAATAAAAAGAGACGTTGAATTAAATTCTGGATTTCGTAAGAACAAACATCGCCATCGCAGTTATTAATTTCTCTTCTATTCTCACAAAATCTTTTAACACAAAACGGAAGACTTAGTGCATTTGTGACAAGTTATTTTATGCCTGATCGTGCAAGATGATTTAAGATGTTGCTACTTTCGTCATTGCTATGTCATAGACAAAAAAGAAAAGAAAATATGAATAATGCAAAATGCAATTAGATCAAACTTTGCATATATCAATGTTATTAATGTATGTTTAATTAACATTAAACATGATACATTAATAACACTGATTCGCGCAGAGTTTAACTAAACTGCGTTTTGCCGTTAAAGAGATTTTTATTTATTTTCTTATTTATTAATGACAGTGCAATGAAAAGTACCATATCACCATAAATGAAGTGACAGGTTACAGATTTGTTTTTCCGATGGCTCGATATTCTTGTTTCTTGTTGTTTTGTTTTTTATTATGAAAAGAAAGAGAAACATAAATATAACAGAAGAGAACCGTATGAATAACTAACACGGCGAGTTTCGCTACGTGTTTCTCAAAGTACGCTATACCGTTTTTCGGATGCTCGATGTTGCGGTCAAAGTTTTTTGTCCGCAATTTTTGTTATTATTTTGCGACCCTAAGATTTTGACCGAGCAAAAAATTAATTATTTGTAGCTGCCCGAAAGAATGGAGGATATTTGTTTTGTCAGTGAAATATCGAATTTATCTCATGAGTGAATTCCAGAAACTGATATTTTCACGAGATGCGTAGCCACGAGGGAAAATACTAGTTTCTGGTGTTCACAGGTGAAATAAAATCGATATTTCATTGAAACAAACAAATTTCCTTTTAAATATTTTATTTTTTTATTGACAAAGTTATCAGTAAAGAACTGAAAACTCAGAGTTTCTTGTTCCCTGTGAAGGGCCGCAATATATATAGTAGCCGCTTAACTTTCAATCCCGACTGATGAAGCAATAGAAAAAAGTTCTGAAATTCACATCAGATTTATGCATTTCAAACAGCTTTTCTATCACTATTATCGAAAGAAACTGATTAAAACAACAGTTTATTTCATAAAATTTACATCATTTTCAATAGAAGCAATATGCGGTCAATGGCGTACCAAAATGAGATCATAAGCTACGTTTGCAGTTGTCTTTTATACCAATAATTGTTTGTTTGTTTGTTTATTTGACCTGGTTTAAGAAATTCTTGCATATATCCATGGTAACTGTATTTACTGTGTTTATCAAATGAACCCATCTTATTAAAATCATCTTCTGAAAACCGCCTCGCTATCAGGATCTGACGACGAGTAACTAAAACTTGTTTTTATCCCTAACCATTCGAACCAATCACACTGTCGCCTACAAAATCGCAAAAGTGAAAGTACACATAGTTTTTTAAACCATGAAGTGTTTAGACATACTGCGTTAGACATAGTTTACTGAAAATATATGTGTTTATGTCGTAATGCATTCATTTCTAATGTAATGACATCTTCAGATCATTTTGCGAGCGTTATAAATCATGCTTCCTGTGTTGACAATTTCTAAAAATAGTAATTGGGGAAAACCGCTATAGCTTATGTACGGTGTCTGCGGGTCGTCATCAGATCTAACATTTTGTTAGATATTTAGTTAGATTGCAAATGAACATACATTGTTTTACTAATTAATTATAGGTTTTTAACTCACGACAATACATATACTTAAGGTAATTAAATTTTGAGAGGGTGAGTATCGTATTCTTTATTAATGTTCATATATACATATATATATTAAGAGCAATATTTTTATATTTGCACAGGTAATTCATTGTGGAAATAAAAAGAATGCTGTTCAACCACTAATTTTCGTTTTTTTTTCTAACTTAAATGTCTGAAGAAAGCCAACATAAGTTATTTAGCTGTTTTATTTAAATAATCATGAGATTACATCAAAATAAAGGAGAGTATACAGGTTGAGTAATGTTTCCAATTGCAGTTTTGTTGTATTTATATTTTATGCATATACCGTAGTTAGTGTTTTCGGTTGCCATGGTACTCAACTGATGTTTTACATTTAACAAAAACAGCTAAATACTAAAATACATTAAATACTTTTACTTACGTATCTTTTGTATTATGTATAAGAAACAGAACTTGTATCTCAAGATGTTCTGTGTCTGATGAATTGTAATACAAAGAATGTTCGTGCGGTGTTATTAGAATGTTCCTTTTCAGGGTATTTGATATACTAATTTTTTTCTATTGCGATCACTTAAAAATATACACTTACTTAAACTTTGCGAACTCGTGCAAATCAAGATACTAACAACATTTTAATCAGTCATAGTTGGTTTTTTTTGTGTTAAAAGGGAAATCATGTATACTCCTGGTTGCCATGGTAACGATATTTAGCATTCCCATAAAAAAGATGGTTGTAAGTAAAACAAATTAATTTTTAATCTGTGTAAAGTAACATAGATGATACTTGCAACACTGAATATAAGATGAGCACATGAATATATTTCTTGTTTTACTTTTGACAAGATTAAAAAAAAAACTGATCGTTGTTTGAAATTATGGAAAACACCTAGTTTGTT